>OU015496.1:17464523-17907023 GCA_907164885.2 Dolomedes plantarius
GTTTAGAACCATTGGTATAGAACAGTCATTCTCAGCCTTTTTATATCTGCCCCCTCCCCTGAATGACTTTCAGACACAACGCACCCCTAGGCCTAAAAAACATATTTAACGATAGTAAAATACATTTTACATTTAATTTTCACTAACCATCCGCACCCCTCCTTGAAAATCCCTCATGCTTTCCCCGGGTGTCTGAAGATGAATAAAAAAACTCATCTAGAGCAGTGGTTCTCAACCTGGGAGGCGTGAGTGATATTCAGGGGTGTGCGGATAGTTAGCAAAAAATAGGTGAAGAATGTATTTTACTACGGTTACTTACGTTATATATATATATATATATATATATATATATATATATATATATATATATATATATATATATATACAGTAGAATCTCGATCGATCGTTTTCGGATCCATCGTTTTTCCGTATGTGTCGTTCATTTTATCCAGTCCCAACGATCATATTGCTTTGTTATGTTTCCGCATCTATCGTTTTCTCGCATTTATCGTTCATTTCAATCGGTCCCTTGAAAAACGATAGATCGAGATTCCACTGTATATATATATATATATATATATATATATATATATATATATATATATATACACTGAAGTGCCACTGAATTAGGGATACCTACCTAGTAACGGGTTGGGCCTCCTCTGGCCTTGATAACGGCTGCCACACGACGAGGCATAGATTCAACAAGTTTCTGGAAACGTTCCACGGGAATGGCTTGCCAAATATTGGCTAAAGCTGTCCAGAATTCAGTAAGGTTCTTTGGTGCTGTGTTATGGCCTTTCACGCCTTGTTCCAAAACATCCCAAAGATGCTCAATAGGATTTAAGTCTGGGCTTCTAGGTGGCCAATTCATGACAGAGAAGTCAGAGGAATGTTCATCCAACCAGCCAGTAGCCAACCGGGACTTGTGAGAGTTACAGTTGTCTTGCTGGAAAACTCCATTACCGTGCGGATAACAGAACAGCATAAACGGATGGAGGTGATCACCCAGCAACTCTACGTACCGAATTGCATTGAGGGAGGTTGGTACACGCACCAAAGATCCCAAACTGTGCCACGAAAAAACACCCCAGACCATGATTGAGCCACCATGCCCTTGTACAGTTCCAGCCAGGCCTGCAGGATCCATGGCTTCATGAGCCTGATGCCATATTATCAGCCTCCCGTCGGTGTTAAGTAGTCGGAATCGAGACTCATCACTCCATGCTACTCGTTTCCAGTCCTCTACACTCCAGTCTCTGTGCTCTCTTGCCCAGGCAAGACGTGCAGCCCGATGGCGAGTATAGAGCAATGGTACTCTCGTAGGTCGACGGCTCCCGAAACCCATACGGTGAAGCTAGCGTTGCACAGTCCGTTTACTGACTGTACGACTGGCACCGTCATTAAACTGGGTGGTAATTTGAGCTAATGTTTGGCTTCGCTGGCTACGTACAATACGCCTGAGTCGTCTCTCACCACGCACTGTCAAGGCTAATTGTCCTTTGCAGTTTTCCCGATTGCTAGTTTTTTTTCCACCATCCATGTATTCTTGGTATACTCTTGACACTGTCGACCTTGAAAATCCTAGCTGTCTGACGATTTCGGATATTGAATGGCCCATGCGTCACGCACATACGATTTGTCCGCGATCGAAGGCGTCTAAATCAGGCAGTTTACCCATACTGGCAATTCCAACAACTAATTCAGAACAACCACAGTACGCGCTATATATGCAGTTACCACAGCGCCCTCACTTGCGCATACATGATGCGCAGCGCTACACAATTTGCATAGGCTTTGCTATCCCTAATTTAGTGGCACTTCAGTGTATGTATGTATATATATATATATATATATATATATATATATATATATATATATATATATATATATATATATATATATATATATATATATACAGGCTGATTTTTATTAAACTGACATCACTCAGGGTCACCTGTAGCGCGATCTATCAGCCAAAATCTCACCAAAATTGATAGAGGGATTAAGGACGATTTGTGAAGGTGTTTCCATAAAAAAAGTTCCAAAAGTCAACGATGGGGGAAGACATGGCACTGGATAAGGGAAGATAGTTGTCCGCACATTCGAGAATTTGCATAAAAAGCAAGTAAAACATCTAAATGCAAATTCATGGCTACATAGTTTACAGCAATACCAGTATTTTGGGCTATAAAGATCGGTGCGCAATCTGTTGTGCCATTGTTTTACAGAAGAAAGGGTCATCAGTCGCTTTTTTCCACTTGCATGGCCAGCTCGCTCCCCGGAGCTAACCCATGTGACTTCTCTCTGTGGAGTAGTTTAAAGTCCAATGTGTATCTTGGTGGAGTCTCTAACTGGGTCGCCCTAAATGACAACATATCTCGGACTGTGATGAACATTCCTAGTGACATGTTAAGCTCGGTCCTTGAGAACGTAGTGTTCATGATGCAATGTGTCGTCCACCAGGATAGTGGTCACATTGAAGGAGAGTGAAGGGAATTTTCAGCATAAAGCGGTGCTGCAGTGAAGCGTTTGCGTTATTCATTTGTCTGCTTATTACAACTTTTTCGGTATTGACCCCTTTTAGAAAATCTTTATAGCCCGAAATACTGGCGGTGCTGTCGACTACATAGTCGTAAATATTTATTTTGATGCTTTACTTTCCTTTTGTGCAAATTCTCGGGTGAGCCGACAATTACAGCGCCATATTTTCCCCTATCGGCGACTTTTGGAAGTAATTTTTTTTTTGTCACGGAAACTCTTTCGTATGTCATCCTTAGTCCATCTATGAATTTTGTTGGAATTCTTGTTGTAGTGTCAGTTTAATAAAAATCACCCTATATATATATATATATATATATATATATATATATATATATATATATATATATATATATATATATATATATATATATATTATATATGTCTCAGAGGGGGCGTGGTGTAAGAAGATAATCCAAAAGGGGAGACGCAGAGTTAAAAAGGTTGAGAACCACTGATCTAGAGTACTGAAACTTCATATTTATGGATTCTGCTAACTCGGAGATTAAGTAAACACACACATATAGGATGATTTATTTACTTTTGGTAAGAACACAATTTTGTGTTAATTTTATACTGACAAAATTATTTGTAACTACTCTCTGTCCGGGGCAGCATATGAACCACGCGTTTCTGGATTTTAAAGCCAGCCTCTTCGCATTTGACTTTTTTACCACCACTAGCGACGTGGAAAAATTTCAAATTAAGAATTTAATGACTCACAAATGATAGGCAGCAAATGATAAATTGAAATTTGCTCACTTTTGAATTATTTATTATAATGCACATACTCTCAAGCGTTCCCGCTGAAAACAGATATAAAACTGCATGAATGAAAAAAAGAATAGTCTAGGCTGAAATTGCAAAGAGTTCCATTGTAGCATTCTTTATGAATTTTAAACTTTTTCTATTCCTCTACTGGAAAATATTGCATGCTTTCATGCTCCCGTTAACGCTTGATTTACATAATTTTGCAAAGATGGAATTTTCACAAAAGTTTAAATATTTGTCTTTTTCCTTTTCAAAAAGACCTAAAATTAAAAATCTGACTAAAGAAACATTTCATTACTTTTTTAGGCGAACTTTAACTTTTATTTAACTCGTTATATTAAAGTAAAATAGTTTTATCTTTTTCTACTGGTATATTAACATTTGTGGACATCAGCATTTTTAAACAGTTCTTAAGTATTTCATTGTAGTTGCATATATTTGAATAAAGGCTCCCCGTTTGCAAAAAGAAAACATATTCTTTCATTACACAGAACTAAAGTTAGAAAATAAACTCGATAATAGAACACATTGAATATGTTGCTTAATTCTTTCAAAATTGTTTGAATCATATTTATAACTAAAAAAAAATATCTATCCAAATTTCATAAATAAATTATAATAAGGAATTCAACTATATGTATCTGAAACTAACAAAAATTTTCTGAAAGGTACAATTGAATTTATTAAAGTAAGATTTTAAATTCACAAAATATATTATTTATATGTTTTATCCTAGTATAAATTTTTAATTCAATAACAGGCATCAAAAGCCTTTACCTTAAATTCATTGATAGTATGAGTTTTCTTTACTATTGAACTTTGATTATTAATTAGGACTAACCCACCTATATGAGTTCTTAAATGTGCTTTATTTATGAAAATTTTGGGTAGAATATTGATACCTCAGGAGGCTGAATTTATAGGATTACCACCTACAAGAAATGGGATTATTTAGCAAGTAACAGACAGCTTAAAGAATTTGAGTAAATTAGTTAGGTAAGTAAAGCGAGCGTAAATTTTACACGCAAGAAATCATACGCATTTTCTTTGAAATTGAAGTTGATGGGACCAAAATCTGATATTCAGTGTTTAAACTTCACTGACACTGAAACAACTTCTAAAGGCTCCGTGCGCCGAGTTCAGGAAATAGTTGACTTTCAGCGTGATTTTCATGATGGCATCTGAGATAGAAAGAGATGTGACTAGCTAGTAAACATCGTTTTGCTCGAGTTTTCAGTCAGATACTTTTGAAATTCAGGTCCTATTTTTTTCCTTCATATAATGCAGTGGTTACAAACCTGTAGAAGTCTGCGGGCCACTAAGCCAGAAATTGGACCATGTGCGGACCACCACCACCCCCTACCGACTTGAGGGGGGGGGACATTCTGGGGAGGGTGGGTATGGGGGTATAAAATATCCCTGAGACAAAAGGGAAACAGGATTAACGTACTCTCATTTTAAAGTATCATATTCTAATAATAAAATAATTATGTTTTAATTTTAAGAAATTTTAATTCGACACCTGATAGTCATCGGATATATTCGGCCTATCTAGTTCAATGAACATTGCTTTCAAAAGCCCAATTTATTTTGCAACTATTTTATATGGGGTGACAGATCGCACCCAAGGCTCTCGCTGACCACCGGTTGGGAACCACTCATATAATTCAATGTTGGTTCCCCGATTCCGTCAACTGCTTTCCTTACGATGCTTTTATTGGGTGGAAAGTAACTTTTGTTGGCATCTTTTGGAATAGCACATTTTGTTCTGTGTTGATGCGCTTTTGTTGTGAGTAAGAAAATAAAATTCACTTTTTGTTAGTCTTAAAAAGTAACAAGGCTGCTCTTTGGGTGGAATTTTTTAGTAGTCTCAGAATGAAGATTTATTTCGTTCCAAAAGATCACCCGTTTAAAGCATTTTTGCTTGGTGGTTTCTCTGAAATGCTTTCTGAGGAAAATAGAAGGGCTGAAAGAAGAGGGTACAAAGCAAAAATAATCTTCGCAATTTCGAATTAATTACTCAAATGAATCCAATTTCTACGAGTTAGATGCTCGATTCCCATATACGTACGTGATACAAAGATTTTCAGAGTCGCTAATCAAGTACGAGAGAGGGCTTAGCTGTCGTTGTCGCAACAATTTGATAAGACGCATGCTTCAGACAAACGTCACTTTGACTTAAGGCACAGAAGGAGCACGTCATTTAGAAGACGCTCATAACCTCACGCAAATAAGTCATATTGTGTCTATTGCGCTTGTCCTGAAGCCCTACCGGTATTTAACAAACATGACGGTAAGCTTTATGTATTTATCTCAACAGATAGACTGAATCCAAGAAATTCGACTTCGTAGGTTAAGGGTGACGAAATTATATCAATGTAATGCATTTGCGAGACAATGAATAAATATTTTAGGATTAACCCCTTACCTGGGACATATATTTCAGAAAAATGTACCAAAAATGGAAAATTGTTTCCGACTAACAGTGCAAAACATTCATTCCCAAATTCGCGCCTTTATAACTGACCACATCCCCATTCCTCGCCAATGAAATAAATGAAGGACAAATACCGCCATCTATTGTGAAAATTTTGAAACTCTATATTAAATGTCCATTCAACAGGAAAACGGACAAAAGAAAAGTATCGCTAATTTTTCTCCTGCCCGAACTGATTATTCCGGCCTGCATTGGCCATTCCGGTTGCCGGAACTGTGTTCGGGCGTCACTGGTAAGGGGTTGAAAAAATGAGAGACATATTGTTTAAAAGTGACTGATAGCGCATTATCAGGGCCGGGGGTGCATTAGAAGTAATTGTCTCTATGAACAATTCCCCAATCATTTGTGAAATGCTCTTAAAAATAATTATTTATTTGTGAGTTGTTTGGAGGTACAACTAATGCTTCCGGACCCGATGAAGAACTGTTAGTTAGTTCGAGACAAGTTGCTGCACTTATGTGTTCATTACTGCTTATTAATGTAGGTTTTTGTTATGCATTTTCCACAAGTTTCATACAAGTAATTTTCAGTTCATGATCCTATATTTTTTCCTGATTCTTGTTTGAATTCACGGATTAAAATGCTTAGATACGAGATTACATAAAAACGCGATTAGTGCATAGTTAACTTCGGATCAACATGTTTAATATTTTTTCAGGAAAAAATATCTATGGGAGTGGTATTTTTAAAAAGAACTTTTAGTTTCTTTTTTCATTGACAGAGGGCGGCACCTACATCAGACCGAAAATAAAAATTTTGTTTGTACGAACAGCTAGACGCGACTTATTCAGACACATAATGTCTAGTATAATGTTTTTGTTTTTTTTAATTTTTCTCGTGTGCGTATTCAGCAAAGAGATGTTCGGCTTACTAAATGTGTGGAGTTAACCACACATTTAGTTTTAGTTACACGTGTTTCACTACCGCTGCTTTCTCATATTCTACGAAAGCGTTTTGTGCTTCCTACGGACAGAAGAATATCGCCCGTGTCTGAGGAAAAATTAGTGGTGCTAAGGCCATATCCCAATTCATTTGATGCTTATTATTCTTCTTTTCAAGCCATGCGAAGTTTTTTTTTGAATCAGTGTGAGGTGTGTCGTGGATTACGACATATAAAAAAAGAAAATAGAAAAGGTGCAGAAAAACCAATTAACAAACGGGACGGAAAATGAAACAGTGAAATGACGCCAGACGATACAAGAAGAATGTCGCGGGGATACGATATGTTAGAAGTTCGAAAAGGGCAGACAACCCAATTAAATCGGACAAATGGGGGTAAAATGAGAAAATTGAAATGGCGCTTGCCTATACAAAGGACCGGATGAAGAAGAAGAAATTGAAAAGCAACAGTTAAGATTTTTAAATAACGTACGACGATAGTAAAAAAAAATTATTTTTGACTCTCAGTCTTAGCACACGAATATAGAGTAGTAACCTCATAAGCAAGAAGTTAAAAAAGAATATATGGGAGATTGCGCCCAGACTTAGCGCATCGCTACAAGCCTGCAAGCCAACGATGAGAGGAGAATAGATGAATAGTGGAGCCGAGAGAGATTGCCTGACCCCCGCAAGCTAGCGATGAGAGGAGCGTCGGAGCCAAGATAGATTGCCTGACCCCTGCAAGCTACCGATGAGAGGAGAATAGTTGAGATACGGAACCAAGACAGATTGCCTGACCCCCACAAGCCAAAGATGGAGAACCGATCCGGCCGTTAAAATCCGCTTCTTCCCGCGACATATAGCGATTCTGATGACTGCGTTCACCAGCGAAAGTGAATCCTGATGAAAGATATCCCAATCGATGCACGTGAATATGCCAGCGAATGTTTCCCTTCTGCAGTCTGCAAAAATGGAGGTAACCTTTCATTACCTATTGCCAAAAAGTCTATAAACCCCCGAGTCTTATAATATAGGCGGAAGTTAAGAAATAATATATATTGCGTACTGAAATGAAATCAATTTAAATAAGTGAAATAGTACAGTCAAATAATACCTTGATATAATGAGTGTTTCTTTAGGTTCATAATTATCAATAATATAATTGAATGTGTACTAATATATGTGTTATGTTAATAAATTAATGTATTGTTTAGAATTCAGAGTAATGGTATCATTGCCTACTACTATACTAAATCACGACCCACCCAATTAACTCTACCACAAGGTGAATGATATCGAAACCAAAAGTTTCAAAATGCAAATAGCTGAGTCAGCCGGCCGCATCGCATAGTGGCTAGCGTCATGAGCTCCCGCGGAGTTTTCTTAGGGTAATAGATGCTCAAGACATGGACGCTCTTTAGCTTTCCCCTCTTAAGGCGAGTAGATATATATACAGCGGGCGAAGAGTAACGAACGAAGCTGTTTTCTAAATGTATACGTAAGTGCGAACACCACCGAACGCATTTGTTTGCCTTTGTAGAGTTCCGCTCACATCAAAGGAAGTCGTTACACTTCGTTAGCTGTCTTTCGCTGTATGAGTACAGAACCTACACTTTAGCTTGGAGTATTTTTACTTTTTGCTTAGAAATTTCCTTTCAAGCAGGAAACTTAATTCACCTCAACGATTCACTACACGAAAACTACTGAACTTCTACGAAAGCATTCGGTTTGCTAATGTGGATGGCCAACAGAATTTCAAACCGAACACTGAATTCCTTTGTTGAATTTTTCCCCAATTAGTTCATTGCCCGTTCTTTACGTACAGTACTGAGCAAATTAATTGGGACAAACACAAAAATGTTAATGTATGTTGTTTAATTTGAACAAGTTCACTTACATGCATGGTATAGCAATCTAGTAGCAAATATGTCCTCCTCTGGCTTTAACACGTTCGCTGCCACTGAGGCTCTAGTCGTCAACATGGTGCTACCACCTATGCCGGCGAAGCTTTGGTGCGTCTGTCGACTAGGATAAGCTTATAGAGAATCTATACTCACTTCTACCCAGACTTGGGTGTATATAATTTGAAGTGGCTCTCTATTTGAATTTGAACCACACACAGTTTATACATGAAACAATGTTTATTGAATTCGTTGCACATATAATTGGCTTTACAGCAATAAGCATGCGTACTACTTGTACGGATTGTATAAACACAGCTTTCAAGAACAATATATTTTTATACTCACGAACAGTAAGTCAAACCAGCAGTACTGCCATGTAAACTTCTGGCCCGCTAAGCACTAGCGCAGGATAACACCTTTTCAACCTTAACAACCTCCGCTTTTTTATTAATGACGCTGCGTGGTATTTATGCTAAGCGCGTATGCCGAAATTAGCATATCTAAAGCAGCTTCTTTAATTCACTCAAAAGTTCGATTCTTGTGAATCGAATCTTGTGTATACCTTACACTGGCCTCCCTCGAAAAAAAAATTAGGTAACTGAGGTCTGAACGGCTTCAGTTAACTAATTGAAAACGCGTGCTGGTCTGACTTTTTACATAATGGGTGGCAAAGTCAAAAAAACCTTCCACACGTTGTGTGGAGGAAAAACGCCACTACCATTTTACAAAACTAACCCCGAAGGGTCCAGGTGACACCATCAAACAGTGGATTTGCAGAGTTGCGGATACTGGGATGCCAACTGCGCCCTAAAATATCTATTTTAATTAAAAGTGACAACACAATTGCACAGCATGACATTTCTTGACTGTATCTGCTCTCCCCCAATTCATAATGTACATGTGTTATTTTTTTGTGAAGTTAGTACATTAGTGGTTAATTGGTATATTGTGCAGTATGTATTTTTTTTCTAGTCACTACATGTCCCCTTCAAAAATTTATAAAACAACAGTATGCCGTATTTTTTTTCAGTGGCTCACCCCTTCCCCTCAAAATGTTTACACAGTATATACACTGGGGAATTTCAAACCAATTTGGCTCGGTTTTATTAAAGGGTGGGAGTTAGAATAAGAAAGTTGATACAAGACTTGTTCCTCATGAATGCAGCAACTTCCTTGCACCAGTCTGTCCAATCCGTGGAACCTCTCTTGATGGTCGCAGACCTAGTAAAGGGGTTTGTTGACCGTGTGGGCATCCTTCGTGCAGCAGGACGTTGGTCCTGAGGCGCTGGTCCGGCTTGACGATGGACAGGAGGTCTCTTGGGAGGAGGCCAACCTTGCTGGGCGGCAGAAATCTTCCGTTTCCTGTACTTATGCAAAGGAGCTTTAAAATTGTCATTCTTCCATTTGATAACCTTGTGTACCTTATGTGTGCCACGTTCATCCTTAGATGGAGGTTTTGTAGTGCACACTTTACCTTTCTTCGTACTTTTGCTTGTATCGGTATTAGATTTTAATGCAGATTCTATTTTGTCAAATTTATACGCCGCACCAACGTGTTTAGTTACTGGCTTTATCTCTCTACTTGTGTCATGTTTTTCAACAAACTGACTCTGTTTTTGGTATTGGTGCTTATGCGACTTCTTGTTTACCGCCTTAATTACTTCAGTATTAGCAGTTTTAATGCTGGAACCTGAAGGCGCTTTTTCACGTTTTTTATCCCCCTTAACTTTAGTTTTATCCTCTTTTGACGAAAAAGTCTCGACTTGCGACATCAGAATCGTTATCATTTAAATTCTTTAATACTGCTTCAGTTTTAGGAAGATTAAGCTTTTCGTACTCGTGCGTTTTAATGCAAACTGCGTCTATAACTTCCGAAGCATCAGCTAAACTACTTACAGTATAACTCTGTGTCAACTTTTCATCCTGACTCTCAGTATGGTTTTCATGTACTTTATTTAAAACCATATTATCAACCTGGCCTACAGCATCCTCATTCGGATGGAAACTTGAAATAATATCATCATTACCTAGCGAGTTCCTAGTATCGTTTAAAGAATTTTTATTGTCGTCAACTAATAAGTATTCACTAACTTCCGTAACGCATACTTCGTCATCTACTAAATTTCCTTCATTAACAGATGTGTGAATATCATCTAAAATATCAGGTATAGCATCAATAATATCAGGTATAGCATTAATAGAAGTGTCCGATGATTTATTTTCTAAACCACTAGCATTAGTATCGGCCCTATTTTCAGAAATTTGTACTGGAATTACCGCATTATTCCAGCTAGACTCACTTTCTTTATAAGCCGCAAAAATACCCTGACTTTCACTATTCTCAAAATAATGATTACTGCTCGGACAAAATAATACATTTGACCAAACAGTTTCAACAGGTTGAACCATATCATGTGAATCAACTTGCCAGTGCAAGTAAGGTGCTTGCATATTATTTACTTTAAGAGCACTAATTTCATTATAACGCCGTGCGCTTCTATTATTTTGCCTGCGGTACTGCTTCTCGCGAAAAATTTTGACGCGGGTGTATAAAACTTCTCGTACCTGAATGACGGTGAGGGGTAGCGAAGAAATGCCTATTGTCATATTTAGCTAAAGTTTGAAGTAGGGTAACCTTGCTTGTAATTGTTTGATTATCTAAAAAATCTTCAACACTTGGCTTCAAACGTTGGATAACTATTTTTAAGATTACCGCTTCCGTTACCCCTTCTAAATATTCCTCACACTTGGAAATCTTTTCCGTAGCAAAATCTAATGCAGACTGACCTTCACGTTGCCTTAGCGAATAAATTTCCGCTTCAATTTCACTTTGATTAAAGTTCTTTGGAGAAACACTAAGAAACTGTTGCTTGAATGACAAATAGTCAAAAATCAGATTACTGCTTTGCATGCATGTGTACCACTGAAATGCACTACCTCTTAAAGCGGCTAGAGCAATTTTAAGTTTATCCCCCTCTGGGGTGCATTGTTGTTGAAAGTAATGCTCAATTTTCTTTAGGAATTGGCTTGAGGGGCCGCCATTGAAGGTGGCTTCGAATGGCGCAATTTGCTGAACCATAATTACCCGAGGAAAATTTCCAGCAGGATTTTGTTCTACAACACTCATTTTTAAATAGTATATAAGTACTTGCAACAATTTTATCAATATAAGTACACAGTACACAGTTTTTAATTTCAATTATGTTGTTCGTTACAAATGTAACGCTAACTACCAGGGTATATATATTTTCGGGCGCCAGTATAGAGAATCTACTATTTAGGGGGCACTCTACTTGTATTTCGATGCAAACCCACGTTTATACATGAAACAATGTTTATTGAATTCGTTGCACATATAATTGGCTTTACAGCAATAAGCATGCGTACTACTTGTACGGATTGTATAAACACAGCTTTCAAGAACAATATATTTTTATACTCACGAACAGTAAGTCAAACCAGCAGTACTGCCATGTAAACTTCTGGCCCGCTAAGCACTAGCGCAGGATAACACCTTTTCAACCTTAACAACCTCCGCTTTTTTATTAATGACGCTGCGTGGTATTTATACTAAGCGCGTATGCCGAAATTAGCATATTTAAAGCAGCTTCTTTAATTCACTCAAAAGTTCGATTCTTGTGAATCGAATCTTGTGTATACCTTACAAGTTATTTGCTCTATATTTAGTGCGTTCTTGGAGTTTGAACGAAGATCTTGTTGAGGCATGTTAGTAAAGTAAATTTTTTTTATTTTACACGCGTGGTTTTCAAATTCTGTGTTTCAATTTTTTTATGTGCGTTTTTAAAAATGTCGGACAGTACAAGTATGGCAGGACCTCCACAGCCCAAAAAAAGGAAAGTAAATAAAAAAATCACAGAAACCGAAATATTATAATTATTAGCAATGAGTGATCTTTCTGATTATGACAGCACAGACGATGAAGATTACGGTTGGGATTCTACGAGCGAATCGGAAGGAGATAGTGATGTTGCGGTGGACACCATAGAAACGTCGGCATCTGAGGATGGATATGCCAATTTTAGTGGCATCGAACATGTAAATGATATCCTATACACGTTTTGGCGTGAGTTCCACTAATTTTGAACATAAATTTTTGACGTCGTTATCATGAAACCAAACTTTTATGACATTCTCAATCATCTTTTTCTTGGTTGAGCAGTCCATCTTATTCACACGTCTCTTCACAATGTTCCACAAATTTTGGATGGGGTTTATATCTGGAAAATTACCAGGCCAATCCAAAAATGTTAATTTCTTTTCTTGAAAAAAATTTCTTTAGATGCTTAGAATTATGGCATGGAGCAAGATCTTGTAGAAACACACCAACACCGCTAGCGAACGTTTGCGTTAAAGGAACAACTTTGTCTTCTTGTATTGAAATGTATTTTTTTTATTTCACCATTCCTTCAACTGGTACTAAGCTGCTAGGTCCGCCAGATGTAAAATAACCCGAAAACATCTGCTTCTGAGGGTGCTTAACTGTTTGATTACGATGTTGTTTCCTGATGGGTTCTCAAGCGCATTTTCGCCTCACAAATGTTGATTGAAACCCTTGCCCAACAACTGTATTTCGTCGCTGAATACAACCTTGTTCCAGTCTTGTGCAGTCCAGGATTGATATTTCCTGGCCCAATAGAAACGTTTTCTCTTCATTGCATGTGTTAATAACTGATTTTGGGCTGGTGTTCTTGCCCATCTCCCTGCTTCAATAAGCCTTCCTCGTACTGTCGATGAATCAACGCTCACACTAGTAGCCAATAATTCTCTCTGAAGATCTGTACTTGTCTTGCGAGGATGCATTTTACTATTTCGTACAAGAAATTTGTCTGTCCAAGGTGTTGTTTTTACGTTTGCGTCCGCATTTACTCTTCCGTTTTGGAGAAACCGTCCCAAACTTATTTTGCTGATTAATAATCCTGGAAACACTGGATTTTCTAACTCTATCTGCTGCAGCAATATCCCTCACAGTCATAGAGGTGAATATATACACTACAAAATACATTATACCCTCCTATGTATAATGTATTACCATACATTATACCCTCATACCCTCGTAGGTGTATATATATATATGCTGACTAAGGGAAAAAATTCTAGTCCTTTTCCTGAGAGTGATATCTATTTTTTTTCATACACATGAGAACCAGACAACACCTCCCTTAACAATATGCAGTTAAAACCAGTTTCAGGCAGGAAATACTTGGGAAAGGACAAATTTTATGAAAAATGAAGCTTATCCCAATTAATTTGCACAGTACTGTAGTTCGTTATATGTATATACATCCTCAGAAGTTCACCTGTAAGGTGTTCTGATTATAAAGGAGCGAACAACATTGTTGTGTAAAATTGAAGAATGTCGAAAAGACAAGTACCTGTCGCGTTTGGAGAAAAAAAAAAAAACTTTCATCCCCCTTTACGATATTACATGATGTAACAATATAAACCACAACGATGTTACAATATAAAATTTTTTATGTGTATGTATGTTACAAAATGATTCAATGAAAACGAAAATTATAATATTTTCAATTTCTCGGTCTGTTAAATACGCGTTTTTATTTTAGGCTATAAATTTATTTGAGTCATGTACATCAACGTAATAGACTAAATAAAAGATATATAAAATTTACATTTTGCCCTTTTCAATCATAAAGTTATAAATTATCCGCTTATATTTTTTAAAAAGGATATAAATATCATGATATTAGGATAATAAATGACATGTTTGTATAAATTTGCAGTTAAATGAAAATACATATAAAATGTGCCCTATACTAGACGGGAACTTATTTTATCTTATCCTATCTTAACCTAGAATAGAACTGCGATTTGAAATTTTTTGATGATAATTGAACATAAAAATTTAATGCGTTTTTGATGAATTTATGACCAAGAAAAGGCATTAAATAAGCCTGTCTGATCTGCAATATAAGAATAATAAAATTTTACTGCACATTTATTTGCGAAAATCGCGGATTGATATCAGTGTGGAAAGTTTATTGAGTCGGGTTTATACTTTAACATCTAGATGCTCATAAATTTTTGTTATTTCACTCAAAGTTTTAAAGAGATTAATTTCTCATTTTATATTACATACAAAATATTTGGGTTCTAGTTGAAAATATATTTTAAACTGAGAAAATTTTATCTTTGCTATTTTTAATGCTCTAATGCGAAAGAAATGCATTTTTTCCTTCCATTTCTCCTTTTTTTTTTTTTCTTTTTTTTTTTTTTACTGTCTCTAAGCGACATGTCTGAAGCAGTATTATAAAAATATTTAATAAAATATCAATAAAATATTCTCATGCATATAAATTGGGAATGAAATGTTCAGAAACGTTGAATTTAAATAAACTTCTAGGAAGTAGAGAACGTTAGACAGATGTTTAAGAGAAATTCAATACTGGAGATTTAGAAGAGTAAAATCAAATATATTCTACTTAAGTGATTTGCATATGTTAAAGATTTGAATTGCTTTTAATTAATATAAAAGTTGAGTAATGATATAAGAGTTATTAGGGAATTTTGAGAGAATTATTTTAATATGACTTTTAGTAATGCACATTAAAATATCAAGTTAGAAATATGTATATATTTTTTATGAGAAATATATATGTTCATGATGTGGCAGTAAAAAACGTTGTTGAGAAGTTTACTCATTAAATTGTTATTTAACTCTAGATTGAAGTTATGAGGGTTTCTATTTAGTTTTTCCCGGGGTTTACCTCATATATATTATACTATACTATGAGAGACATAAAAGAGCTTTACCAATGTTGTTTAATTATAGTACCAAATAAATGTAAAATACTGAGATGTAGGACTAAATTGCTCATGCATAAGGGCAAACGTGCAGGGATAACCATAATCCAGAATGAAATGTTATAGCATGAAGTATATCAACTACTCACTTATGATAGTTTTCATCAGCAATGGAAGCCGGACGGGAAATTTTTGGCTAAATATCGCAATAACATCAATTATTAGTGACAGAAGTCCCTTTTTAGTGTAATAAATGCTTTTATCTGTCATTCTTATAAATAAAGATGATCCTGTTTAAAAAAAATTTTTTTAATAAGATTTAACTCTTTTTCAAGTACTGGTAATTACAATATACAGCAGGGCTAGTCTGAACATCTGTTGTTTGTTTACTCTTAAAAGTGGCTCCTGAATAATTTTTTCCTGGACATTTTTACCCACATTTTTAGTATTTATTGATAAATCAAAACTCTTATTAGAAACCCATAATTTCTAAACATGTACCAGCCTGAATTTTTAAATATTAGATTCTCTGTTCATTTAGCCTAGCATTGATTTACGATTTTTTCTGAATAGATATAAAAACAGTAAAATGACAGACAATCCAACAAAATTCTGCGTACCTAGTCCCCCAATAGATAACAGAAAAAAAAAATTTCAGGTAGTCTCTTCTAACGAAACTACCGCGGGTTATTAACGTAGGATTACTTATCGTTGCTTACCTCTTTTGTATGTATATATATGTATCTATATATATGTACGTATGTATAATTTTACTAATATACTTAAGTTTACTACTTAAGTTTGTGTATATGTATTTACTACTTAAGTATGTGAATAATTTTACATACTTAAAAGGGGCTCCAGATTTAATAATCGATAGATCCATTTGGAGGACGGACGAAGTAGTATTTACCATCTTATGGGTGATTTTCAGTCATGTTTGGCCTTGAATGAAATGCTTCTTTTTTAAATCTCTTTGCCATAACATTAAAATTATGACTTTGATATGGTTAGATTCAGTAATGTTTGATACTGAAAGAGGTTGTCTGACAGGTGGTATAATGTTTTACGAGTGGTGTATTTTGTTATTTAGTTACTCCTGAAGTATGATTCAATTTAAACAAGCAATAGGATTTCTATGTATTGTTCTTAGTTTACAAAAAATTTTACAAGTGCTTCGGATTTTTAATTAAGGCGTATAACAATTAAAACACAGAAGTATATGAATATTTCTTGGTATACTTCTTTGCAATAGGAGCAATGGAATATGTTAAAGGAACTATCTTAAAGCGATCAAAATTTTGCATTGAAAATACTGGATAATACTTGGTTCTTTCTGTTGAGGACTTTATAGAATGGAAATCATCAGTCCCTACTCATAATTTAGACAATTTTAGCTAGTCGTAAAGGGTATTTGATGGTTATGCGGCAGCAAGGAGGTAAAGTCATGGTTTATGGATACTGAGTAAGCTAGAGATGGCGACTTTTTTTATCCAGTACATGTAGTATGGAGAAGGATAAAAAATAATAGTTCCTGTTTTTATTATATTTTATTTATCATTAATTTACTACTTTAAGAAATAACTTGAAATTCCATATAGGATTTCCTCTATTGCTTTATTTAATGTCTTCCACTCGAACTATCCATAACACTATCCATAAATTCTTACAAAAAATTCATAATCTTCTTCACTGTGCAATTCATGATATGTTCATCGCAGGATTTCCTCTATTGCTTTATTTATTGTCTTCCACTCGAACTTTAATTGCTATCCATAAATTCTTGCAAAACATTCCTAATCTTCTTCCCTGAGCAATTCAGATATGATCATCGCAGGATTTCCTCTATATCTTTATTTAATGTCTTCCACTCGAACATTAATTGCTATCCATAAATTCTTTAAAAAAATTCCTAATCTTCTTCCCTGAGCAATTCATGATATGGTCATCGCATGATTTCCTCAATTTCTTTATTTAATGTCTTCCACTCGAACTTTAATTACTATCCATAAATTCTTGGGAAAAATTCATAATCTCCTTCCCTAAGCAAATCATGATATTGGTCATCGCAGGAGTACATTAATAAATCAATGATTTGCTGAGAACTAAAGCTCTAAACCAATCACTGATTTGAGTCCTGAGACTCCTTGACTCCTGAGCTATTTGTCACAAGAGCAAACTGGGGAAACTAGCTCCCTTACCGTTATTAAAGGGGCCCCGGGTTGCCCCAATTGGTCGGCAGATCTGAACTGTCCGTGCGAATCCCAGGCCCTTATGAAACATACACCGAACTGGGGAAATTAACCCTCGGCAGAGTTTGCAGGTTTTGCTACGCAGCGTCTGGTCTTCAGGTTTTTCATGGCCGATACGCACTAGCAGAGGGGGCCGAGGTGGATTTGAGATTACCGGTATTAAATCACCTGAGGTCTGTTTCGCCTGACATTCCAGAATTCTTCTCTTCTTCACCCTACTCGATACTGCAAGCTTCATTTCCAGGTCTATATACTGTTTTGAGTTTCATATATATATATATATATATATATATATATATACAGAGGATGTTCGCACATTTTTTAGACGATTTTGGTAAGCGGTAATAAAAAATCGTTTGCTGCAAAAGAAATAATTGCAATTGTACTATGTTTTTAAAAGTCAAAATTATCATCTGCGGCTTGAAAGTTTTGTTTTTATTCAAAATGGCGTTTTTAACAAAGCAGTGGAGATTCTAACAAAGCAGTGGTTCGAAGGCTACATTTATGCTCTTTCCGAAGAGAAATATGCATACTCCGTTATCAAAAAACGATGTGAGAGTCGTGATTTTGTGATATCTAAAGCGTCGATAGGTAATATCGTCAACAAGAAAGGAAAAAAAAACGCCTAATTGGAGCCTCAAGTGGGACAAAAATTCCAAACAAGTATCCAAGGAAAAAACGGACATCTTCGACTATTGCAAAGGTACGTTGTTTAATGTTAAAAGAAAACCCCCCTAGTCAAAGGACAGTTGTAAAATCATTAAAATGCTCGGTGTCCACAGCAAACAAAATGATAAACTTTGATTTAAATCCTAAGAAAGCGAAAAAACGCAATGTGCATGGTCTTCTTCCAAATCATATCGCTGAACGCAGGACACGCTGCAGAATTCTATATGAGAAACACTTATCCAAAGAAAAATGGAAAATAATTGTCACAATAGATGAATCATGGGTGTATTTAAATGATTGTAACAAAAAAAGAGCCATTTATTATCATAAAAGGGGAGAAAAAAATTTAAGTACATGGTTCAAAGAATCGAAAGAAAGTTTTTCTAAGGGATTCATGATTGTTGCTGGTGTTTCTTATAATGGCAAGTTAAAAATAAAGAGAATGGAAAAAAAATGTCAAGATTAACTCCAAATACTATCAGGAACATATTTTATCGCCAATTTTTCTGAATGAAATACCATCGCTTTACCCACAGTGCCATCAATCTGTGAGACTCCATCAGGACAAAGCTAGCAGTCACACACCAAAATCCACTGTAAATTTCCTAAAAGAAATGGAACAAAAAACTGGTATCAAGGCCATACCCTTCACTGATATCCCTACTAAATCTCCCGATGTATCACCTATGGATTTTTGTGCTTTCGGACTTTTAAAATCTGTATTATCGAAACGTCGTCCCAAAACCCTTACAGGACTCTGGAAAGCTATTCAGGAGGAATGGGATAGAATACCTCTTCTGACACTTCAAAAGGCATTATTATCCTGGAAATTGAGGTGTCGAAAGATAGTTCAGAATAAGGGATGTCAAATAGAACATTTAAAACACAAGAATTTTATGTAATTTAGTTTTGTGAATACAATATACATCGTCTAAAAAATGTGTGAACAGCCTCTGTATATATATATATATATATACAGTGGTACCTCCGAAAAGCGGACAGTCACGGGACCAAAAGTTTCGTCAGTTATTAGGATGTGTCCGCTATTGGGGAGGACAACCTTTTAATAAAAAAAGTTTTTGCACTTCCGTTTAACATTTGAGGGAACATTACGGCTGCGATATTAATTAAAAAGGAAAAATTAATTAGGTAAGAAAAGAATAACTATTTACTGCTTTACATTTTAATTGTGTGCTAATACTTTTATCTTGCATTAAATAATCCCAAAATACAATGTATAGGAGCTAAATTATTTTAATTACTACTTAAAACGTCTGTTAAGAAAGTTTAATGTCTCTTTTTTTACACAGCAAACCTGTTTTTCGTGGTGAATCTTCATAGGATTTAGCTTTGCTAGTCCCTCCGAATCTTCATTGTTCAGAAAAAACTGTTTCAATCGTTCGCTATATTTCAGTGCTTCCGAATAATCTTTGATTTTGCAGTCTTCCACTGGCGATTCCTCATCATCATCCTCAGAAAGGGCCAGTGTTTCAGTGGTGTCCCGAGGAATGAAATTGGAAACATGCAGGTTTTCATCCTTAATGGATAAATCGTCGTCGATCTTGACATACTGTTAAACGCTGATATTTGAATCCAAATTGGCTTCTAGATACGCAAGTTCTTTTTCGTTTTTTTCAGTAGTACTGTCAGTTGCCACTACGCTTGTATTCAAAAATCCCGCCTTTATAAAACATTTTAGAACGCACCCAGGTTCCACCTTTTTAAGGGCTGACGTAGTTCAGGAAATTGAATCCAAAAGAAATACCGATTTTGCCAACTCTGCTCTTAATTTGCAGGAGATAATCTGTGAAAGCACATGTTTCAGAAGCAGCTTTCTGTATCTTACTTTAAAGCTGCGGAAAATTCTCTGATCAAATGGCTGTAACATCGAAGTGGTGTTAAGAGGCAAGAAAACTAAATTAACAGTTTTGAGCTTTAAATCATCAGGATGGGAAGTAGCATTGTCCATGAACAGAATGATTTTTCTCTTGTTTTTTCATTTTGTTGTCTACCATGAACAGAATGATTTTCTCTTTTGTTTTTTCATTTTGTTGTCTAACTCCACCAACCAATCGTTCATTATCTTAGTGGTTATCCATGCTTTCTTATTTCACTTCCACTAAACTCTAAATTTTCGTACATCAATGTTCTTGAAACATCTAGGATTCTTAGTTTGTCCAATAACAACAGGAGTTTCGAAGTCTCCCAGCATGTTGCAACACAGCAAAAGTGTGAGCCGCTCTTTTGAAATTTTCTCGCCGCTACACATGTTTTTTCACCCTTAAAACATAAGATGTTGTTCGTTACAAAGACGCATAAACATATATTTTGAGCTTGCTTGTATCAATAATTTTGAAATGTTTGCCAAAATAATGGAAAGTTTTTCAAAAATACATGTCCGCTATTCGGAGTGTCCGCTATCCAGAAGGAATAACATCGATTGTTCTATATAAAAGGACTGGGACTCGTAAAAATGTCCGTTAAATAGAGGTGTCCGCTAATCGGGAGGGTCTGTTAAGGGAGGTACCACTGTATATATATATGTATGTATGTATATATATGTATGTATGTATATATATGTATGTATGTATATATATGTATGTATGTATATATATATATATGTATATATATACATACATACATATATATATATATACATACATACATATATACATACATACATATATGTATATATATATATATATATATATATATATATATATATATATATATATATTAGCAAAAGGTGTCTGAAAAAATAGTATGGATAACTTCTTTACATACGTAGATGAATGAATATGACCGATAATTTGTTATAAGTATGATTATATGTTACAGACAAATTGAGCTGGATATTATCTTTTCTTTTATCCTTAGGAAAAATGACCCAACTTATCATGGATATCTCCCATGCAGCCATCATTATATACCATATCACGGTTAGATATGTCTCATTACTGAGAAATCCTGAACGATATGTTTAGTCCCAGAAAAATTACTTTTTTATCCTAGAAAAATGTAGCCGCAGGACGGTGATTTGATAGAAACTCAGTTATTACTTTTCTCACACTTTCCCGAGTAATAATCTAGGTCTGCCTTTCCATTTGAAGAATCTCGATCAAGTAATGATCCTCCCTTCTCATTCAAAGTATCCTGTTTGATCACAGGAATGTATAAATTTTATCATATTTTGAACATTTGGAACAAGATAATTATTAGTATGTCAAGATATGTTAAACTGATACTCATAAAACACAACATTTATGGAATTGAAAGGAAAATTAAAGAGATTATACTCATCCGTGAATTTGAATTTGAATTTTCTTCATCGTCCGTAGCAGTGGTGCACAATCTTTTATCGTCCGAGACCTATTTTATTTAGATAAAAAATCTCTCGACCCCCTAAGAATAATTTTGATAGAAATATTTCTACAAAAAAAAGATAAAAATTTTTAAACAGAAAAAGAAAATTAAAATTTTTTCTAAAATTTTTTTAAAATTTTTTTTTGAAAAATTCGGAAAATGTTAGCAAAAGTAGAAAAATGAAGTCATAAAATTTTGTCAAACTATTTTCAAATTCAATGGATTTTGGGTATATAATTTACTTTGCATAATAACAATAATAAAAGTCTCGCGTATCTTTTGTTTTTGGCAAATATCATGTAACTAAAACTTAACATTTTACAATTAATATGTATTTGAATTTCATTTATGTAAAAATTAACAAAAATTAAAAAATTAAAAAGAGCATTATTTCAAAATTATTAGCGCATTTAGAGCAAATATTTAATTAAAGATTGCAATATGATATACATTTACTTCAAACTATGCTCGTGACCCCTCTAATTCTTTTTACGACCCAAAGGGGGTGCGACCCATAGTTTCCGCACTACGGGTCTATTTGATTATACAACCAAAATACAAAATTTAATATTTTTTTGCACTTCAAAACTGTTTCATTAGTCAAACAAGAGAAATTGAAACCTAAAAGTAAATGTTTCAAAACACTCATCAAATGTTGATAACATTTATTTTGCAGTAAATTACTTAAATTTAATAATGAATTTAACACTAGATGTATTGAAATATTTTGGGGTTTTGAAGTTTTAAAAACTTTAGTGAGAATAAGGCATTAAACATAATAAAGTTCATCCTATTGTATATCGTCGAAAAAATTTGGGCTTTCATATTGTTGCATTCATTGTTATTATATGCTTATATTAACATTTTTATTATATTGTTATTATAACATTGTTATTATATTGTTGCATTCATTGTTACAAAAAATAAAGAGGAAAGTAAGGAACATTAATTATACTTTCAAAATAGGATTTCAAGGCAAAGTTTTATACAATAAATTTTAGAGTATAATATTATAAAATTATTTTTTGCATAGATGTCTGCTAATATCTGTTTCTTTTGGAGCCTTCATTGGAACTTCAAATTTTAGATTACAGAATCAAAACCTCCAAATATTTTAAACTATGTAATTTTTAACACTAACACACATATGCGTATTAATATATTTTTTAAAAATATATAATTTATATGTAAGTATGTATAATTACTTGTTATATAATAGATAAGTATGCAAATATCGTAGTTGAATGCACGTAATTTTTTTCAAATATTTTAATTATGTAAAAAACTCAAAAATAACTGGAGTAAATTACACATTTTTTTCATTAAAACAACAACAATAGAAAAAATTAAGAAGTGAAATATAAATACCTTCTTATTAAGGGCAGATCACTGAAAATTTTTTAAGTAAGAATTAAAATAGTTAAAAGCTGAAATTGCAAACTATCCCATGAATAAGTTAAACCAAATCAAGGATCCAGCTAGAATAAAAACAATGGTAAAGTATCTTTTTAACCTTTCAGCGGGCGCGCTCGTGTATAAAGTGCAACATGTTCGTAATTTTGAATGGTTTGTTTTTACATGTAAGGTTTGAATGTTCTAAGTAGTTTCTATTTATAGCTACACCCTTTCTAATGCAGGTCTGATTTTCTGACCCTTGTATTACTTTCCATTCATTGTTAGTCGTGATTTAACCATGGTAAACCAGCGATTATACTGGATTGCAATACGACAAAATTGTGAGTTGATGTAGTAAATCAAATGTGCAGCTATTACACGGTATTCAGCATAACACAAAGATGGACAATCTCATTGTTTTTTAGGTTTTTGGACATAATAGGAATCGATTCGCAAGTTGTCCTTAGTTCCTATAAAACGGACAGTTTTGAAATAAGGCAATTGCATCTGCATTCTTTGGCCTTTAATTCTAAATATATCTCATTATTATCAATATTTTATATCTTGTCATAAAAAGCAGGATTAATATTTTCAATTTGAAAAAACAAAGTTTATTACAAAAAGAATAATCAAGGTTGAAAGAGACGTTGCACTTTATGCAACGCGCGTCTGCTGGTGTTCCAAAAATTAGCCCGCCCGCTGAAGGGTTAAACAGTGTCAACATTATTATTAAACGAAGGACTGTTTCTGAAAGCTGCAATTTTCAAGAGATTGGAAAATCGTGCAAATATTGAAAGAAGAAAACGACTCCAAAAACAGAATAATTTAGCTACTTTTACGTATCCCGCCCAGTTATTCGGAGCAAAAGGCAATCCACCTTTTCGAAATTCAACTTAAAACAAACGAGGCATGAGCATGCTTTCAAACACTTCACCATTCGTTTCACAAAGAACAATATTTGTTGAATATATCGGGACATATAGAAATAAAATACCAAAATGTATTGAAATAAAGCATTATTATTCAACCTAGAAAATGATATTTTAAATTGATATTATTAAAAAAGATGAATATGTGAAATATAAATAAATAATCCAACAGAGATAGATAAAAATAATACGAATATAGACAAAAAACAAACAGAAATCATTCACTCTGGGCATCCACGAACCAACGGCAAGATTCTGTATAAGTGCCGGAACTGAACCATAAAACAACATAGAGGTAACCGACAGGTCTCGAAATCAGGGAGCCTAACCATATCAGTTACCTCAAGGGGAACTTTCTGAATAGGATGCAGGTAAGCCCAAAAGACATCTCAAGGCTCCGAGTTGTTTTTTCATTATGGAGATACGAAGCTTCTGCGCTATCCTCTATTGAAAATGTTTTATGTTTTCTTTGCAGGATATGTTTTATGTTAAAGTGATTTAGCAGTCTGTGCTTGAATTTTAATTTTTGTTTATTTCTATTGTTTATATTTTACATATGTGAAATATATTAATATATTGTGGTTTTATTTTAAGTATTAAATTTCAAATTTCAGATATTTTTTTTAGAATTTATTTGATTTGAATTTATTTAATAACGTAAATTTATTCATTACCCTTTTATTTTATTTATTAAAATAATAGTAATAATAATAATAATAATAATAATAATTTATTGAGTTAGTCACCATACTAGATAAAAATTTATATATATATATTAAAACTCATTTTAGTTTGTGTTACAAAAGCTTATTTAAATTTTATCCCTATGAAAGCATTGTCAGTCCATAGAATCTGAAACTTCGAATTATGTTGCTCATAAATATATCAGAATAGTTATTCATCTAAAGCTACTTTCAAAGGTTCACTCGTTTTAATCCCGTCACATTCTGAAACGCACTTAAACGTCTGTATTTACGGATATACAGACGTTTATATATTTCCTATTCTGATTACAAATTGAATGTTTAGATCACTATAGCTTATCAGTTTTGGATTTAGTGCACCTCTCTTCTGCAATTTCAAGTTTTGTTTATTTTAATATTGCAAAAAAATATTTTCAGCGCGATTGACATATGAAGGACCATCATCTCTTTGTTCGAGCATTATGTAAATAAGATGATGTACGAATCTCTTATTTAAGGAATCGAAAGCTGTGCAAATATGGCATATTTGGTTTAGAATAAAAAATAATCTTCAAGTATCAGAAAGCCGTATTGGTAAAATTGCCTATAATGATAGTATATTGACATTTATATTCCAATTTCTCCTCTTATAACCGAACAATCATGTATTTAAAGGAAATAGAAGTTACATTTTTACTTTATGATTGCAGATTTATGAGGTTAGCTGAATTTATTGCAATAAAATACTAGTTTAAACCCTTAAAAGGAAATAACACTCTGAAAGAAAAAATGATATATTATAACATTTTAATAAATTTTGTCATTTTTTGTGTGTACACCATTAATGAAAATTTAATTTTGTATGTTATGAACCTTAAAAAAAATTTCACCTCATTAAAAAAATGCTGTTCTGAAACAGAAGAACATCTTAACCCTCAAACGATACAGTGGGGGTCGGATCCGACTCAAGGGTGTGTCTTCCCGTACTCGTCCCTCTCATTGCAAGAGAACGACTTGACAAGGAACCCTATCAAATAAACCTACTAGACTACCCTACTATATATAGGAATAAGTAAATACAAATGTCTTTGTTGAAAAACATTATTCATGGTCACTAGTCATTTTTTAAATTTTTAATTTTAGATTTTAAATTTTTTATTTCGATTTTGAAGGCAAAAAATGTCATTATATATTATTTTTTACATTTTTGTGCTAGGATAGTTGGTTTCACTAACTTCTAAAACTAGGTAGACTAAATTACATATTAGACCTAATATATACAACATTCTATGTAAATGCCAAAACCATTTTCTTTGTTTAGCAAAATTACAATTGCTAAACAAAGAAATTGTCTGGCAATTTGTTGGTCATTTTTTCTACAAAAGGGGTTTTATTTCATGTAAAATATTATCAATAGATGTTGTTATACAAGAAAAATGCTTACTGTGTACTTATTTCTACCAAATACCTCCTCAAAAAAAAGATCGGGTCGGATCCGACACGACCGTACTATCTATTTCTTCTCAAACCACTGTACCGTTTGAGGGTTAATTGTTATTTAAATTATATTGGGAGTAAATGGCATGAAGCTAAACTTATTGTTAATAAACAAAAGGAGAGGATTTTAAAGTTGAATATTTTTTTATTGAAATTCTTTTCTGAAACTTTTGAATGAGAAGAAAATTAATGTAGGTACCAGCGGCCAGCAACAACGATGACATGTTAATTCCTTAAAGTAAAATTCTAAATTATTACACACAAACTTTGAATAAATATGAAAACAAACATTAACTAGTTACTACAATAAAGTCTACTCATGTCCAAATCCTAAATGAATTACATTTACACAAAAGCGATATTTGTTCGACTCTTTTGTATAAAGAAACATTAATTGTAAACCTTCGTTATCAGAGAAAATGTATCAATACCAGATGTTTTCAGAGTTAATGATCCTTGAAAAATTACAAATAATCTGCAGATGTCAACAGAAAAGGGTATCACGGAATTCTGAAAGGAATACAATATTTCAAGTCATTGTACTTCATTTTCTGCCATTCAGACAGATCTTTATTGTGCAGATTTCTCACAATAAACTTCTCTGATATAAAGGCAAGTATTAGCGTTTTCTGTGAAAAGAAAGGCGAATTTTTGCCATAGTATGGTGTACGTGACACATAATGGGAGAAATCTCATAATTTATGAAATTTTTGTGTCTAGCAATTTAACAAGTTATATAATTTATATAATAGATGATATAGCAGTATATTTATTCTACTTGCAGGTATTTGGAAGAAAAAAAATACAAATATATGTGATTTTCTGTTACTTCATTAATGGGTTTTTGGGTATTAAAATAAATGTCCAACAGATTAGTTTCAACATTTTTATAAATAACATGCATTGAAAGTCATTTTGACATGTAAACCTAATATAGAGTCCATGACTATTTTTAAAAGGATGTAACTCACCAGCATCTCACATATTTAGTTCTTACTCTAAGAACCTTCTTAAAACCTTCATGACTGACTGTTTTTTTCAAGGGGACGAGGGACCTTAGACCTTGTATTTTTTAAAATTTTCAATATTTTACTCCATATACAAAATAAGAAATATTAATATTCTTTTCTACTACACTGAAGGCACTCAAAATTCCCAAATAAGTATTTTGTGGAAGAATAGAACGTGATTAAAAAAATTATTAAAATTTTTTTCAATATGTTCCAAGCGCATTCATTTTCTCCTGATTTCTTCCAAATTTCACAAGATTGTTGACGTTTCATTTTAAGTGTTAATTGAAGAAGTTGTTATTATTTGAAGTGTTTGCCACAAAAGTGTGCATAAATCTTTGAAATCTCAAATATTTTTCAAATTTATACACCATGAAACAAAGCAAAAACGTGCAAAAACATAAAAAAGTAACTGACAGATAAAAAATGTATATTCTTATGGCTTTAGATTTATATATAAAAAATTCAGTTATGCTTATATATATATATACGGTAAACTCATTATAAAAAGAATTAAGGTTTTCTTAATGGATATGGAATGCGCATGGAGTATTTTGAAAAATTCCAGGATTTTTGAAAAAAATCTTAGTAAAAATATCCTTATTTTGAATTCCAAGGATATTCAGTGTAGTAAAAAATATTAATTATTCTCATACTGTATATAGAATTCAAAATTCAAAATTAAGAAATTGGAGGTTGAAGGTGCCCAGTCCCCTTAAGGCACAACTAGCTGTTTGTTGTTTCCGGCGTTCACTGTGTAGGATCCGAGTGTTTATGTGTACCATACCGTAGTTCCCGACGTATTTTTTTGAAATTTGGCTCTCGACCAGTTAAATCAGGTGCTCCAGAATATACAGAGTGCTAAGGTAATATACCTTAGCACTCTGTAAGACATGCTAAGTAACATGCAAACATGTCTTTTCAAAAACATGGTATAACAAATTGTTAGACATCCAAAACAGGATATTGTAGAATTGATGGACAACTGTGAGTATTATTATTTTCTACTAAATTTAAAAAACACATGGGGTTGTTAGTCATACTATTTTCCCTTTAAAGTCCGACACGTTACTCATAACTTAACGGTTGAAAGTGGATTTGGGGTTATACTGGTAATTGAAACGTAGACAAAAACATTTCCAAAAACATCACTTTCTATTTTAAGTTTTAAAAGCACACTGGTTTTGAAACCTAAACATGCAATTGTTATAAGCTATAAATATGTATATAGTGTATATGTGAGAATGGGAGCAATGGCTCACAACGGAACAAACTATTGTCTAACCATTTGACATAAATCGTCAGAGAAGATAACGCTATAACTCTATTAAATCTAGCGATTTTTTAAATAAAAATTTCAAGTATCATGTAATCATTAGTGCCTGCATGGAAAACTTATGCTTGAAAACATATGCATTAATTCTTTAAAGGTAAGTGAATAACTTTTTGCCTTTAGTATGGATCAAGTATCATGTAATCATTAGTGTCTGCATGGAAAACTTATGCTTGAAAACATATGCATTAATTCTTTAAAGGTAAGTGAATAACTTTTTGTCTTTAGTATGGAAATAATAAAATTTAGAAGGCTGAGTAGCTGTAATAAACAGCAGTAGTAACTACAATAACAACAAAAACAATCATAATAAAAAAGGAAAAGAGGCTTTGGATAAATGTAATTCAGAATATGCAGATCATAAGTATTATTGAGCCCAATTAGCAACACCCATAAGCGAAATGAATGGCAGATGAAAATTTTCTAACTTACGAAATGTAATCCATTTATGCTTTAATTTATTATATCTTAACCCTCAAACGCTACTGTGGTGTGAGACGAAATAGATGGCATGGTCGGGTTGGATGCGACCCGATCTCTTATTTTGATGAGGTTTTGGTAGACATAAGTACACAATTTGCATTTTTGTTGTATAATAACATTTATTGACAATATTTTTCAAGACATAAAACTCTTTTTGTAGAAAAAAATGACCAACGAATTTCAATTTTGCTAAACAAAGAAAATCTCTTTGACATTTACATAGAATGCCGTATATATTAGGTCCGATATGTAATTTAGTCTAACAAGTTTTAGAAGTTAGCGAAACCAACTTTCCGAGCACAAAAATGTAAATAATTGCAAGATAAAAAGATTTTTTTATATACCATGTTTTTAAATTTTCTATTGAATCATATAAACTTGACAATTCTATGTATTAATAAATACTTTTTAAAAATTTTTTTAATGAATTATCCCATCAACTTGAAAGAAAATGAAGTTAATTGGAAGTTAACTTGCGTTTAACTTTTCGTTCCCGTTCCGGCCAATAGATGGATGCACCAGTCTACAAAGCAAAATTAACCGAAAATATCTGAAAATTAATTTAATTCTGCTTAAAGATGGATAAAAGTATTAAAAGTTGTTTTTAAACAAAGCACTCGTATTTACTTTTTCCTACATCTAGTAGGGTAGTCTAGTAGGCCTATTTGATAGGGTTCCTTGTCAACTCGATCTCTTGCAATCAGAGGGAAGAGTACGGAAGTGGGAAGACCCTTGGGCCGGATCCGACCCCCACTGTACCGTTTGACTGTTAATTACCTAACGGTAGAATGCTACTCTAGAGAATGCTACTCTGTTCTATTTTACTAACATTTTTTGCTTATTTTTTATTTCCCAATATTTGTAGATTGTCTTCATTGGTGTGCTTTTAAAATATTAATTTCCTCAAATGATGTTTCATAATATTCCTAGTAAAGTTTGTGTCAGTACGTGCTGCGTAAAACTATCTGCAATTTTCAATAAAGAAAAAAGTTTGCAAATTTTTTCAGCAAAATAATATTGTCCATTATCAAGTAAGGTATCACTTGATATCGAGGTTAATGCAACTCAAAATAAAGAGCTTATGCATCAAGATATTTAGATAATTTTATGAATTTGGAGGACATTCTAGAACAAACTGACTAACACTCTCCTGCTTGCACGGCTCCAGGACCACAAGGTCTGATAGTTAGTAAGGAATTTCGACTCATCTTTACTACTGTCATTTATTGTTAGGACTTACTATTACATATGCTTTAATAACAATAAAAATTCCAAACACTTTTGCTGTACCCCGAAAAATCAGAAAATTACCAGTGAAACATTTCTTCTCTATATCATAATTATACATGCTATATCACCGAAAGGCAGGTGAAAAATCCCCATGAAGTTAATTTATTCCTTTTCACAGAGATATATGTTCGATATAAGTAAACTAGCATAGAAATTGATATGAACTACAAGAAAAGTTAAAAAGACTTTCCCGTGAAGACTAAATGTGTATTCTTTGTTCACTAGTGTTTAACTGTCAGTTTTGTATGTGCAAACTTACAATTAAAAGAGCTTATATTTAAAGTAAAGATTTATTTGATTGTTGTACTCCGCTGTAAACATGCTGCAAAATAAATCTTAATATGCTGATTTTCCTAAGTCAAAAGTCAATAAAAATGCATTGTTATTTAAGCATATTTCATGATATTATTCCAGTAATGACACGAAATATTTGTTCACAAGAAATAGGATGTAGATTTGAACAAATATTTGGATATCAGGAAATGCGAACATAATATTTGGTCACATCTTTTGAAAGCACATTGGATAACTAATAAACGTATTCATATTTCTCTGAAACAAAATTAGAGGAAAAGGGACATATAATTTTGTACACTTGCGAAAGATAATTTTTGATTTAAACAGATCAGTTAATAATATTAAATTGCTATAAATGTCTCGTAGCCCAGGAATTCTTTTTTATAGTTTCTAGCATTGATGTAACCTTTCTGAAGCGTGAACAAATCTGTAATTTCTGCATGTGCATCTGTCAAATCATTGCATTTTTATAAATATCCCTTTCATGGGCACAGGTGTCATATTAGCATGCATTACGAAGGTTTTTCCTGATTCTGTATTAATCTGAGATGCCACTTATCACTTTAAGAGAATTTTCGAATTACAATAGTGTTATTTATTTAATTCCTTAACCTCTGCAAATTATCTTCTTTGTACGATTTCGTAAACGGGGTGCAAATGAATGCAACACAAAATAAATTCTTATTTTTGTGGGTAGCAATCTGTTAACATATTGGGCAGGATAGTGTTAGAGCACAAATGCCAAGTATTTCTGAAGTATCCTTGCTTCTCCGAACAAATGGTGAATCTCATTTTTAATCGTTTACAATTCGAAATCCGAAACAATCTTTTTTTGCATGTGTGTTATTCGGTTTTGAGAATATAATTTTTTCTAAAGGAACCAGGTCCTCGTACGTTTTAGAAAACTTCTACTCTCAAAACGTAATACTCAGTTACTGACATTAAATAGACTGACGAGCAGCTACCGAAAAACTAGAAACTCACTTGATCGGCTACCAGTTTTTCAGTAGTTTCCCAGTTGAATTTTCTTAGAGAATTAAGTCATGCTGTTTTATCGATTAAATTCAAGAAACTCCCTTCTCACAATTTAGATAGACCTAGGGGAATACTTTTGAAATGCTATCTATTACGATTTGACTAATTAGGATGCATGCCATCTCATTTTAATCTTCCAGTGATTACTGGACTAGCATTTCGTACAGGGAGCGCTCTCACATTTCATAGGATAATAAAAAACGAAAAAAAAAACAATTAATAGATAAAAGCTTTATATTTTCGAAACGTACTTATAATCTTGTTTTTTTCCCCACTAGGTTTTGAAAATAATATTACTCAGCTGGCGTTCATTACTTGCGATGCACTGCCGAATCTGTGATTAAAAGCTTTCCATCACTCTGTTGGTTAAAACCCTTACAGGGGCGGTGGTCCATTTTTGGACCGCCATTTTTCTCGTCCTTCTTTTACTTGCACTCAATGTATTCTAGGTAAATGAGCAGATAAATGGCTAGTACTGTCATCTGTTATCAGTTTAAAGAAGCAAAATAATTTTACAACCTTTAATTGGAAAATTTTTCGAGATTTTTTAGGTTAAAAAATCAAGGAATAAATATACACCATGCAAACGGTGGAGATCGTTGACTCTGAATGGGTGCAATCTCCACCCTTGGAACCCACCCAACTCTGGGGGAATGGCGGCAACTTCCTCGCGAATAGCGTACTCACGGACTCAGAGTAGAAGTTTTCTAAAATGGTTGTTTGTTTGGGTTTTAATGGCGCAAGGTCCAGAGAGGACATGCTGCGCGAAACACATGGTAAGATCGGTAAAATGCATAAAAAGGTACATTGTTACTTCATCGACAACAGTTAGTAATGATAACAATTGGTACCAGTCATGATAACAATTGGTAAAAACGATTGTATGTCAAGAGGTGATAAGAGACATGCAATATAAAAGCGGTGAAAGAGTGAAAAGGAAGTGAAAAAGCAATGACAGAAAATGTGATAAAAGTGTGATAAAAACAGTGAATAAATTAACAAGTAAACACAACAAACAACAGAGGTTTGGTTGGTTGATAGAAATAAACACATAGGTATAATTATAAAAATTATTAAGTAACCAAAACAAAGAGTAATGGAATAGAAGGTTAAAACAGTTATATATATAATGTGACAAAAGCCGTAATATAACAGGTGACAAAGATGGTAAAATACATAAGACAAGTAGAATAAAACGTTAAGTGATAAAAACAGTGATATAAAAGCAGTGAGATATTAAAATTTCTAAAATGAACGAGGTCCTCGTCCAATTTGGAAAACTTCTACTCTCAAAATGGAATACTGAATTACTAACATTAATTAAACTGATGGAAAGGTACTGAAAACCAAGAAACTGACTTGATCAGCTCCTAGTTTTTATGTAGCTGTCCAGTTGAATTTACTTAAAGCATTAAGTCATGCTGTTTTATTGATTTAATTCAAGAAATTTCCTTATCACAGTTCAGATAAACACAGACGAATACCTTTGAAATGTTATCTATTAAGATTTGACTAATTAAGTAGGTTGCATGTCATCAGTTATTAACCGTGCGTTGATTACTGGATTAACATTACATAGTACAGAGAGAAAATGTGAACGAGTACGTTTTAAAGTTTTCATGAAATTATTTTTTTATTTGAATTTAATATTTTTAAAAACAAATTTTAATAAAATGAATAAATTGGTGGCAGGCGATATTTCATTGAAATTGCAATTTCCCGAATAAGCATTACAATTTAATGTAAATAAATGGCTCCTGCTTCTCACACTTATCATTTTATGAAAATTATTCTCTCTGCCTTAAATCATGAAAAATAGTGTTTATTTTCCTTAAAATATTTCATCTAAAAATATTAACTATTTATATATTCATTGTATCGTATGGATTACTTTATTACCCGAGATATTTCATTCAAAGAATAAAACTTCGCGATTGAAAAAGAAAAATAGCATTGTGTGTCATCTATGAATTTAAAAGAATCCTCGTTGAAGAAAAATCTACCTACAGAAGCAATTTTATTCACAGTTAAAGGTTTTTCGGAGAAGAAAGGCTTTATATTCTCAATGAAGAATAATAGATCTTCTGGAATAAAGGTAAAAATGAAGAAAAGTATTCCCTCATTGGCCAAAACACATTAGAAATGGTGAATCAAAATGGCTATCTAAACAACCTTTGAGATCCAAAGGTAATCTAGGCTATCCTAATTACAACATTAGAAGTGAATAGAAAAGAGAAGAAGCAAAATGAGATACTATTCTCAGGAGGTAAATAATTTTATTTTGCAGAAAAACATGTTTTGGAGAGTTAAAAGAAAGAGAATTATTAGATAATGTATATTCTGTGTGTTGCACATGTGTAAAGAAAGAAAAGGTAAAACATATGAGACATTAAATATTAATGAAGATTTTATACAAAATCTAGATACTATCCCCAGGAGGATATATATATATATATATATATATATATATGGTTGTACCTATGGCTGAACGATTTATGCTTAATTATTTTCACCACTATCTAATTTATTTATAATCGTCACCTTAGTTTCCAGTGAGATGGCTTGTTGCTTTTTACTACTGCCACTATTTATATTTGCCTTACGCTTATCATTAATAATGATAGATAAAGGAAGGTCTAAATGTTTCACGTTAATATCACTCAAATAACGGGGAGCACAAGAGATCGTCTGTTACCGCTGGCGTAGGTACAAAGGAATGTGATGCGTATAATACTGGGATCTGATAATGACTTGGCGTGTGACAGGCGCGGTTGGAAGCAGAAATTCGTTCTAAAAGAATAGTATCAAAATTTGAAGTTACGAAGTGGCAAAGCCACTGCTCCGAACAAAATTTGAGTCGTTTCGTATCGCTGAATTTTCGTAGCATGAATATTCGGGTGGTGTCATATATTTATAAAGAGTTTCTCTAGAAGACACTAAAACGATATTCGGGAATAGATGAATTAACGATCCCCCAATCGAACCCACAAGATTCATGAGAGTATGGAAGGACCCAAGTATTAATGCTGTGTTCTTAAGTTCTTTGTATTCGTGAATAATTTGTGATGCTTTCCAATACAAAGGTTTGTAAACAGTGACTATGCATAGAATCTTTTTTATCATGTGCGATTTTATTCAAATATAGCAGTGTTGATAATATACAAGTCCTGTCATTTGCTGCCAGTCATAGCTATTAGCACGTTTTCTTTTAACACTCGATTATTGTCCTGAAAAAACTTACGTCATTGCTGTCGTCGTATCTGTGAGATTCATGACATAAAAACAATGATATATCAATTTTTACACTATTATTTCCAGGAAAAGGGGGTAAATAATGCTTTTGTAAGCTTTCGAGCCAGACTTTGATAAGGTTTGGAGCAGAGAGACATCACTGAACCAAATATACGCTGTGAGATTACGTCCGGTGTTAGTAGAAAGATTGTTTGCTCCCATCGCTATGTACGTGCTCTTGTTGCTCAAGTGGTATGGCCAGTTCGGTTGCTTTCCAGCATAAATTTCCAAATTGGTTGAATCCAAAATGTTCAAATTGGTTGATCATTTTGGAATCAAGAACAATCCACAAAAATACAGCTACAAAACAAAAAATCAGATTGATCAAAAAATACTTACGAATCTGCTGTTGTCGTCGTATCTGATAGATAAAAGGCTGGTGATGTCAAATACCTTCACTTTATAAGAACGAAAACTAAACTGACATCTGGCACCTCTACTGCTAGGAAGATAGGTGAAGGAAGCAGCCTCCCTCTCTACGGATGGAATTGCAGTCAGCAAAAATAGTTACCGTGTATCTCATGGATACAAGGTCAGTAATCGATGTTAATTATCGCCTTCAGGTTTCATTTCCTTTTTCCATTTTTCTCCTGTCCTCTCCTTTGCTTTTTCCGGTCTTCTAACTCTCCGGGGTACCTGTTCCCACGTTGCTTGTCTCAAAAAGCCTTATCCATGGTATTTTCCGATACTTTCTTCAATTAAAATCTTAATTTTGAAATATAGCCCAAAATTAGTCCGAGACACATTAAAATTACACATTAGATATCATCTCTCTTATACTAACATATACGATAATTTAGAAAAATGGCCGCCATTTTTTATTTGATTTTTAGGTTGCTTTCACGTGATCGGGTTTTGTCCGATTTTGGATATGTTAAAAGGCAAGAGTTGTTGAGTTGAATACCACTTCAATCGCTTGGGAAGCAATTTCACCCAGGTCCAATCATAATTTGACTAGACTAAATGGGAATTCACGGCTGGCAATGTCATCTTGAATTGAAAAGTTGTATTCGGGGTGAGCGGCACCAAAATCAATCAAACAGTCACGTCGATGGTATTGATAAATTTATTAACTCTAGCACATTATTGATATTTAGTTGCTTAACGTAGGTAAGATGTATAAATTGGAAAGCTATTTACATTTTATAACGAATACAGGAGAGAGTGCTTAGCATCCTGTCTACGTCATATCCAAACGCTAAGTGCGTGCACAGTTTGACTTTCACACTAGAACATAGATGCTACGTGACATCTAGGCACCACACAGAAACGGAAATATGTACATAAGGGAAAACACACTATTAAAGGTAGAGAATTAATGGAATAGAATTACTACTAGTGGGGCGTTATTATTACTTACTTACTTACTTACTTACACACACACACACACACACATATATATATATATATATATACATACATATATATATATATATACATATATATATATATATATATATATATATATATATATATATATATATATATATATATACTTATATATACATATATACATACATATATATATATATATATATATATATATATATATATATATATATATATATATATATATATATATATATATATATATATATATATATATAAAATAACGTCCCACCATATATAAGTATTCATAGTTTGTACCGATACTATATACAGTTAAAATATATATTTAAATAATTTTGCTTCATAACCAATCATATGTATGTTACAGAAACTAGTGAGGACTTTACATGACACTAAACATCATTAATTTGTAAACAGGAAACTACCAATTAAATTTCTGATAACGAAGATAGTTATAATTCCTGACATTAAATGTTCATTATTTCCGATCTTAATAGTTTTTTAGCATACTCTATTTACGTTTAAAAGTATTATTATTGTAAATGAGGAACGAAAAAATCTGATTGAAAATGCTACATTTAAATTGTTATTCGAGGTTTAATATGCTGTATCGTGAAATGTTAATAGTTTAAAACTGTAATCATATTTTTTATGAAACACATCAAAACTGATTACCCTTTTGTTTATAGTATTTTTGCGAATATTTAAATAAAACAATTACATCAAGAAAATTATTGCTGCTTGATTAAGATTCTAAAAATATTTGATAATCTTCCGCATTGTTTGAATTCACCTAATTTACTATATTTACATACATAAATACATACACGCATACATAAATGTGTACATGCATAGATAATAGAGAAATTGAAATTAACATGAAAGAGTCGATGGGAAAGCTTGATTGATATGGAGTTAATTCTCCTCTGATGTATAATTCTACTTATAATCATGACAGAAATGTATCACGAAAAGTTTTAATTAGACTTCTGTACCATTCATCATGCAGAAAATGGACAGATGCAATTTAGAATGATAACTCTATCTGTTTCTGAAAATTAGTAGTAAAGCTTGATAATATTTAGTATCTATAGTACCTTTTGATGAATTTGGAAAAGGGAATAATGCCTAACTTCACTTTTGTTCTGGATCTTTAATTTACTTTTTAGATGTTTGTAAGCTCATTGCCTTCCAACAAAATCGCATTATTTTACAAAGATAAGATTGTGACAGTTGAAAAGCCTTTTCCTCTTTCATGCTGTTATTAAATGTTTTCTGTAAGATTTACTCAATTGTTTCAAAATAACCTAACAGAGAAGTTTGAATCAATAAGAACTCAGAGTTATGCGGCATTATCAGAAGTAGAGATTTAGTTACAAGATTGTAACTAAATCTCTACTTCTAATAATGCCGCATAATGCTTTTAAGTTTAGAATTATGAGATTCTCATAATTCTAAACTTAAAAGCAAACTATTTGCATACCAGTTATAAATTAGGGAATCTGTACTATACATTAGTACCTTTTCGAGTAAAAAAATGAATTGAAAGTTTGGAAGTATTTGAGTATGGGAAGATATATCAAATTTCAATAGTTTAGTTTTAGTTCTTTTAAAAATTTATTAAATATGATGAGACAGTCTTTGATAGCACATATGCAAAATCTAGAAATGTCAATAATTTGACAGCTATTTAAAAAAGTTTACATGGATTTTATAACATCCCTAAGGTGTACTACTCTAATGATTGCTTGCTGTTAAAATCGTCTAATTATATTTATGAAACGTACTGATGCAGTGAAAAGAATTACATTTTGCATGTAGCATGATGACTTCATGCTACATGCATGAAGTCATTTTTTGTATGTCATGACTTCCGATATTATAGCTCGGTAGACACCCAAAACCATGAATGTTGTAACAGATTCTCCAATTAGACGCGCTTCAACAATTTCCCTCTCTGCACGGTCTACAAGTTTTGACATCTTGCGCTATTCCCCAAAGAGCCTGATGCCCATAGTTTCATTACTGCTACCTTAGAGTAGAATAATGTATACACTATATTCTATAAAAAATACTGGTACCTAGACTTGGTTTTTTAAGGAATACGAAGAATTTTCATAAACACCACTAATATTGATATGAGTTTCCATTATTTTGATAACCGCCTGTGTATACAGGGTGGTCAAAAAAAACTTTGCCGATATATGGACCTCTAGCGGTCGTTCCTTTCAACAGATCGAGATGAGATTTCAGATATTGTTATTTAGAGGTATGAGCCCGGGATTTTGTGAACGGCAACAAAGTGGCGCTCACGGTTACGGTTATAGGTACAGAAACTCGAAATTTTCGAATGCTAACGCCCATTTTTCCCCATCGCAAAATACTCAGAGCATGGGAAAACTCTAAATAGAGCTGGAACGGTACGTGTATCACAAAAAACGGACGCGTTATGCACGCACAAAAAACAGATGTACGAACGGCCTACAAAAACACGATCGGGGCGCACGGAGGAAATTTGCATATGACAGAGGCAAGACACCAATCACTGATGACAACACACATCGGACAAAAGAAAACTTTTATTTGGATTACACATTTTCCACATGGGCACCATCATCGTGTTTTTGTTGGCCGTTCGCAAAGCTGTTTTTTTTGTGTGCATAACGCGTCCGTTTTTTTGTGATACACGTACCGTTCCAACGCTGGTGGAGATTTTCGCATACGCTTCTTTAGGATTTTCGCATACGCTGAGAAATTATAATAAGCATATTTTAAAGTTTTTGTAACATAAACTTTAATATTCGTAACAAACTATTTATATTTCTACTATCCAGTTTAAGGGTAAGTCCATGAATATTGATGCATCCGAATGATGGCCGAACTGCCGAAGAACTAATTTTTGGCATAACAATATGGGAACATTTTAACTAGATATTAATATATGCTACTGGTTATTACTGACTACAAATGCACATTTCACTCCACAAATATCTATTGGAATATCTAAAGTCTGTGATTTCAAATTACGTTGTAAGAATGAACGTTTGTAGCCGTTGTAAATCGACTTTAACACTTACAGGAACAACAACTTCCACCGTTTGTACGGTGGAGATATATTTTCCGATTTTTTTTAACCTAAAGAATCTTGAAATATTTTCCAATTAAAGTTTGCAATTATTTTACTTCTTTAAATTAATAACAGATGGCAGCACTAACCATTTTTCTGCTCCTTTAAATGTAATAAATAGAATGCAAGTGAAAAAAGACTAGATTTAGGCGATTGTACTGTGCAAACGGCGCCCCTCACAGGGTTAAGCTGTAGTTTCGCACCCATGTTCCAAAAGATGACCTTGCGCTCTCATCTGTGCAATACCGATCTGACTCAACAACATGACAATAGACCGGTGTTCAAATTGTTTACATATTTTTAATGAAAATTAGTAATTTTATTTGATAGAACAACCCCCCTTCCAATATTTTAATTATACATATGAGCCCAAAACTTCATGTACTGGCTGACTTTATTGACTGGTTTCACTCGAATGGAAGATGAATATTTCTATGGTGCCCGGTATAAAGGGCTTAAATCTATGAATTTTGTATACAAAAGTACATTTCTTTGTACAAAAGAATCAAGTCGGAATTATTTTTATGCTATTGCTATAAAAGCCAATGATTTGGCATATTTAAATCAATGTTTTTGACTTTAGCCCTTTATACCGGGCACAATAGATTTATCAATTCAATTTTCAAAGGATATTTAGAGCGATTTAAATAAAATTCCGTTTTTATAATGTAGCAAGTGTAAAATTTATCAAATGCATGGAGAAAGTGCTTATTTAAAAATTATCGTATTACTTAAAATACGGAATAAGTACCTCTATACAATTTTACTTCTGCTAAAATAACTAAATAGAAGGGTTTGCAGAATTTTTACGACGCTTCTCAATGTGGACCTGAACTTACGGCCATGAATATGTTAAATACATGACATAATGTAATGAAGTGAAATGATTTCACATATTCTGCATATGTCGTAAGAGCATATTGAAATGAGGTCCATAAATATGTAATATATATTCATAGCTTTTGAACACGAGCATTAAATTTATTTGAGTGCTCGAGACGGTGAAAGCTTCCAAATTTGTGTTAAATGCAGATTCAACACGTTCTCTAAATGAGATGAAAGAGCTAACTTAAAACTTTTAAAGTGCTAATTCCATATCCTTGACTCCTGAACGGCGAAAAAATTAATATTAATCTATTAATATTATATGGAGGTAGAAAAATTTTCATCAAGTTCTGACTGTATCGCAGTCTGACAACTTGGAATTCCTCTGTGAATTTAAAACTTAAAGTTTTCTAAAAAAATATTATGTATGAAAATACGAGCATTTATCAATGAATTTTAAAATCTTAGTGTATAATTTTCGCGTTTAGTCACTTGCATACGGCGACGAAATATTGCCGAGAAAACGACACTGTTGTATTGCGATGATAATAGTCAATCTACACGTATATCTAAAAGATGGATTTTAAGTATCGCATAGCAAACATATGAAAGTAATTTCCTTTCCTGAAATTTTAACCTTTAGACTGAGGGATTTTTTTTTCTAATGCGGAGGCTTTAGTCGTGAGACAATCGGCCTTTATTTTTCACCGCGAAGTCTGGGTAGCTATTTTACTATGGAAGCACCATTTAGGTGAGCCTGCGTAGCTACGTATGAGGAGTCAACACGATAACGACCAAACCTTACTCGGGATTTGAACCCAAGGTAACTGAGTGGAAACTCACATGCTAACCACTATAACATGTGGGCGGCTTAGACTAAGGGATACACAATCTTTTGACTACTAATTGAAAAGATCCTGCTGGCAGCTACACTATCCGCATACAAAGCCAGTTAATAAATAAATAAATAAATAAATAAATAAATATATATATACATACATACATATATATATTTTATATGTATTAATAAATAAGAAATATATAAATATTAAAGGAAACGAAAGCACAATGTTCAGAAGAGATGTAAGTGCATTTGCAGGCATTAAATTTATAAAACAACTCAATAGTTTTCTTAATTTTTTAATTCTTGATTTATCCTTACTTTTCTTGAATTTCATACCAATAATATATATATATATATATATATATATATATATATATATATATATATATATATATATATATATATATATATATATATATATATATATATATATATATATATATATATATATATATATATATATATATATAACAAGAAAACGCGTCTTCCTAAATTACTTTACTTTAAAGCATATGCTATTGTTAATAAAGTACGACCCCTTTTCCAAAATTGCGACCTAAAAGTAAAATAAGATAATTTATCGTAGCCCTGCAGATCATTAAGCAGGCATGTGAAGTATCGGAACTCAATAACATCCCCAGATATGAGTGTTCAAAGTTTATGAGATTTCGAATGTCAGTATAGTGTCAAAATTCTTGAAGAGCCCTCGGGCCACTCTGAACGTATGCCTCGTATAACGTCAAAAACCCCACTTTGCAAGAACTTTATGGCCACTTATCCTACGCCCAGGTCGACAGTTCGCGGTTCTAACAAGTGCGGAATCTAGCAGTAAAGTCCCCGATAAACTTAAGTGGACACGTGAACTCCACGAATCTGAAGTCGCCCAATTAAAAATTAAGTAGTTTAGGCCCTCTGGCGTCAATATCGCAAAACACCCATTTAATATTGCATGAACAGAAGACTTTTCTCTCTCTTCGTTTCTAACTCTTGTTGCTGTCGGACAAGTCATGTGGCCACTTCAGCTAATACCTTCGTAATGCCTACTGATTGAATAAAGGTGATTTTCCTGGATATCGACTAAAATCTGTGTTCTTCTCTGGATCCATGTGTTTATCTCCTAAATTTTGTAAGTGCTTCCCTGGATCAACACTACGCCCGACTGCATCACTCCTCGTACCGATTGCATCTCCCATAAGTTCTACGCGTCAATCCCCTTGTGCTAAATTTTCCAAATGTGATTATTATCACATTTATAAAGCCGACAGGATTTTATTCTTGTCCGGGGTGCTCTAAGATTTTCGCGTGATTAATTATAATTGTGATTTATGATGAAAATTTTACGTATGCAACGTATTCACTTCAGCGGATATCTTCCATAAAATGAAAATTTTCAAGTGTCTTTAAGTCATGTGCTCCAATCCTAAAAAAATTGTGCAGTTTCTTCATATTGTTATTTGCGTTAACCCCGCTGGATTTCAAGTGTTTAATTCCATACAAGAATTTCCAAAGCTTTTTTTAGAATCTTTAAATGATAATATTTCGTACAAGAAATTTATGCGATGTCTACTTCTTCATCTCAACGGATCCACCCTTTTATCAATCTGGTGCTCAATTCGGTATTTACACGCTTCTCCTATCTTCAGTGAGGTGAATTTTACAGCACAAAATTATTCCGCTTTCTTCAGCTTCCCACAATATCTCGATGTGTTTTGAATTACTCCAATGGTGAAAATTCTGCTACTAAATTATGTTGTGCAATGTGGTTTTCGTCGATACGGCTGGTGTTCTTCATTGGCCAGTGTTGTACTGCAATAAGAAGAAATACGCCAGCAACTTCCGCCAGCAACAGTTCATTCCCAAGAACTTTTGCCTTGTTAAAAAATTTGTAATCATCTGTTAAGAGACTAAATTAAAATTAAGCTACGCCGATGAGGAAAAAAAAATAGTAATAAGTAAAATTCTGACTTAATAAACAAAAATTAAAGGTAAGAGAAATTGTCTGTAAAATTACTTTTTCCATATGTGTTTCTCATGATTAAGTGGTGAAACTGAATTTTTTTTAAAGTATAAATTAAATTTATTTTGAAACTGCATAAAATATTTATGGAAAATTGCAGTTAATATTTAAATATTGTATTCTTAATATTGATACTCTGAAGAAAATTGGATCAATTATTAATTTAATTTAATCATATGTTGCTAAATATAAATTCAATATTAGTTTTACCCGCAAAAAAGTATCTACTTCCCGTATAGCTTAAAAAACCCTCTGTGTGAAAGAGAGGAATTAAAAAAGTAGGTCAACTCTCCGAATTTACCGTGCCGCGCTGTGCTATCAACATATGGAGGGTCAAAGGTAACTTTTCACCCAGTGGAGAGTAATAGATTTAGTCCTCATCCCTTTGGATGTACTCGAAACGCGTAGAAGATGAAGCTTTTATTTTGATGTTTTGATCATTAGATATATTTTTTCTTTTTTTTCGCATGGTGAAAGCAGATAGGTTTCGGTTTCTAAATTTCGCGTTGGATATGGATAAGGATAAAGATGAATAAATATTAATTAAAATAATGAATAGTTAAATTTTAAACTTATCCACAAAAATTTTAACCAACTTATGTAAACGGTTTGTAATCTATTTTAAGAAATTATAAGAGTATAAAAAATTGTTTTATATTACTGAAGTATTAAAGTACAAACATTGCTAACTTAGTATTCTTCACAAGTTACCTAAACATTGTACTTTTTTACATGATAAATTAAAAAAGGCATATGGTTTTGAATCCTCATGAGTATATTATGTCGTTGAAGGTCAATTAAATGTAGGAGAGTAATATGTATTTCAGGAGATTTTCTGGTACAGTAGAAATTTCAAGGAACAGTTTATCTATTAACTATAAACGGAGTTCTTCTATAATCTACTAAGCGTCCCATATGCCATGGTTGAATATTAACATCCGTCTGCTATAGAGGAAGTGCCCATTCCAGAAAATTCTCAAAATGATAAAGGATAAATAAATAGAAACAAAAAAAGTAATGTTTCATATATGATAAAAAGAGATGCATGTTTTTAAGAGGTAAGAGGTTATATAACAGGAGGATTCATACCAAAATGCTAGTAGTAAGATTAAATAAAAATATCGTGTTACTTATGGAAGTTAGAGTGTTTATATAAGAAATTAAATATGATATATATTGAGAAAGAATTTATTACATTTATTTGACTTATTATTTTAGAGGTTATTATTTTTGTGGATATAATATAGTTTTGGATAGCGAATAATGAATATTGAAATTAAATTATTGCAATTAGTATGAAATATTGAAATTGAATTTGCACAAGAAAATTCTTATTCTGTCAATAGTATAATATGTGTTTACCTTTGCTGCATACAGTGTACTTAAAATTTTGTAAAATTTTATGTTGAAGGAAAAGTCTTCCTTTCAGCAAGAACTTTTCTTATTTCGATGGGGGGGGGGAAATGTAACAAGAAAACACGTCTTCCTAAATTACTTTACTTTAAAGCATATGCTATTGTTAATAAAGTACGACCCCTTTTCCAAAATTGCGACCTAAAAGTAAAATAAGATAATTTATCGTAGCCCTGCAGATCATTAAGCAGGCATGTGAAGTATCGGAACTCAATAACATCCCCAGATATGAGTGTTCAAAGTTTATGAGATTTCGAATGTCAGTATAGTGTCAAAATTCTTGAAGAGCCCTCGGGCCACTCGGAACTTATGTCTCGTATAACGTCAAAAACCCCACTTTGCAAGAACTTTACTACTTATCCTACGCCCAGGTCGACAGTTCGCGGTTCTAACAAGCGCGGGATCTAGCAGTAAAGTCCCCGATAAACTTAAGTGGACACGTGAACTCCACGAATCTGAAGTCGCCCAATTAAAAATTAAGTAGTTTAGGCCCTCTGGCGTCAATATTGCAAAACACCCATTTAATATTACATGAACAGAAGACTTTTCTCTCTATTCGTTTCTAACTCTTGTTGCTGTCGGACCTACTGTCCACAGTCCGGCGGTTAAAACGCTTTTCTCTTAACTCTCCAATGTAAGCACTGCTGTTTTTACGTCCCGTCCTGGCATGGAAGCCGGACAAGTCATGTGGCCACTGCAGCTAATACCTTCGTAATGCCTACTGATTGAATAAAGGTGATTTTCCTGGATATCGAGTAAAATCTGTGTTCCTCTTCAGTGGATCCATGTGTTTATCTCCTAAATTTCGTAAGTGCTTCCCTGGATCAACACTACGCCCGACTGCATCACTCCTCGTACCGATTGCATCTCCCATAAGTTCTACGCGTCAATCCCCTTGTGCTAAATTTTCCAAATGTGATTATTATCACACACACACACACACACACACACACACACACACACATATATATATATATATATGTGTGTGTGTGTGTATATATATATATATATATATATACATATATATATATATATATATATATATATATATATATATATATATATATATATATATATATATATATATATATATATATATATATATATATATATATATATATATATATATATATATATATATATATATATATATATATATATATATAACAAACACACACACAGTGTGTGTGTTTGTTAGTTATTGAGCTTTAGGCCGTGATAACTTTGCTTTAGGAGATTCTGTAGCAACAGAACCTGACTTCCATAAAACTGTGGAGAAAATAGAGGACAAATTGTGAGAGATGAAAGACGAGGGTGCAGAACTCTCTAATTTTAATAATGTTAATAAAGACAACATTTTCAAAATAAGAGAACGGTAACATCAGAGAACAAACATCTCAATCAATAACATTCTCTCATTTTTACACCTTCTAAAGCGTTATAAAAAGTAGTGTGGAAAGTAGCTCCAGTATGAAATGAACATGATAAAGATACTGCTAAAAACATACAGAAAAAGAAATGCTAAAATTATTCTCCAATGTTCGACTGGATAATAGTTTAAAACAAAGGACCCAAATGTTTTGATTTTAATATAAATTTGAATAAATAAATGAACAAAATGCTTTTTAAGAGTAAACAGTTCACAATTGATTTATAGATTATTTGAATCCAGCCAGAAAATGTATTTAGAATGTAAAACAGGAGAATGTCTATATGTGGAACTTCAAATTTCTGACACCGATTTTTTTATTTGCACAATTTTTTTCCCTGTAGATTATTTAATTGAAAACTGTTCCTTACAATTTATTTTGCAATTGAATCGGTCATTTTGAAAAGGAGACATCTCCACTTTTCTCCAACTTTACCTGGGGCCCCCAACTTTAAAAAATATTATCAAATTATATTTTTTCATCAGGATTGATGCCTTATAAACATAATAAATACTAAATTTAGTCTTACATATAATGCATGAAGGCGAGTTATAGTTTTTTGTTCTTATGAAAAATTTTTAAAAATGGAGATGACGCCTTTTCAAATTCACCGATTAAATTTTAATGAATGTATATGTAAGATCATTGTATTTATTTCGGGCCATTGTATTGTACAATGGCAATTTATCTTTATACGTTTTATATATATTAAATTAATTACGTCTTGTTAGTTACACACCCATTTCACTTAAGCAAAATGAATTAACTCTTAACGTTTCATTGTACTATAAGTGGTAGTTTCGTTTTTTAAATCTTTTTTTCATTACATTAGACTTCATTTTTTCATTACATGTTTTTACGACTAGAATTAATCCTATACGAATTATTTTAATGACGATGTTTTTAAGACGATCATTGAAATGAACTTACTTACATAACGACTCCGCTATATTTATTTATTCCGCAGATTAAAATTAGAAATCCGGGTAATCGTCAATGGCATTTGCTCTTAATGGATGACTATTGTACTTGTGGGAGAACAATTCTGCCTCCTCAGTATAGCTTTAAAAGAAACGGAGCAAAATAATGAGGGATGTAAAATACCTTTGAGGATCAAGTGTAATCAAGGAATTCGAAAACACGTGAGTGGAGAATGAAGAAAAGATTGATTTTAAATGTTTGTATGTATTGAGAAGAGTAGATTTATTGAATAAAAAGACATTAATGTAGATGTACAAAAATAATTGCTCAATTGTCTTACGAGCATACGAATGGAAAGTAAAAACAATGCATTCAAATATTAAGAATTTTTGAAATTTTACAAGGAAGTTTTGAAAAACAATATTAGGCTATACGTTATCCTTTCTGATTAATAATTCCATAAAGTAAGAATATTTATCTATACTAAATCACTTTATTGGTATTGACTAAAATATTTATGCCTACGATTTAGAAAATATGGTATTTGAAATAAATATGATTATTTTTGGCCCGAAGGCAAATAATAATTTGTAATATGACGTAAAAATAATATATATATATATATATATATATATATATATATATATATATATATATATATATATATATATAAGTTTGTATCTCCTTACCGACAATTATTTGCCCTACAGCATTAGCAAATAATCTGGGATTGCTAATACTTAAATGAAATAAGAAAAAAAAATATTACCCACCAGGAAAAATGAGTTTGAACACTATAGTCTTTTATATGAGGATAATGATGCAACTCTATTTAAAACGAATTCTAATCAAACATTTGCAGCTTTCATTCAATATAAATAAAAGGATTAAGATATAAAAAAAGAAAAAGGAATACATATATGTATATTCTTGTAAAAAACTAAAACTAAAGAGGAATAAATTGTATATTACTCCTTCCATGAATCACATTGAAGGCCATTTAAAAGAGTTGTTTAAGAATTTGTGATAATTTATGATGTGAAATCATTCTACAATTTATCATCGAAAGTTTTGAAAATTTACATTCGTGCATTCAAAGTGAGTTCAATGTTACAAATTTGTCCCGAGTTTATCAGACAGTCCCCACCATTATAACTTATCGATAAATTGTCATGGAATATAAATTGTAAAGACTTCTTAAGTAAGCTTTATCCCTTTTTTAAGTAAACCAGAGAATCGTTCAATGGTCAGAGTTAATGTTAAATTTTATGGCAATATTTTCTCTTTTAAGCATGTCTTAATATTTTGGGGTATATTGAAGAGGAGAAGATAATTCTTTATTTTGCTCCCTAAAATTGTGACTCCAAGTATACTTATTAAAAGACTTGATGACATAATATGTTAGCTTCATGTTTCTGTCGATAAGGTTAAAGTAATGATAAATTTAATTTTTTTCATTTAAAAGAAAACAGATTTTTTGGGTTCAAATTTAAAAAGAAATATATTGGATTGTTTTTGTCATAAAAGAATCTTTTATGAATTTATTTTTGCACATTCGATAGATATTTTTAATTTGCAGTAGACTCCCGTATGTCGCGATTAATATGTTTTCGCTGTAGGAAATCATGTTGTAGGGAATCACGTTATACCTGTTAAAATATTGTATAATGCGAAGGATGTTAAAGTACAATATACAGTGACAATTACCGTGTAAAATAAATAATATATATATATATATCCCTCTTAATTAATATGTTGCGATTAATATGTTTTCGTTGTAGGAAATCGAGTTGTAGGGAATCACGTTGTACCTGTTAAAATATTGTATAATGCGAAGGATGTTAAGGTACAATATACAGTGACAATTACCGTGTAAAATAAATAATTAATATATATATATATATATATATATATATATATATATATATATATATATATATATCCCTTTTAATTAATATGTTTTCGCTGTAGGAAATGGAGTTGTAGGGAATCACGTTGTACCTGTTAAAATATTGTATAATGCGAAGGATGTTAATGTACAATATATAGGGACAATTACCGTGAAAAATAAATAGTATATATATATATATGTATATATATATTTATATATATATATATATATATATATATATATATATATATATCCCTCTTAAACTGTGTTTTTAACCGCGATATCTATCATAGCATGTTAACCACGTCGTCAAGATAGTTAAAAATACGGTGTACATAAAAATAAATGTATATATGATGTTTCAACAGGAAGTCCCCGAATTTTATTCTAAAGCGCGTAATACCAGAATCGCGTTATACGAATAAAGCCGTCGCACTTTTTTTAATGCTTTGTATGAAATGGAGTTGTATGAACTCGCGTTATACGAGAGTCTACGGTATAATTATTCGTTGGCACTATTAGGGAAATAATTTTAAAGGATTTAAAATTCAGATAAAAAAATAATCATTATATTGAAATAGATAAACAAAAAGTTATAAGTATTTTTTTGGAATATAGTTTTCACTTTCAAGTTCATTTTAGTAAATAATTCTGGTAGGGACCAATAGTTTAAAACTTAATATGCTTTCTCTTCAACACGATTCTTTTGTATTTTTTCGCTTATCACTGAAATCACTAATGCGTATGAAATAAATTTGAACTCAAAAAATCAGTTAATTTTGAATGAATAGTTGATAATAAATTGCTTATATTTCCTGTTAGGCAAAGAAAATGTATCACTACTTAAACTAGGTAAAGAAGCGTATCACTATACCATTTTACTAGCTAATCCAGCTGCAAGACAGCGGATTGTCAACGGAGAGGGATTTGCTGGCAAAATTTTCTTTTTTCTAGTTTTCAGTCCACCGGAAATGAATCAATAACCACTTTATATATCAATAACCACTGAAATTATTCATGCGCATGAAATAAATTTGAACTGGAAAAATCAGTTTTGAATGAATGGTTGATAAAAAATTGTTTATATTTCCTGTTACGTAAAGGAAATGTATCACTATTAAATCTAGATAAAGCAGTGTATCCCTATACCATTTTATTAGCTATTCCAACAGCAAGGCAGCGGTTAGTCAACGGAGAGGGTTGTGCTGGCAAAATTTTCTTTTTTCTAGTTTTCAGTCAAACGGAAATGAAAATTTGCATTAATACGGCAATGCTTGACAATAAGCTTTATAGTATATCAATAACCACTGAAATTATTCATGCGCATGAAATAAATCTGAACTGGAAAAATCAATTAGTTTTGAATGAATAGTTGATAACAAATTTCTTATATTTCCTGTTACGTAAAGGAAATGTATCACTATTAAATCTGGGTAAAGAAATGTATCACTATATCATTTTACTAGCTATTCCAACAGCAAAGCAGCTGTTAGTAAACGGAGAGGGATTTGCTGGTAAAATTTTCTTCTTAGTAATTTTCGATCAAACGGAAATGAAAATTTGAAATGATAAAGCAATGAATGCTTAATAATAAGCTTTATACATCAATAAACGTACACTTAATTAAATTTTGATTACTTTGTAAAGAGTAATATTCGAATATTCCCAAACTCTGAAAACTTACGGGGAGTAGAAATTCTTGACGTTGAAATTCATTTATTATTTAGGTAATAAACGAAAGGTAGTCTTGGAGCTTTTACTTTTGAATTTTACGGTATCACATTCATCCTTGGTTCAGTGCCCAAATCAATTTTAGAATGAGAAGGGCTTGTTTAATTGCACAAAAGGAATGCTAAATAAAGCAGTTTCAAGATATTACTTTGCTTTCGGAAGTAGTTTCATGCCAGAGAAATAAATTTCTAAAGACTCTGTTCTGAAAATGAAAAGAATTTGAAATCAACGAAGCATTTGACTGTGATTAACGTTCCAACAATTAATATGGTGATACGTGTATTAATATTGTTTTATATTGTCAATTTATGCAGTAGGGGTTTAACGAAGGGAGAATATCTACAGAAAATGCTGGTCTTTGTATTTCGAAGTTCGAGCAGACGGGATCATATTGTCAGTTAAGTATACACTTTGTGAAATGTTATAAAGTAATTCATGCGTAAAGTAATAGTTAACATTATAGCACATAATACATTTCTGTCTTGTTAATGTATCACCTCTTTTTACTAGTATGTATATATATATATATATATATATATAAAGCCTGAAAGACTCAATGCTTGTTTTGGGGTTAGAAGCGAGCTGACATAATTCTATTTATCATAATAAATTGTTTGTTTTCTTATTCTCTAGGTTATTTTTGCAAGAATAGTTCATTTTAGAACGCACAGCTCTTCGTCGGACATTTAAGCTAACTTTTTATTATTAACTGGTACCCGTAATGACAGGTATAAATATCTTCAGGTTTCCTCTTTGTTCTTTTGATATTGTCTAAGACAGGGGTGGGCAGACTTTTCCAGGGTACGGGCTACTTCTAATTTCTAAATTAATTAAAACTTCATTAAACTAATTAATAGTATTGTTGAGTGAGCGAGTGGCACTATTTTTCTGTGGGAAGAATACAGCTACGTATAGTGGCGCTGTCCGCCTCGCCTCCGTTTTCTTCTCCAGAGCTGCGTAGGGAATGTGTCGCTGTGTGCGCGCATATCTTGAGCTGTGTGCATTTTATCTTTTAACTGTTTTTTATGTATAATAAATTTAATTAATCAAGATCTAAGGACTGGATTTCATGTCTCCGACATCAGAAAACAACAAATTGGTAGCAGAGCGTGGTTATGATTAATTATATTTAAAGAGGCTGCTGAAATCGAAACTGCCGAAGCACAAATCGAAAATGGAGAAACTTAACGTTCCAGAACTGACTGGAGAAAATTATTTCATCTGGTGTTTAAAAATGAAAGCAGCTATGTCATTAAAACGTCTAGATACTGTTATTACCTGTGTGAAACCAGAAGATTTGGATCAAAAGGAATCTGAAAAATGGGATCAAAAGAATGCTGACGCAGTAGCTTACATGCAGCTCGCTATGTCAGACGAGCAGGCGCTGCAGTTCGCCACGGAAGTAAATGCAAAAACTCTGTGGGAGAAAATAAAGTCAACATTCATGGGGCAAGCTGAAGATCGAAAAATAGATGCAGGAAACGAATTCAAAAATCTGGAAATGACTTCGAATGAATCTGCGAACGACTATATTGCCAGAGCAAGAGGGATATTGACTAAGTGTCTTTCTCTCGGATTAGAAGTTACACCACGGGAATTAGTTTTTTACACCGTTCGAGGCCTGAAAGGCAAATTTATCCGTGTGCGTGACATTTTGAAGACCCAAAGGGACAAATCAATGGATGAAGTATTAGAAATTCTACGTGAAGAAGAAGCGACGAATTCCCAAAACGGAAGACGCAGTGAAGGAAACGCAAAGGCATTCATTTCGAAGAAGAATAAGAATTTTAATAATAGAAACTGCTACATATGCAGACGCCCTGGTCACTTAGCTAAAAGTTGTTACTTCAACACAAGAAATAATAAAGAAAAAAAGAGGAGTTCACCAAATGCGCATTATTCATCGGGTGATCAACATCCCAGGTCTGCGCTTACGGTTTCTGCTCAAGATGATGAGCATGATCAAGTTTGGCTACTAGATAGTGGGGCTTCTTGTCATATGGCCAAAAATTCTTTCTGGTTTGAGGAAATAATACCAGAAATTAAGGACATCCACCAAGCAGGTAAAAACTCAGTGATTTATTCTGAAGGAACAGGTACTGTTAAAGCTAATACTATAAATAAGAATTCTAAGCCTATAACTTTAACTATCAGTAATGTAAATTATGTTCCTGATTTAAGATATAATCTGTTATCAGTAACCTCGTTAATGAATAAGGGATGTAAAATTGTTTCAAATCATAATTGTGTTTTGATTTTTGATAAATATAATAAGTTACTGACCAAAGCGTTTAAAAATGATAACAGACTTGAAGTGTATTTAGAACCTTTTTATAATTTTGAATGTTGTATTGTTAATGACAATTCTACTAAAAATTATGAGCTTTGGCATAATAGGTTGTGTTATTTAAATCGTAAATATATGATTAAAATGAAGGAATATATTGATATTAATGATGTAAAGAATTTTGTCTGTGAAACTTGTGATATAAGTAAAATTACACGGAAAAATCATCCAAATATTGATATTGAGCAAAGTTCTGCAATTCTTGAATTAATTCATGCAGATCTTTGCAGTCCGGTTCAAACGCAATCAATTAGCGGTTCGAAATATTTTATGATATTAGTGGACGATTTTTCTGGGATGTACGTATTTTACATATTTCTTAAAAAATAAAAGTGAAGTATTTGACGTATTTTTGAAATTTAAAGCTAAATATGAAAATCTTACGGGTAAGAAAATTAAAAGGTTAAGGACCGATAATGGCCTAGAGTTTGTAAATGAGCAATTTGATAATTTTCTTTCTAATTCAGGTATATCTCGGGGAAAAACTGTACCATACAATAGTGAAAGCAATTGTAAAGCTGAGAGAGCTAATCGAGTTTTATTAGATAGAGCTAGAGCTTTATTATATGAAAGTCAACTTCCTTTAAAATTCTGGGCTGAGGCTATTAATTGTAGTACAAGAATTTCCAATTTGACGCCACGTAAAGGAAAAGAAAAAATTCCTCTCGAAATCTGGACAGGCAAAAAACCCAAACTAAATTATCTTAAAAAGTTTGGCTGTGTGGCTTATTTTCACATTCCGAAAATAATGCGTAATAATAAATTTGATGTTCCAGGAAAACGGGGAATAATGTTAGGTTATGCTATAGAACGCCGAGGATACCGTATTTATGACTTAAAAAGTAATAAAATTATTGAAGAACGATCAGTTCGATTCAATGAAAATTTAAAAGGTAGCACTTATTTAGAGTATACAAGTTCAAAAAACAAAATGGCGGAGTTTGAGATTTTTGTTGATAGCAGCGACCTAGATAAGAGACAGCCAGTCTCAATGCAGGAGGAAAAGCAACCCTCCGATGAGGAAATAAACAGTGAAAACTATCAACACGAACCGCAACTCCGACGCTCTGAACGGCTAAAATATAAACAAATGTCAGCAAATCTAACTGATGACATTCCAAACACTTTTTTGGAGGCGAAAAATAGTGTAAATTGGCGCGATTGGGAGTCAGCAATGAAAAATGAACTAGATTCGTTGAATCATCATAAAGTATGGGAAATAGTAGAAAAACCTCTAAAGGAGAAAATTATAAAAAGTAAATGGGTCTACACTTTGAAGGAGAGTGATTCCAATAAAATAAAATATAAAGCGTGACTTGTAGCTGCTGGATACAATCAAATAAAAAATAAGGATTATTTAGAGTCTTATTCACCTGTTGTAAACATAGAATCTTTTCGATTATTACTTGCGCTTTCAGCGAAATTAAATTTGATAGTTAAATTTTTTGACGTAAAAACTGCGTATTTGTATAGTGATTTAGAGGAAACAGTATACATGTCACCTCCACCTGGTTTTGAAAAATTAATTGGGGATGGAAAAGTTTGTAGATTAAAAAAGAGTATTTACGGTTTACCACAATCGGGCAGGAATTGGTACATGAAAATAAAATCTGAAGTGGAAAACATAGGTTTGGTACAGTTGGCTTCTGATAATTGTGTATTTACTAAACATGATGGTACAAATCTTTTTATATTAAGTATGTATGTTGATAATATTGCTATTTTTTGTAATAATAATGAAATGTATCACGAGATTGTTTCTAAAATTAAAAGTGTATTTGAATTTCAAGAGAATAAGAATTCTAAATTCTTAGGTATGGAAATTAATAAACATGACAATGGTGTAAGTTTATCACAAATTGAATATATTGAGTCACTTTTGCTTAAACATAAGTTAGAAAATTGTAAATCGGTAAAATCTCCAATTGTTAAAGGAGAAGATAAAAGTTTTCCACTTACAAATGATTTAATTGATGTAACTATGTATCAAGAATTAATTGGTGAATTATTGTATTCAGCTAATAGAACGCGTCCTGATATATCATTTGTAACAACATATCTATCTCAGTTTAATCATAAACCGGAAAAGAGACATTATCTTATCGCTAAAAGAGTATTAAGGTATTTAAAAGGTACTAAAGACAAAGTATTGTTTTATAGCAACGATTTTGGTTTTTTGAATGCTAGTTCAGATGCAAGTTGGGGAAATGCTGAAAATGGTAAGTCATTTTCAGGTGGTGTAATCTTATTAGGTAATTCACTTGTGTCATGGAAATGTAATAAGCAAAAAAGTGTTAGTCTTTCTACATGTGAAGCAGAGTTATTTTCTATTTCTGAAATTTGTAAAGATATTATTTGGACTGTAAATTTATTATCTGAGTTGAAATGTAAACAATTTATAAATGATGTTGTAACCTTAAATTCAGACAGTCAAGCAGCAATCCAGTGGATTAAATGTACCAGATCATCGACTAAATCAAGACACATGAACTTACGCTTTCATTTCGTGAAAGATTTGTTAATGGACAATATTATTAAACTGGGTTATATACTGAATATATTACAGCAGATTTTCTGACAAAAGCTGTCAATGAAGACAAGCTAATTTACTCTCTGAAAAGTATTTCATTAATTTCTTAACTATGTATATGTATGTATTTTGTGTTGCATTTTTGTAAATGTGTGTATTTTGTGTTATAATTTTGTAGTGTGTAGTAATTTCTTAAACTTCATGAAAAAATGTGTCCCTCGCAGGAGGGGTGTGTTGAGTGAGCGAGTGGCACTATTTTTCTGTGCGGAAGAATACAGCTACGTACAGTGGCGCTGTCCGCCTCGCCTCCGTTTTCTTCTCCAGAGCTGCGTAGGGAATGTGTCGCTGTGTGCTCGCATATCTTGAGCTGTGTGCATTTTATCTTTAAACTGTTTTTTATGTATAATAAATTTAATTAATCAAGATCTAAGGACTGGATTTCATGTCTCCGACATCAGAAAACAACAAGTATCATAAAAACATCACCAGTTGAAGTAATTTTGCATAACATTAGATAGAATAATCGGAAGTGAAGCATTCCCAAATTAAGTAGAATTAGTTAGATCCCTGTTTGATGTTATACCTTGTAATCTTTGTTTTTACCCGAAGTAAAATGTACCATATTTTCCGGCGTATAACGTGCACCGGTAATTTTAAATTTCATTTTTAAAATTTTTAGGTATATTCTCCGTATAACACGCACCCTTTTCTTGACGAAGAAACATGAAATGTACATGTGCGATGCTCTTATATTTTGAAGTCATTCATTCGAAGGATTTTCCCAGGCATTCGAATAATGGTATACTGAATTGACAAGCGATAAGGGGAACAATATGTGTGTGGGGGGAAATGCTTGAGGAAGTAAATAATTCTGCAAACAGGGGGTGAGAACGCACTTTCGCATGAATTCGCGGAATTAGAAGTCAGATGTTTTCTCTTTCAGAACTCTCTTTCAAGAACGGAATTCGATGGTGTGCCTGAAGATATAACGGAAGTCGAATATGACGAACTATTTATGTTTTCCGATAATTGAATTTTTTTAATTTATAAGGTATGCCATTTCTTTTAAATAAACAGCATTTAGGCACATGTAGAAATCTAATTTTCTTATGCTCATCTTTTCCTTATATTTAAATCTATCATTTTTATATCCGGCGTAAAACGCGCACCCGTAAAATTCGATCTTATTTTTTGTATTAAATGTACGCGTTATACGACAGAAAATACTGTAATCGTCTTGAAGTATGACAAAAATTTATTGAAGTGGTAAATTCAAAGGAAAGAAACCTTTAATATATATGTTGATACAGAAATGTTTATTTGTAATTAGCAATTCTATTTAATTTTTAATCAACAATAGTTCGATTTCGGCTGCTTTGATGTTTAATATAAATATATGACATTCAGTTTAAAATGAATATTTCCAGTCACATCATTTTCAGTAAATTCAAAGTTACACAAAAATTCAAGATACTAAATGACAATGAAATCAACATTTTCACGCTGAATTTCAATGCTTCCCAGCGATTACAAACCCCAAGTTATAACCGGCGTTCCTGCCATTAGCGAATCTCTATGCATTGCCCTTGTTAAGCGAAACTGCATTCTCTGAGACAACATTGCTCTAAACACTTATTCGGAATATCGCAATATTAAGCGCACCTTCGGAGGAGGAATTAAACATTGCATGGGAATGTTGCTCCGTCCTTCTTAATGAGCATCCCGGAATAAAGGAAAGTTTGCTTTAATTAGAAATATGTAAATGATATTGAATGTGGTGTGATATTAATTAGATGTAATGGAAGTATATGGATGTGTGTATGCGGATGATGTGTAAGAGTTGGAATTATTGATGGAAACAATTATTAGATTAAGTAATGAGAACACCCTGCAGTTGAGAGCAATTTATTCGTAAATATTAATTTTAAGAATTTAAATTAGTTAGTTCAGATATGTTAGGATTAAAATGAATGCAGTAAATCCTTAAAGCTTATGAGAATTGTTAATCAGTCCTGTAGGAAATTGTAGCTTTTACAAAGCATCTAGATTGGATAACGATAATAAATGTGTAAAGTGTTGTATGATAAATAGGTAAAATATTTTCCCTTAGTGAATGGTAAGAATTATTAAGAACACATAACCACGGGATAGCAACAGAATAATCACAATATAGGAAAGATACAATGAGAATAATTATACTTTTAAGTAATATCGAAATAAAAGTGAATTTATAAAGTCTTTATGCAATTCGTTGAAATATATTTGTAAAGAAATTTTTTTTATGTAAGATGGGGAGTTATTTAACCTTTACCTTACAGCATATATCTCAAGAATACGGGCACAAGAATGAATATACACACACACACACATATATATATATATATGTGATGACCCGAATGGTCATCTCTTGAAGAAACACAATCGAGGCCGAAATTAAATGCAATTCCAAATCATAAAATATAACTGAAGTTTATTTAACGTAAAGATTAACACATCTTACTCAGTTCGGAGCCAGCCCGCGTCTCTCCAAAAAAGCGCGAAAAATAGAATTAGGTGAAAGAGGTTGCCAGAATTGGCGGAGGAAGTTAGTATGTGGAAGGCGGAGCGTTTATGTCAAGACGGGTTACCATGGCAGAGATGAAGTACAGAATGGGCGATTATAGATAGTTAGTAATATTATCACAGAATATCCTCCCCATCTAAAATGGATTGGAGCCGCGGCCGTCGACTCCAAGACACTCCAGATAGTGAGAACATGAAAATTAGTAGTTAGAATATTAAGTTGAAGCTGGCTCGAAACTCACAAATTTTTTACACTTTAAAATGCAACTGAAAAGGCTTAAACATGTAAATATGGCATAACATTATAAACAAATATCTGGAGAAAAATAAAAATGGAATCGTACACTTAAATGAAGACACTAATAAAACAGATGTAAAGACGTTCCAAATACAGATACAAGAAAAATATTGTGCAGGTCTCAGTCCCTGACATGTGTATCACAGTCTGAAATGTTTTCAGAGTAATGGACGGGTACAGTTCACATAGTAGTAAAAGTCACAAACGTTATTTTTATTCACAGTCTTTATCGTGGAGTAGGGTTTTAGTTCTGTTGGAGATCTCCTGGGTTGTAGTCACTTTTTTAGAAAAATAATGTTCTTTGTTGTTCTTTGTCCGTTGCACATTAGTAATTGACTTTTCTTTGAGCAAAACACTATCTATATTTTATTTTATTTTTTTCTCTCTAGATCATGTACACAAAAATATTAAAATTATTCTTTCAGCAATTAGTAGAATAAATTTACCAAATGCTGTCAAAATTAACTTTCAACATCAATACCACATGTCTGGTACCTGATGTTGCAAAAATTCGAACAAAAATACAAATTCCAACAATTGACACTGACATTCAACTGTTGTGGAAAAAAAATCAAGACAATACAAACATAAATTTGAGGTATGTGACCTGTTGTGAGTACATCCTCGTGAGCGTTTACCAAAGGGAAGGTGCTTCCAACCTGAAACTCAAGTTGAGCAAACTGCGCAAAATGAAAAGGGGCAGGCAGTTTCTCAAACATGAGAGGGAAAAGCAACTGTTCAAAGGGAACATTTGAAAAGTGCGAAGAGACAGGGAGGACAGTGAGTGGAAACCCCAGTATAAAAATCAATAATATTTATCTAGTACACAGTATATTTCATATAAAATGTAGTAAGCTTCAAAAAGTTTAAAAAAAATATGTGAGTTTCACTTACACTCACGGGGTTTCTTCAAAATTAACTAGGATGGCGATAGGACAGGAATGCTAAAAAGAAAGATTAAGGATAGCTGAATGATTTACATATTGGTGACTTATTCATGGTGTAGTTTGAACTTCTCAGGTGAATAGTAAAATCTCAATTTTGATGAATGTACAATTTCAGTGGGTTTTTCGTGTGGTAATTTTCTTTATCAATTTCATAATTAACTTCAGATAATTTTTTAATAATCTGGTAAGGTCCTGAATAAGGAGAGGTCAATTTTCTAGTGTTTGGGTATTCGAATTCCTCATATATTACTAAGTCTCCAGGTTGAAATTTAGATTCTTCAAATCTAGTATCATATCTCGTCTTATTTTTCTGGTGGTATTCAAGAGTTCTGGTTTTAGCTAAAGTTCTTGCTTCATTAAGTGGAGGATAAGTATTTTGGTCGATTGGAGAATCAAACGGAAGTTTGCCAAATAATAAGTAGGCAGGGGTGAACTTAGTTACAGTATGAGGTGAGTTGTTATATTCAGTAACAACTTGCTCCAGCACTTTTGTCCACGGAACCTTTTTAGAAGTAGCATTTACCTTACATTTTAGGCGGGTTACAAGGGATTGATTTACCCTCTCCACTTTTCCGTTCGTCTGGGGATGATGAGAAGAAGTCAAAAGTTGTTTCACATTATGGTTTTTAAGAATTTTTTTGAATCTGGATGATGTAAAAGCTGCGTTTCTATCGCTTAACACTTTCTCTGGAATTTGCACATTAAAAATTTGACTTAGGAAATTGGCATATGTTTCTGAAGTTACACTCTTTGAGGGAAATGCCCATACATATCGGGTTGCATAATCAATCACTATATGTAAATATTTTTTGGTTGAGTTGTAATAATTAAACCCTCCTACAGTATCAATAGATAAGCATTCAAAAGGTTGGTCAGTTGAGGGCACTTCCTGCAGGAATCCAAATCGTTTCTGTTTTTTTCTTTTTATTTAGCTGACAAGTATGACAATGTTTCACGAAGTTTCCTATATCTTCACTAATATGGGGCCAATAATATTGAGGGGTAATTAAATTTAGCATAATTTGAACTCCTGGATGTCCGAAATTTTCATGGGTATTAGTTAACAATTTTAATCTTAAGGATTTAGGTACTACAATTTTACAAAAGTTCTTTTTCTTAATTACCATCATGTCATTAATTTCTTTATAATTTTTACCACACACATTGTCAATTTTCTGTTGTTGAATTATTTCATTCCTATCTAGTAAATGTACACAGTGTTGGAGATGTTGAGAAACGGGATGTCTTGAAAGCATATCCGCCTCAATGTTAGTAGAACCCTTCTGATATCTAATTTCGTAGTCATACATGCTCAATTTAAGGGACCAGCGGAATAATCTACCTTTTAAATTTTTAACATTTTTTAACCAAACAAGTGCCGCATGATCAGTATGTATGACAAATTTTTGCCCATGGAGATAATAATGAAATCTGTCTAATCCGTCAACAATGGCTAAACATTCCAATTCTGTAATTGCGTAATTCTTTTCATAATCTCTTAAAGTTCTCGAATGGTATGATACAGGGTGAAGAATATTATTTTGATCTGGTTCCTTCAAAACAGCTCCAACAGCACTTTGGGAGGCATCAACATAGAGGTGACATGGTTTACTAGAATCGTATAACTGTAACACTGGTTTTGATATTAAGATTTCTTTCAACTCGTCAAAAGCTTGTTGACATGTTTCATCCCAATGCCACACAACATTCTTTTTCAGTAATCTATTAACCCTTTCACCGGCTCAATTCGGAACTCTAATTCACCTATCCTGGCTTCTGAAACTTGTATAGTTCTACCCTTGAAGCGGCCCGATTCCCTGGAAAAAAGTTTGTTTTCACTGCAAAGTACTTCTTTCCCCCCTTTTGCTTGTCACCGCAACCCTCCACAGTAATAACATTTTCCACCCCGCTAGTGTCCCCAAATTTGTTCCCCCAGCGAGAAAGCGGAATTTTTCTAGGAAACAGTACGGGTGTGTGTGTATGTGGCTTATTCCACCCGCTCTAGCCCTAGGCTAGACCAGAGGAAAAGGGGGACAGCTTCTGAGGGTATTAAGAGATTTCCGTTCCTGGGAAAAACTCCTCGGTGGCTTCGTATCGGCTGATGATAACGTTAAAATGCTATGAAAATTTGGCAAAAATATTATATTCAATTTCTTCCAAACTTCAGATATTTTCAAAACAAAGCATTCGAAAATATAAATTAAACATTAAATATTTCAGATTTTAAACCATCTTTTATAATTTTAAGTTAATAAAAAATTCTAGAGAATTCCATTAAATATTTCATCTCACTAGCATAATATTTTTCACACGTTTTCCCATAACATTTCCATGATATTCGAATGCCTGATAATAATCATCTCCTACTTCAAGATATTTATATTTTGTGCACAACGCCATACAAACTTAATTCTTAACCCATTCTAAACAAAAGAAAATCAATCATATTGAGGTGGTATACTAATTTTATTACCTCATTGATTTCAGGAACCAAAAATTTAAACTTCAATAATTACCATTTTGTTACACAGAAGATACATTTTAACAGTCGTAAAAATATTTACACATTCTGAAACACTGCAAGTGGTTAAAAAATATTATAAGTGTAAATTTTATATAATTAAAACATAATAATACACAAATTATTTAAATGTGTCATGTTACAATCACATTGTTTTATCCTATGAATTTTATATTTCATTGTTAAACGAATTACACTCACACAAAACGATAAAAGAATATTGCAGTTCACACACAGAATTACTTATTTTTTCGTATATGTAATGAAATTTTCAAAAAAAAAAAAGAATTATTTTAACAACCCAAAATTAGATAATATTAAATTTTAGAATTAAGATTAGAACATAATATTCCATTTTTGGCATGATCTCAAGGTTAGTACAAAAAGTGACACACAGTACCCAAAATGACTGCTCAAAGGTTATACTTGAATATATATATGGTTTATTTACACTACTATACATTTTATATACAATAACACTTTCAAAAAAAAAAAAAGAATTCATTAAACTTTCTTCAAATTATTTAATCCTATTCTAAATTTCCTTCAAGTTAATCATTCAATGCAATTTTTCTAGATATTCACCAATGTTAACCTAAACTATCACAATTAATTTCAACAATAAATATTTGCTAATAGATACACACATCATTCATAATCAATTCCAGCAGTAATAAAATTCCTCATCATAACTTTGTTACTACCAATTACATTCATCAATAATCTTTACTAATAGTTATACACCTCAATAATAATAGGTTTTGCCAGTAATTAAATTCCTCAACGTAACTTTGTTACTACCAATTAAAATCATCAGTAACATTTATTAATAGTTACACACATCATATTCAAAATCATCAATCATCATTTCAAAACATAACTTTGTAATTAATATTTAAATTATTTTCAATCTTTCACTCAAAATCTTAAAATTTTAGGAATGCCAAAATTAGAGTTCCAAATGACTTCCCTAAATGACTTCATTAATATAAAATACTCTGAAGCAAATGCGCCTACCTTGGCTGACATCGATGACACCACATGTATACAAATGAGTTTCAGTCCTCGGACTCATTAACACACACAGGTATGAGGATAATAATCCATTGCGTCATAATTGGCCGTCCACGTAGAATATCAGTAAACACAGTCTGGAAGTCACCACTCAGTTCTTGGTCCTTGTGCAAGGGTGCAGAGTCTCACGGCTGGCATGGAGTTGATCGTTGTGGTCAAGGAAACAGGCTCAAACTCTTAGCGTCAGTTCCAGATCATTGGGCAAGGGTGCAGAATCTCTCAGCTGGCATGGTATCCTTGTGGCTGAGGGAATAGGCTCAAATCCGTGTAATCTGGTAATCAACTATTTTATCATGCAAGGGTCAACAGCAACATGATTTCACCCTTGCTTTTAGTTTCGACTCATTTATTCTATGTTTTCACGACAGTATATTTTCTTTCATATTACAAATGAATAATTATATCGCTAAAAATTTGTTAGTTCTTTCTGATATTACAATTATAGATGCAATGATCTTGTTATAACCTTAATACATAATACCATATTTTCAAGTGCTACAATTTTTTACAACAGAAGATCGATAATAGATCGCTATATCATACACAATTGCTTATTTCTGATTATGTGAAAATGTGATGTAAACAAAGACGTATAGTTATTTTGAATATAGAAATATATGTTAAACATTCTATTCTTTTGTATGGTATTTTTCAAAACAGGAAGCGAGGCACAAAGCTTCATCACAAATTTTGCATGAATGGATAGAGATATTTTCTTATTCAGAAGAAATGTTTTCTTCCGTTATTCTCTCTATTAATTTCAAACGGAAGTTCAGATTATTAAGATTCCCTCCATTTTTTTTTGTAAAGAAGGAATGAATTCCAAACGGAAATATCTAAAAGGTGCCTGACAATTTTTTTATAATATTTTTTCTGTTATCATCGTTTTTCTTATATCCCATAATTTTCTGTTATCGTTTTTCCTATTTTGCCATAATTTTAAATAGATACATCCATTCTGTCCACACCACCCATTGTATGGTTGCAATCCAGAACTGGTACGGGTTTTTTATAAGTTTTCCCATGTTTTGTTATATTTTACATTTCTGTGGAATGGATCGTGCTTAAAATGGCAACAGATCTTTTATCATGCCACTTCATTATCAAAGTTTTCCCCCGTTGATAAGCAATCAGCTCACCCTTTTTCATTTTCTTATTTTTGATTGATTTGCAGTGCAATAGCGAATTAATAACAATTTTGGAACAACATCCAAAATTAATTTTTATAATATTTATATTGCAGCCGAAAAATTTTGTTGGTGAATGAATATTCATGCTTAATTTATGACTTGCCAATTTTCATGGTTTTCATGCAGAAAACCAAATTTTTTGAAATATCAGAATTAAAAATTTAGTATTTTCTCGCAACACACATATTGGATTTGAGTTCAATTGAATGCACTATTTAGACGCTATTGCACATACGTACATACACAAGTTTATAGTTAAATACACAATTTTACAAATCAGTTTTGTTTTAATCATATTCTTTTTGTGTCTATGAAAATACATCTTTTTTTAACTGCAATTTTAAGATTGTATCGGTCATATCAATGTCCTAGTTAAATGCTGTAATAAAGAAATTCCGATAATTTGGTTGTTTAGAGAGCTTAGGTCAATTTTTGGTACTCGAAGACTAATTTGACCGGGACTTACTGCTTAATGTCGATACAGATGAATACAAACATTCATATAGAAAAGGGACTCGAACCTGCGAACTCCAGCACCGTAAGGTTCACCCGGAAAATTATGCTTTCATTAATTTGCTTCCGACCACTATCAAAAATCAATGAAATTTTAAGGAAACAGCTACGGGGTCCGAAAATCCTCTCGCTGGGAAGTCGGCTACGCAAGAGAGGGGTACGAAATCAGGAGAAAATTCCTATCTCATGAGGATGATCAAAATTGTGGAGATAACCTCGAATGTGACGCTCTAAACGCCTTACACCTGATAATTTGGGTAGGTAGTTCATCGTGAGTTAAAAAAAAGAAAAGAAACACCTAAGAATTTCTCACCAATCCCTCCAACCCATTAATTTACAGATTAAAACAAGATGTCAGAAGACCGAGATGAAGAACTAAACAATATTTTGTTACACGAGGGTTAATTAGATAGACTGGAACCTAATTTTAAAGCCGATTACGAAAGGCGGGAATCATCCATGCCAGAAGTAGGATTCGGGACCGAAAGACAGAGCCCTACCATTCAGCCATTTCCCAGTATGAAGCACTGTACAACATCAAATAACTTTTCAAACTTGTATGGAAAGTAATAAAATAATAATTGAAAAGTTTGAAATGTAGCCAAATTGATAAAATAAAATAAAATATGTTTAGACATTATTTTAGTTATTAAAATCGTTATTTTAGTTATAAAAATTATTAAAAGACGATTAATTAAATTTAAATATACATAATTTAAATATACAGTACATCAATTAAATCCTGATTTAAATTAGGATTTAAATCACTTGATTTTTTAAAAAAATCATTGATTTAAATCAAAATTACTTATGTATATATTTTTACATTATGTTTCATTCAAATGTAATTTTATTAGCTATAATGGCTTTATCTAGATTGTAAAGTAAAAGATAAAGTAGGAGGGAACTTCTATCATTGCAATATCATATTTTATCTATCACTGTGATTAGTAAGAGTTTTGTTGACATAGGATAAAAAAAATCATGGTTTCATGTATTTAATATATAATTTATCATATGTAAATACTAATAATGCAATGAAAACTTTATCATTAATCGTAATAATAATTTAATCATAATTTAAATTATTGCCTTTGAAATTTTTAACTTGTTAATGTTTAAAAAAATAAAAATTCGCGAATCTCCCAGATTATGATCCTAGGGAAATTCATAAGCGCCCTGTTCTTGTGGCCTTACAACAGCCAGCTAGATATTCCACACCCTCCATTCTTGACATTCCTTCTTGGAAACTGATGTAATTACCGAACATTTGACTTTTCGGGAAAGTCGATCTGCAACCCCCCCCCCCTCCAACTTACCAACTTCGCTCTATTCAGACCCCCATCCCGTGAATGCGTCAGAATCGGAGATATACATGTATTGGTCTTCATTCCCCAATTTCGGACAATTCGAGGTTGTAAATCAAGCACCTTTTATCGTTCCGAAAACGGGGGAAAAACTCCGTGCAGTGCTGGAAAAATAACCTGCGCCTGCTCAGGGGTACGTCACTGCCCGAATGAGACGGCTAAGGTCGGACGTAATATTTCGTTACTGCCCGGATGAGACAGTCAGGGCTCGACGTAATATTTCGTCACTGCCGTTGAAAGGGTTAAGAGGACCTCTAATTTTGGCATAGTTGGGAATGAATCGGTGATAGACATTTACACTACCGAGAACTCTTTGTAACTCTTTGGTATTATTAGGATTTTTCAATTTTTTAATAGTTTCAATATTATGATTATCAGGAATTACTCTACCATTTTTTTACTTCATAACCTAGAAATTTTATCTGATCTTTAGCAAACACACATTTCCCTTGGTTTAATTTAATATTTTCTCTTTTAAACACTTCAAATAATATACTTAAATGTTCCAAATGTTCTTTCTCAGAAGAAGAGTAGACAATTATGTCATCAAAGTAGCTACATGCAAAATCAATTTTGTTTTTTGTTAAAATTCGCCTAATGGTTCTGTTAAAAATGGCTGGAGCATTTTTCAGTCCAAAGGGGAGCCTTAGCCACTCGAATAACCCAAAGTTTGTACTGAAAGCCAGCTTTTCAGTATCTGCGGGGTGAATGGGAATATGCCAGAAACCAGATCTGAGGTCAAGGGTAGAAAAAATTTTGGCGTTACTAAATTTATCTAATAAAGTATCAATTCTGGGCAGGGCAAAGGTTCTGCATCTGTTTTAGTAAGGGAATTCAATTTTCGATAATCAATGCACAATCTTGTTTTCTTACCCTCCTCACGCTTGAGTACCAAACATACAGGTGAACTGTACGGGCTGCAACTTTCCTTAATTATGCCTGCTTTCAACAATTGATCAATTTGTGATTTAATTTCTCCCTCTTACTTAGGGGAAGTTCTATAGGGTCTTAGAGATACAGGCAAGTTACATGTTAAGTTAATTCTTTGGGGTTCAATATTAATACAACCAACATCATATTTACTTTTGGAAAATACTTGATGAATACTTGATGAATATTTAATTAACAAGTTTTCTAAATTATTTTATTTTCGATTAAGATTCTGAGAAACAACATTGGTTACAGAGTCAACAGTTTTAGGTATGGTATCATTTAGAATTATATTCTCATTATCATCTTCATAGTTATTTTGAACAAAATACTCAGGTTGAGGACTGGACTTATTTTGGCTGTTGAACAGACCACCTTGGAATTGAATATGGAGTGACATATTTGCTTTTGGCATATTACCTTCATAATTAATTATTACAGATTTTTGTTTTACCTTTAGGTTTTTACAATCAATATCAATTTCATAAATTTTACATTCATTTAGACCTAATATTACATAATCCAAGTTATTGTCAATTACATATAACACAATATCTCTAATAATTTGGCCAATTTTCATCTTAACCTTACAGATTTTGTTCATTACAATATGGCCTTGTGTTTGTACAACTTGTATACCTCTTATTCTGGTTATTTTCAAATTTAACTGTCGAGCAGTTCTGGTGGATATCACTGACAGAGTTGCGCCACTGTCTATTACACAGTCTAGATATTTATTGTTTGACAAATAACCGGACACCTTTAATAGTCAGGAATTGGGAGTATTCTCTGAGGGTGGTTCAATTGCAAGGGGTGAAGTCCTCTCATTATCAGCTCTTTCCATTCTGAATGGACAAATTTGATGCCAATGAAAAGCATTTGGAATACCTCTCTCTGTACATATTCTACATGGAGTGGGAGACAAAGTGGGTGAGTTATAATTATGATGGCTAGAAAATCTAGGGTTATTGCTCCGATAGTTAGGATTTGATGGTCTTTGGTATCGATAGAAATTATGAGGTCTCTGGTAAGTATTTTGCCTCGGGGCATAAGTTCTAACATCATTTGTATATCTTGGTACATCTGACCTATTCCAAGTTTGGGAATCATTCCTAAAGTAATCATTTCTGTTTTGAATTTGGGGAGTTTTAACAAAGGGAGTTACATATCTGGGCGAGTCATTACTGGGTTATGGATTCTCTCTTATTTTTACCAGTCTGTGAGCTTGATTAAGCCAAGCAATTGGGTCAGCAGGGGGATTAATGGTCATTAATGATTTTAGTTCTCCGGGGAGGCCATCAGTTAAATCCTCCATGATCATTTCACTTCTTAAGTTTAACTTTTTTCCGATTTCTAATTTTTCCCTGAAATATTTTGTAATGTCATCGTTTACCTTAAATTTTAACCCTGCAAAATCACCAAAGGTAGTTAATGTAGGGGTAAAAAAATTTTCTTTTAATACCGTCACTAATTTTGCAAAATTATTAACTTTATAACAATTCTGTATATACACGTTAAGTGCGTTACCCTTTACAAAACGTGAAAAATTTTGTAATTTCCACTGTTCATCTCTATTCCCTTCAATACATTTTTTATTAAAATAAGATAACCGTGAATCTATATCAATAAAGCCTTCCTCAAAGGGCACAATGTTAATTTCGTTTTCAACATTCGGGATTCTAAAAGAATCGTCATGTACGACATTTACTTTGGAAGTGGTCATCTTGTTTTCACTTTTACAATACCAGAAAATTACAAAAATAATATAATTACTGACCTGCTTACACACCAACTTTTGTAAACACAAAATAAATTTTTGAGAGTAAAAACACTCTGACAGTGATCTTTGTGTTGAAATATAACTTATTTTGATTATCTGCACAGCGTTCGGCGTGCATGGAGAAATCAAGGCAATAATGGAAAAAATTTCACAATCTTGAATATTTAGAGTTGAATACGGGTGTATCACAAGATGGCGCAGTCCGAGACGGGAAAAATGTTGAGGTCAGGCGGGAAACAAAAGTCGCAATCAAACTGGAACGAACTGGAAAAAGGACATTATCACTTGCTTCGATGTAGTAGATTTCATGATTTTGGATGAGGAACGTTTTACCTTTGGTCATTTCAAACTGGTTAATTCAGGAACGCATGCGGGATTCTACATCAAAAACTGTAGAGCAATGGCGTCTTCATTTCTTAGAACGCAGTCGCAATCTCAGGCGTGACAAAGGTTGATTTCTTGATCCAAACGCCAAACTTGGTTCTCGATCCTGTAAAGCTGGTGTGATGACCCGAATGGTCATCTCTTGAAGAAACGCAATCGAGGCCGAAATTAAATGCAAATCCAAATCATAAAATATAACTGAAGTTTATTTAACGTAAAGATTAACACATCTTGCTCAGTTCGGAGCCAGCCCGCGTCTCTCCAAAAAAGAGCGAAAATTAGAATTAGGTGAAAGAGGTTGCCAGAATAGGCGGAGGAAGTTAGTATGTGGAAGGCGGAGCGTTTACGTCAAGACGGGTTACCATGGCAGAGATGAAGTACAGAATGGGCGATTATAGATAGTTAGTAATATTATCACATATATATGTGTGTGTGTGTGTTTCTATGTATATATATGTATATATGTATATATATATATATATATATATATATATATATATATATATATATATATTTATATATGTGTGTGTGTTTCTATGTATATATATATGTATATATGTATATGTATGTATATATATATATATATATATATATATATATATATATATATATATATATATATATATATATATATATATATATGTATGTATGTATGTATGTATATGTATAATTGAGAGGGTGAAAGGCAAAGTGGTATAAGTCACATCTCGACTTTTTTTAGGGCAAAAATGTAATCTCCATGTACAATTTATAGTGTAATTGTAAATAATTAATATTTGCAATATTATAATAATTATTATAAATTATAATTGATTCGATTTATAGTGGAATTTTTTGTAGTTTTTGCAGAAAAACACTTTGGACTTACACGATTTGACTTACAGACTTACACCACTTTGCCATTCACCGCATCATATACACACACACACACACACACATATATATATATATGTGTGTGTGTGTGTGTGTGTGTGTGTGTGTGAAAACATAATTGAGAAGTACGGGGGGGGGAGTTAAAATAGTAAGAAATTAGCAATCAATTTAGCAAAGCGCGTGTATTCTGTAGGAAAATTCTCCTTTTAGAGGCGAAAGTCTGGTCGAAAAGTGAGCGATTCTATGGAAAGGGTTTATTTTTAGAAAAGTGCAGGTTTTTTTTGGCGCGGAGTAAAACTGAACGTCAACTGAAAGGGGCTTCCAGATGCTCGAAGGGACCGGTCTGCACATGCGCTGGGCGGCAAGAATTCTGGAGAAAGTGGGTTTTGACGGCAGATTGCTGGGGATTCCCGTTGACCGCGGAAGCGCGTGGCTGCGTGCCGAATAAGTTATCCAAATGGCGAAGCGGAAAAAATACCCTGGAGGTTGGTAAATTGAAGTAAATCAATAAAGAAGGATTAAAAAGATCCTGGATTGTTTATTGAGTAAATGCTTGCCACTTGCCCAAATAAATAACGGACACGATGACTGCATGTAAATGAATTTAACACGGGTGTAAAATAGCATCCGTGTCATATATATATATATATATATATATACACTGGCGAAATAAATTAAGAAAATTTGCATATTTTATCAAATTTCATGAAAAGAATTGAACTGAATGTAAAACCACTGCTTCTAAACAAAAATGCAAATCTTGTACGTCAAATACGTAACCGTAAACGTGTGTGTAGACGGAGCCAGTAGAGAAACAAGCTTTATAAGCGCGCGTAAGTTAAGACACATTTTGTTCGCTAGCACACCTCGGCGAATTTCTTGGTGTTATTTTGCAGCAATCGGTTAATTTCAAAATGTAACAGTAAAAATGAGTAACCACCAACGTTTAGATGATGGAATGAGGTGGCGAATTGTGGGGAGGCTAGAAGCAGGCCAATCTCAAGTCCAAATTTGTAGAGAGTTCAATTTAACGCCCAGCGTCGTGGGTAACTTATGGAAACAGTTTCAGGATACCGGATCCATCGAGAGAAAGCCTGTGCAATGTCGTCCAAGAGCCACAACGGCCAGAGAAGATCGCCATTTGTCGATTATATCGAGGCGTAACAGGAGTGCTACAGCTACTCAGCTCTCTCGTGACTTGTATGCAGCCACATGAACCCGTGTATCAAGGGTGACTGTTTCAAAAAGACTTCATGAGAGAGGGTTGTTTGCAAGAAGACCTGCTGTTTGCGTCCCGCTCACTTCTACGAAGAGGAGAATCCGTTAGTTATGGTGCAGAGAGCATAGAAATTTGAGGATGGATCAATGGGCGACCGTTCTCTTCACTGATGAGTCCCGGTTCAGCCTAAACACCGATTTTCGCCGTACGTTCATATGGAGGGAACCAGGGACCGGCTACCTACCCTCCGCTACCATTATGGCGCTACCATTATGGCGGAGGAGGTTTAATGGTCTGGGCAGGCATCATGTTGCATGGCCGCACACCTTTCCATGTCTTTGAAAGAGGCACTGTGACTGGTGTGAGGTATAGGGATGAGGTCTTGGAGCCCTATGTTCGCCTTTTCAGGGGTGCAGTTGGCCCTGAGTTCATTTTAATGGACTATAACGTGAGGCTACATAGAACTCTTCTGGTCGACGAATTTCTAGAGAGTGAGGATATTCGCCGGATGGATTGGCCAGCCAGATCTATAGACCTTAACACTATAGAGCATGTCTGGGACGCTCTGGGGAGGGCAATTGCAACTCGCAACCCCCCTCCGAGAACCATCCAGGGAATGAAAATATCGTTGCTGAACGAGTGGGACCAATTGCCACAGGAAATAATAAACTGCCTTGTTTCAAGTATGAAATTACGCTGTGGGACCTGTATATCTGTAAGAGGGGACCATACCCCCTATTAACCCATCTATTAACCCATTTTTTTGTTTATTCTGCAACCGCTGTTTCATACCTTCCGACTCCAACGAGTGTTATGCACGATCATGCATGTGTATTACAATTATCGAATGGTTATTTCTTTTGTATTGTATCAATGTATGTGCATATCAAATTTCATTAAAATCGGTACTGTAGTTCTAGAGATAATCGACCAAATCTGCAAATTCTCTTAATTTCTTACACCAGTGTATATTTATATAAATATATATATATATATATATATGTGTGTGTGTGTGTGTGTATGTATATATATATATATATATATAATACATATATATACATATATATATATATACATATATATATATATACATATATATATATATACATACATATATATATATATATATATATATATATATATATATATATATATATATATATATATATATATATATATATATATATATATATATATATATATATATATATATATATATATATATATGGGAAATTCAATCCCATCTCCATCTCCAAACGTTACGCGGCGCTACTGTCTGTGTGACGTCAGTGCGTACGCCAGCATGATGGATTCCCGCCTTATCAGACGATCGCTGTACTCCGAGATGGGAAGACGTCCCTCTCGAGCTGTTTATTTTCATTTTTATAATATTTAACTAATAAAGGATGTTTCTATCCAATGCTGCTGTGGTCGTTCCCTCCCCACATTTGGGGGTTCGGCCTTTCCTTAGCTTTCCCCGCTGTGTGAATTGTTCCCCTTAGACCCGTTTCCCGTTTTAAAAAAGAAGTATCATCCCAGCAGACGGCTGTGGACACTTTTGTTTTTGAATTTAGTAGTGGCTGACGTGCCAATTGCAGCAGACGGGCTGCTCTCCCCAAGGATATTTATTTTGATCTACTAAAAATTATACGAGAAGACCTGTAACAAACCAAAGAATCTACAATCTTTTCGCCACGGACGTTGAAATCGAAACGAAATAATTGCTGCAGTGCTGAACTGTTTAATCATCAAGAACTTAGTGCAATTCCTAGACTACTGGATATAGTGCCATTCTACTGGATAACGCGACTATTAGATAGTGACATTCACCTATATAAAAAAAAACTGGACTTTCGTGGGCTATTCTTCCTATTCTCATTGGATACCCTTCAAGCCACAAGGACTGTTCCCTTAAGCGAGGTAGGCCCCATTTTTTTTGTTTTCCCGTTAGTTTGTGTTTCAAAATTTCGTAATTTCTTAATTTTAAAATTTTTCCCCTCAGTTGTGTTATTAATTTGTTTCAATTTTCATTATGGCCCTAATCTTAGGCGATATCCCTCTCATTGGTAACTCCCTCACATATGGAACAACCCAAAACGTAAAATTATTAAATAAAGTACTCGGTTATACCGAATTTGACCGCTTATCGCGAAAAAAAATGCGTCAATTTTCCTCATTCCCCGCAGAATTCGATGTTGCGAAACATAAAGAATGCTTATTGAAGGATCTTTCACTCGCCGATTTTATTTCTGTTGCTAATTTATTACATTTAGATAATATCAGTATTAACAAAATTGAGTTATGCGATAATATTCTTTATGTCCTCTCCAATTTATCAAAATTCCAAAATTCTTTAGATACGAGTTTTTTATGCGACGCTGAAAACGAAATTACTCTTTCTTCTGAGTCTACCGCAAATGATTCAAATGTAGGTCAAAGTACTTCCAGACCTTTACAACGCTTTCCCAAGCATCAGCCAGACATCCAGAATAAACAACTGTGGCTTGACGCCTCTCCTAGCAGAAATGATGTTTTGATAAACAATAATGTTTTGATTCCCGATTCTATGAGTTCTCACTTCTGGTTGTTGTTGAGAGACCTTTCAACCTCCTGTCGCCAGTTCACAGGCTATAATTTATATTCCGTCCACAATTTTTTTGCCGACGTAGAGGATAACTTTAATTTATTTCCCGCTATCAGTGATCAACAAAAATTGGTTTTTGCCAAACGCCTCATTACAGGACCTGCTAAAACTTTTTTGTTTTCTCAAAGAAATCTGAATTCGTATGATTCATTTAAGACCGCGTTAATAAATGAATTTTCTGATAGAATCACATCCATTGAAATTCATAGACAACTCGAAAGACGTTACATGCGTTCTAATGAAAGTTTAATGCAGTATTTTATAGCGATGCGTGAAATTGCAAACCGCACTACTAATACTATTGATAAATGTTCCGTCATTCAGTATACTATACAAGGAATACAGGGTACCCCATCAGAGAAAATTATTCTTTACGGTGCAAAATCTTATACCGAATTCAAAGAAAAACTCCGAACATACGAAACCGTAGTTAGTCAAAAGAACACAATTGGTTCGAATTTTCGACGTGCCGGCGATGGCCAAAGACGCGGCACGGAACCAAACACTGCACCCCAAAGACGTGACTCAAAATTTACTGTTGCTAGCTCAGCTAAATCTCATCCACGCTGTTTTAATTGTAATGCAATTGGGCATTTCTCAAAGACGTGCCCTAGTCTTTCTCTTGGCCCTCGTTGTCTTTCTTGTAATTTATTTGGACATAAGTCTATGAACTGCCGCCGTATACCTCAAATTGAAAGCTCCGCGACGCATGACGGTGTCAACACGGTGCATGTTGTTACTTCTCCCACTAATATATGCATAACGGTTGTTATTTTTGATAATACATTTTCGGGATTAGTGGATACTGGCAGTCATTCGACGCTTCTTAAACATTCCGCGTGGATTGAACTTGGATCACCACCGTTGACGAATAGCACTACTATGCTAGCTGGTTTCGGTTTTTCAAAAACTCAAGTAATTGGTTCTTTTGCTTCCGAAATTAAAATAGATGATCAAAATTTTCCATCGAATATCTCCGTTGTTCCAAATAACTGTATGACTTTCGATCTCATACTAGGTTGCGATGTAATCCAACAGGCGAATTTAACTATTACACCTGACGGTGCTATGTTTTCAAAAATTTCAAAACCTGATGATCCTGCCGCACATGACGATTTTGTAATGACAATTTCAGCCGATCCTCCTTCTTTTGATATTGGTCCTAACATTTCTCGCCAAACCCGTAATGACGTTGAACAGCAATTGTTAGCCTACAAACCTAACAAAACGAAAACTTCAAACATCGAACTTGATATATTGCTTACTGACGATAAGCCAATTTCCCATACACCCCGACGCTTACCATTTGTAGAACGTGATATAGTGGATGCTCAAATTGACGAATGGTTAACAAATGGAATTATAGAGCCATGTTCTTAACCCTACGCTAGTCAAGTCGTTGTCGTTCTTAAAAAGAACGGTCAGCCGAGAGTTTGCATAGACTATAGGCAATTAAATCGTAAGTTAGTTAAGGATCATTACCCTTTACCTTTGATCGACGATATTTTGGATCGTCTCCAAAATGCCAACATATTCAGTACACTCGATTTGCGTAATGGATTTTTTCACGTCTCCGTAAACGAAAAAAGTCGTCGTTACACTAGTTTCGTGACGCATTCAGGCCAATTTCAATTCCGATATATGCCATTTGGATTAAGCTCTTGTCCTTCTGTTTTCATGCGATACATAAATGCCGTTTTTCGCGACCTTATTGTTAAAGGTATTGTACTCCCATACGTGGATGATCTCATCATTCCAGCGAATAATGAGTCTGAAGCTCTTGAACGTCTGAACACTGTTTTAATTGTAGCTCGTGATTATGGACTTGACATAAACTTTAATAAGTGCCAATTTCTGTATAACAAAATTGAATTTCTAGGCCACATTGTGGAGCACGGAAAACTGTTCCCCTCCTCCTCCAAAACTAAAGCCGTTCTTAATTATCCTGATCCCAAAAACACAAAAGAAGTCCAACGTTTTTTAGGTCTTACTGGATATTTTCGTAAATTTCTTCCCTCTTATTCTACCATAGCAAAACCCCTTAGTGATCTGCTTCGTAAGGACACCCCATTTCAATTTCAGACTGATCAGAAAGCCGCATTCCAAAAATTAAAACACCTCCTTTCCCAACAGCCCGTTTTAAGTATTTTTAACCAAAAGAGTCCTATTGAAATTCACACTGACGCATCAATTGATGGCTTGGGGGCAGTCCTGCTACAAAAATCCAAGCATGATAATTGTTTCCATCCCGTCTACTACATGTCCAAGAAGACGTCGGACAACGAACGCAAATATACAAGCTACGAACTTGAAGTTCTCGCCATTGTGGAAGCACTTAAAAAATTCCGTATCTACGTTCTTGGTTCACATTTTAAAATAGTTACTGACTGCAATGCATTTGTGAAGACCCTAAGTAAAAAAGAACTTAACTCACGTATAGCTCGATGGGCATTGTATCTTCAAGACTTTGACTACGAAATCGAACACCGTACTGGTTCAAAAATGGCTCACGTTGATGCCCTTAGTAGAAGCCCATGCTGCATGGTTATTCAGGACAGTGTCCTTATACAACTTCTTAAAGCACAACAATCAGACGAGCATATCGAAACTATAAAAAAACTTCTTTCAATCGCACCATATGACGACTATATAGTTAAAAATAATCTGCTATATAAAACTGTTCAAGGAACTGATTTACTTGTATTGCCCGAAGGTATGCAGGCGAACATAATTCAGGCAGCTCACGAACGAGGCCACTTCGCAGTACTACGCACTCAAGAACTGTTGCAAAAAGAATATTTTATTCCGAACTTGAATGAGAAAATACAGCGATGCATCAATAACTGTGTCACATGTATCCTCAATAATAGAAAATGTGGAAAGCAAGATGGAATGCTGCATCCCATCGAAAAAGACGACACACCCCTGCACACGTACCATATTGACCATCTAGGCCCACTTGCCAGTACATCTAAGCGTTACAAACACCTTTTTGCAGTTATTGACTCCTTTACTAAATTTGTGTGGTTATACCCAACCCGGTCTACAGACGCCGCTGAAGTAATCAATATGTTGGAAACCCAAAGAGCTGTCTTCGGTAATCCGTCCCGGATAATTTCAGACAGAGGTACCGCGTTTATGTCTACTGCATTTCAAGAGTATTGTGAAGAACAGAATATACGTCACATTGCTGTTACTGCTGGACTTCCCAGATCGAACGGTCAAGTTGAACGTCTCAACTCCGTCATCATCGCCGTACTTTCTAAACTCTCTATCGACAACCCGGAAAAATGGTATTCCCATGTTCCAGCCGTTCAACAAATCATCAACTCCACCTTTCAACGTAGTATCAATTCCACTCCATTCGAAATTCTTTTTGGGACTAAAATGCATTCTCCCCTTGATATCAAAATTGCTGATATGACCAACGAGGAAATAAAATCTACATTTCTCCAAAAACGTGATGATCTCCGTAAAGACGCTAAACGACAAATATGCAAGGTTCAAGACGAAAATCGTCGTACTTACAATCTGAGACGCAAACAAGCTCACCCCTACCAACTCGACGACCTTGTAGCAATCAAGCGTACCCAGTTTGGTCCTGGTCTCAAACTCAAACAAAAATTTCTTGGACCATATAAAATTAAAAAAGTAAAACCAAACAACACTTATGATGTTGAAAAGTGTGCATTCTTCGACGAACCAGTGAAAACATCAACTTGTGCAAAATATCTGAAACCTTGGTCCAACACCATTGAGCATATAACTTGATAGTTTTATTCAACTGAACTTACTTTTTTTTTTTTACAATTGACAATTGACTCTCAAGAACTTTATTTTTTTTCTCACGTACATAATTTTCCATTTTTTTCTTGTCATCACTAATATTGTTTTTTCTTTTAGTTATTTCGTATTTGCTGTGTCTTTTTTTTTTGCCAGTTTATTTCCAGCCAACTATGGTATTGTATCACTATTTTCATTTTTTCCATTTTATATTTTGAATTTTTACTGTTATTTTATATTTGTATTAACTGTGTTCTAATGTTTTTGATAAATTTTTGCTGTGTACCTTAAGGCGAGGTCGCCTTTCCGGTCATGATGGCCGAATATGGGAAATTCAATCCCATCTCCATCTCCAAACGTTACGCGGCGCTACTGTCTGTGTGACGTCAGTGCGTACGCCAGCATGATGTATTTCCGCCTTATCAGACGATCTCTGTACTCCGAGATGGGAAGACGTCCCTCTCGAGCTGTTTATTTTCATTTTTATAATATATTTAACTAATAAAGGATGTTTATATCCAATGCTGCTGTGGTCGTTCCCTCCCCACACACACACACACACACACACACACACACACACATATATATATATATCTATATATAACCTACTTAATGGTTGTTCTTACAAAGGGGGTATGAAATTTTCTGTTCTAATGAGGGAATCGGAAAAAGGGATCCCATAAGGTATAGGTTTATTCAAAGAAATTATGTCTAAATATATTTGCTAAGACTCAAAGCATGGAATACGAGTGCATTAAACCAAATATTCGGATTTATGACAATCCTCAAAAATACTTTTTATTTCATACTATGATGTTATGTATTATTTAACTCTTGATTTCAAGATGAAATATCACACTTCTTATTTTCACTTTTTCTAAATCATAAGCATAAATGTTTTAGTCCATAGTAATAAAGTAATTTATGGAAAATTATTTATTCTTTATGGTATCATTATTTAGAAAATATAACGTACAGTCTAAAACTGTTTATTATAGCAAATAATTTCTTTAATACTTATAAATACCTTAAAACACTCCTTATTAATAACACTTCTTTATTGCTTTTTTTATAATTTTTTTTATACAATAGGATACAATTGAGCTATTGTATTTGTACTTGCAAAATAATGTTTTTTTCCAATAAACCTACTCTTCTCAATGCATGCTAACATTTAAAATTAATCTTCTTTCCTTCTCCACTCTGTTTTCAAATTCCTAGATTACACTTAATTCTCAAAGGTATTTTACATCCCTTATTATTTCTTCTCATTTCTTTTCAAGCTATACTGTGGAAGAAGAATTGTTCTCCCACAAGTACAAAAGTCATCCATTAAGTACAAATGCTATCACCGATTGCAAGGATTTCTAATTTTAATTTGTGGAATAAATAAGTATAGTACAGTCGTTATGTAACGAACTCCCATCTTTCATTTCAAAAACAGCATTATTAAAATAATTCGTTAGAGTAAAATTTCAATATCACTTATTACTGTATTTGATGGTCTTTGGTATATATTTCTATATATTAAAAACTGTTTTTTAAATATTCCCTAAAAGAAATAATAAGTTAAGGGGACTCACGTCCCTTAAGTCGAGGAAATAAAGCATATTTTCATGCTTTTGACTCTTTGTAACTATTTCAATTTACTCTCAATTTTTCCAAATTTTATGTATATGATAAATTGATATATTTATTTTAATAAACAAATTTTCAACTCTCAAAATAATTTTAAATATTTTTTTTTAAATGCTTTAGATATGCCTTGTTTTTTAAGTATTTTTATTGTATACTGGCTTGCGCGCAGATCTATGAAATTAATTTTACACTTAAATGTATAATTCCTGTTTTATATTTAAAATAAATAATTCAAAATACAATTGATCATAAAACATTCAACATTAAAATATTTTTTCATTTTTTTTAAAACTGCTCAATATATACTTAAAATTTTCATATATTTTTGCATTAATTTACCCCTGAAAAAAATAACCAAATGTGCAGTGATTACAATAACTCTAGTTCAGACGCAATAAAATAACATGATTATGCAGTGATAAAAATTTCATGGAATTATGTTTCATAGTTTTTGAGATATCAGTTGCGGAATGATGCAAAATTACATTTTGAGAAAAATGAATTTCAAATTTTTCTTATCATAAACTTCATCAGTAATTAAATATTTAGAATATCAATATCTCCGGAACTAAGAATTATCCGGAATATTTTCATGCGGTTTGCTTTATTTTGTTCAGAGATGATCAGGCTTCAACATATATTTTTTCAAAATATCGAATGTTTTAAAGATTTAATGGTAGTGAGTCCCCTGAAATCTGCCGTTATTGACACACTCTTGCTAGCATCGACTAATAGCTGCATAGGTTCGACCCATATGTAGAACGATTCTTCGATTTGCCCAACCAGCTTCTTTCAATCCGATTCCACGACCTCTTTGAAACCCTAAAATATGCTCGTATTGAGCACGAATCCTTCGGCGAGGGATTGTTACAGTAGACATAGGATATCCTCAGTCGAATTGCAACAGACATTTTTAGCAGATCGAGAATCACTCCTTATGTACACTCGCTGGATTCGCAGTTGGTGATTGTAGTGTAATGTTTGAAAACTAGCACTAGATAAAGTGAAAATGTTGTACCCAGTGATTCCCCACCCCTCTATCAATCAGAGGATTGGCTGCGGGGGGCGTTGAACCAAAGAGGGTGCTTGGGATCGCGGGGAGTCAGTAAGTAGGAAAGTAACACAAGGAGAGGGTCTATGCTAGGAATCAGAGGTCTGGCGAGATTGTGCAGGCCCGTCTCACCTCTGGTTAGTAATCATTCGATAGTCAAAATAAGGACTCAGAGAGCGTCTCTGAGAGTAGTTTCAGGAGGCCTGGCAAGATGCGGTTTGCTTTATTTTGTTCAGAAATGATCAGGTTTTAACATATTTTTTTTAAAATCGAATGTTTTAAAGATTTAAGGGTAGTGAGTCCCCTTAATTCGGAATCTGCGACAACGAAGTATTTTCGGGCTTCTGGGCTAAGATCTGGAGTGCTACGTTTTGGCAGAAGGGTACAGAAACAACGTTAAAATCGTTTAGTTGAATCGCTGATGTAACTGCTTTCATGAAAGATTTGAACCTGAATCCCCCGTTTGTTTTCGGGACACATTTGACAGTGCATCGATGGAAAAGGAATTAGAAATATTTTAGATGGAACTTTAAAGAAGTGTTTAGCGCTATGACGTTATACGGCTGGATCGCCTACTTGGCGTACATGGTGTAGCCCTTATCGCCCATTGCTCCCCGGGTTGTTTAAAATATGGCATATTCGAGCAATCTTTGACCTCGGAGACTCTCGCGTTAGATTAATCGTCCCAACCTCTTGCAATTTATCCGTTCGACAGTGAGCAAATCAGGATAGTCTGACGTCACAGCTTTCATGGATAATGTGGATGCTGAGCTAGCGGATCAGTTTCGCTCTTCTGGGCAAAGGTCTGTGGGGGTAAGAAAACTTCACGAATTGAAAATATCTCGACTGCTACTTTTCGCCATAAAAGCGATAAAATCGTTTGGTTGATTTGCTGATGTCAGCGCTTTCCCAAATGATTTGAACCTGCAACCCCGTGATCGCTTGATTGACACGTTTGGCAGTGCGTCGCTATAAAAGGCAAAAGAAAGGGTTTAGAAAGCACATTCAAGAAGTATTTAGTGCTATAACGTCTTACGGCGGAAACGCCTACTTCGCGTACGTGGCGTAGGACTAATAACCCCGTGATCCCTAGATTGTTAAAAATCTGCCCTGTTCGAGTAGTCTTTGGCCTCGGAGACTCCCGTCGCATGAGATTGACATCGTATCGTCCCTACCGCACCGGGTTTATCCGATCGGGACGATATCGGGGGACGTGTTATCGTGCTTACCCAGTGTATCCCAGTTTGTCCGATCCGTAGCGAACTAATCGGTAATCGCGATCGTGGTTAACCTCTTCCTTACGGGGTGGGATAGCAGGTATCCCAAGAATACGGAACCAAGAATGTATATAAATAAATAAATAAATAAATATATATATATATATATATATATATATATATATATATATACATACACACACACACACACACACACACACACACACACACACACACACATATATATATATATATATATATATATATAACCCATTTAATGGTCGTTCTTACAAAGGGGGTATGAAATTTCCCTTTCTAAAGAGGGAATTGTAGAAATGGGCCCCGTAAGCTGAAAGTTAAAGGGGATTCTAATTTGCTCTCCGCTGTAAGACCGTTTAGATTGAATGCCTTTTTTCACGTAAACTGCCTCCTCAGTTAATTGTTATTACATTTAAAATTTTAATACTAATATTTATTCAAAACTTGAAATTAATATATGTATGCTTCCCGTTGCTCTCGGGTGATTTTCAACTTTATACACACATTTAGGAAAATATTTATAGTTCGGAATATCAGAATTACTAGATGTGGTATCCTTCAATACGAAGGTGACAAATCATATAGCTTTACACGAGTGATTAATGACTGTAACGCCATTTTTACTATTTTAGATGTTCGTAACTAGCAAAGTTAGCGAACTAAATATGCTATAACACAAGGTTTACGTACAGCATTTAATTCATTGGGTGTTTAAGTGATCTTAAGTGATTTTGAATGATGATATTAATAATCGTTTAAAATGCTTAAGTTCAATTTCAAATATTTATTTAAAAAGACAATATTCTTTTGGCTATATAATATCAACATGCGATTAGTATAATTAAGAGAAAAAGTATCTCTTAAATTAATGGTTATACTATTAAAATATCCGAATTTTAAATCTAAATGCCTCCGATGATTTCTTTGAAACTGTACATTTAAAGACCCTCACCATGGAATATGAAACATTTTGCTCAAAAGGGTAAAATCGGCTTTAAGGATTTCGAGATCATACAGAACTTTATTAATGGGATAAATGTTGTGCTTATATCATAAGATTTATTTTACCCCAGAAATATGTTAAAATTATTACATTTAAAAATTTTTCTCCACTTCAAAAATACGTTCTTATTTGAAGTAAAAGGATAACTACACATTTTGTATTAGCAATTTAGACTATTAAGGATTTCTAAAAGTAAAATGTTTTGCAAATTCTTTTCGCATACCAATCTTTTGAAGACACACACACACGAGAAAATGATTAGGAATTCAGTTTCGATGAACAACTACCAACAACTAAAATGCGGAAAATAAAGAAAGATAGATTTCTCGAAATCTTTCTTGTTGAAACAACTTTGAGATATGAAACAATATGTTTCAAGGGAATGATTGAATGGTATCGTAGACATTTAGCAAGGGATGTCGTAAAAAATCTGATATTGGGTTAAAAAAATTGTTGGTATTTCACGATGAAAATATTCTGAGACGAATGTCGATAAAATTTATTATACGTCGTACTATTTGGACTCCAGTGAGTCCAGAAGGCCAGAAAACTACACAAACCAATCCGTGAAACTTTGGAAGGTCCAGGATTGTGACGCTACATCTAAACTGCGCCATAATACAAGTAGACCATCATTAACAAATTTGCTGAGGAATATCACCAAGACATTTCCACTCTATACACAGCGAACAGTTTAAAAATCTGGTATGTGACATACAGAAGTTTCACACTGCAGATGACTCTTGAGAAGCTTTCCACAGATATCTCATTACTGAACACTTTATTTTGAGTGGTGCGTTGTTCGATAATTTTTCAAGCATCTTCCTAGCAATGAGTTCAGTTTTCGATCATAATTAATGGATAACTACACATTTTGTAATGGATAACTACACATTAAAGTATAACTACACATTTTGTATTAGCAATTTAGACCATTAAGGATTTCTAAAAATAAAATGTTTTGCAAATACTTTTCGCATACCAATCTTTTGAAGACACACACACACGAGAAAATGATTAGGAATTCAGTTGGGATGAACAACTACCACCAACTAAAATGCGGAAAATAAAGAAAGATAGATTTCTCGATATCTTTCTTGTTGAAACAACTTTGAGATATGAAAGAATATGTTTCAAGGGAATGATTCACTGGTATCGTAGACATTTAGCATGGGATGTCGTAAAAAATCTGTTATTGGGTTAAAAAAATTGTTGGTATTTCACGATGAAAACATTCTGAGACGAATGTCGATTAAATTAACAAATTTACGCTATGATTTTCAAAGGCGGTGGGACGAACTGAGTACCGCAACTTTTGTAGAGAGTTCCATTACCAATGATGTAGTAAACTATTGACTGAATAACCTGAATAGACAAACCACCCATTTGTGAAATTTGCCTAAATAAGATAAAACTCCCTTAGGTGCTCTTTTATTACTCATTTAAAACGCCTTTTTAACGTAGGATTACGTTCTTCCATAACGATCCTCCGCAAAGCAAAATTTCAGATGTCCTGCGTCGCGGGTTATGGTTTTGGCAGCGTGCCAAACCCAGTCTGTATTGATTGAGCAAGTAGTAAACAGTTAAACAGAAAAGTACAAAATGCGTCAAAATTTTGACTGACATACACACACACACATACACATACACACACACACACACACATATATATATATATATATATATATATATATATATATATATATATATATATATATATATATATATATATATATATATATATATACATATATATATATACATATATATATATATACATATATATATATACATATATATATATATACATACATATATATATATATATATATATATATATATATATATATATATATATATATATATATATATATATATATATATATATATATATATATATATATATATATATATATACAAAAGAGGTAAGAAACGAAAAGTAATCCTACGCTATTTACCCGCGGTAGTTTTTTTAGAAGAAATCACTTGAAATTTTTTTTGTTAATGTGCACATTCACACAAAATGTGCCAAACGATCGGAGAATAAATACTCTGAAAGCCTCTGCTTTACATAGACTTAATGCAATGAAATTAAGACGATTGGAAGTTTTCTCTATGTTAAAACACTAAATGTAATGTTACGAGACGAAAACAAAAGATTACTGACATAATAACATAAGATATCGCTCAAAGGGGTATTGTTTGTCAGAGTCTTTGAACTCAATTATACTTCCAAACCTTTATGCAGTCTGGCAGATGCGGGTCTTCTAAAGCTGCGGGTTTCGATTACAAAGCAATTTAAACAACTTCGAAACGCTTGGTGATATACTGGTATAGCATAATATAGAGGGGATAATTGACTGAATACAACGTTGAATATCTATCTAAATTGCTTCCACAAATATAGCTTCAATTAAAATTTATCTTTTCTATGAAGTTGCAATTTAGAAACAAAATTTTTTAAAGTTTCATAATTACTTTTTTTTATATTTGCATTTTTGTTTTGAAAATATGTTTTCTTTTTGAAAATATCCCTGTTTTGTATGAGTCATTTGTTTATGCCTGATGATATTGAGATGGAGATAAGAGAAATTAAGATATTCTGTGTTCGTTATCTTAAGTGCTCTGCGAAAGGACTGGGTTTGCAAAAATATTTCCCCACGTGATTATCTTTGTCTTTGTCTTTTGATACTCCTAGCTACAGTATATATATATATATATATATATATATATATATATATATATATATATATATATATATATATATATATATATATATATATATATATATATATATATATATATATATATATATATATATATAAATATATATATATATATATATATATATATATATATATATATATATATATATATATATATATGACACGGAGCGTGTTTTGCTCCGTTTAAATCGATGTTATGCAGTCAATACATACATTAACTAACTGGGCGAGTGGTAGGCCATGAAGGAAGTAGTCCAATTACTATAAACTTTTTATTTATTGATTCTCATGATTTTACCAATGGTCCAGGGTAAGCAATTCACTCCGCCATTTTGTCGACCTACCCGGCACGACTGCCGCGAGCTTCCGCTCTCAACGAAATTCACATCCAATCTACCGCCAAAACTTAATTTCCTCCGAGCTCTTGCTGCACGGCGCATGTGCAGACCTCAACCTTGGTCATCTGGACCCTCAATATTGCTGATCGTGCATTTTTAACTTCGCGCCCAAAACCTTTACACTTCTAAAAATAAATCCTCTCGGCTAGAATGCTTCGCTTTCCGCTCAAAGTTGCGTTTAAAGGATGATTCCCCACTGAAAAATACGCTCGCTATGTAAATGAAATGTTAGATTCTTATTATTTTAAACCCCCATCCCCCGTACTTCTCAACTATATTTTGACAGATTAGTTATGTTTTGACATATATATATATATGCTCTCTCTCTCTCTCTATATATATATATATATATATATATATATATATATATATATATATATGTGTGTGTGAGTGTGTATGTATGTATATACAATGCCGGGTGCACGTGTATGTGTGTCTGTGTTTTTCATTAAAAAGCCAGTATTATTTTAAGCTCCAAAGAACATCTGGAAAAGATTTGTCCATCGGATGACATGTATTCATACTCATAGTTTGAATGCAATTTATGTATAGCTATATTAAATTGAAGTATTTATAATCTCAATTTTTTCCCGAATTTCAAAATTTTTGTAATGATAATTTGCACCGTAGAATATAGAACTTGTATTGACTGAATAGAGTATTTGAATTTTAGGAAAATAAATGATATATTTCATTGGATATGAGATGCGAAATATCAGGAGACAATTCTGTATATATATATATATACACACACACACACACATATATATATATATATATATATATATATATATATACAAGATGCATGTAAGAACATTTATGTTGCAATACTGATTTAATTTAATTTATGTAGAAATTAAGATAAATTATTTGAATTGTATGTATCAAGAACATCGATAATCAATAATCTCAATTTAAAATGTAGGCACCTAGCTACTTGTACCAATGCCCAGAAAAGCAAGCAGTTGAAATGATTTCCATTATTGTATGTTCTATATGCATCACAAGGTAATATAGTTGATACGCATGCATCTCATCAAATGAGTATTTTATTCCATTGCTTAAACCTAATACCTTCACCTGTGCCATTATCTAAAATGATAACAAAAAAGAATCAAAAATTCGTAGCAGTACAAAAGACAGTTGATAGAAATATTTAACATTTTTTATTATGATAGATTTTTCTTAGATTATTCACGATCATATTTTCTCTTCAATAGAAAAAGGTATGAAATTGAAGGAAATTGAGATTTCACTTTTAAATGAGGGGTGTCTTTTACTTCAAGATGGTTGTTTTTGTGGGAAACGTTCTATCTAGATTTCTCAGATTCATCTAGATTTACTTAGGAAATTATGTTGTACAAAAATTAAATGAAAAGTGAAATCAATTCATCTCTCCTTAATAAATGCATTTTCAAAGGATAGCTAATCTACTAGAATCTTCAATATCTTTTCCGGTTTCCAGCAACATAGTTGTCTTGGGAAGAAAAGTAATTATTTAAGTTCATGTGCATATGTTGTTCGGTCCTAAACATTTTCAGTTATCTTCAGCTTGCTTTTAAAACTAAAAATATTAAGGTTTACATTGATTTATTCATTTGTGATATATATATATATAATACTTCACATGTAATATTAAATTAATCTCATTTCTTTATGAAGAAAAATACTTATTTTTTTTTTTCAAAATGAGCAATTTTAATTAAATTATTCATTGTTTAGTAATATTTAAAACTGAGTGATTTAAAATTGAACACAGGATTAAGACAATTTTTTAATTGCATAAAGTTCAGTTCTGAAAGAAGTATTAATGATTCTAGATATTTTGTTACAAGAGTAAAGATAATTTTATCTAATTAGTGAAGATTATTGTTTCTAAAAAAGTTCAATTTACGTAACTTTTTAAATTTCATGATTACTATAACATAGATGCAATAATTGATTACCATAAAGTTAATTGTAACCCCATAAAGTTAATTGTAGGCGAATTTCGTAAAAAAATTGAAACTAGGGACTATTCGCAAAAAACTGGATTTTAATTAAATTAGCTTAATTATATTAATGTGTACGTATGTTAATAATAATTAAATTAAACAAGCTTGATTATTTTATTACATCTGAATGTTAATATAATTAGGTTAAATATAAATAATTAAGTGAACAATTTCAAATATCGAAACAATTAAGTTAATTAATTTAAAATCTTCCTTTTGCCAAATGATATAAAAAGTGTTAAAACATTTTCAATTACTTGTTGACTTTCGTCTGTCAAATAAAGAGGAAAAAACATTCACTTCACTTTGTCCATAAACGTTATTCTTAATGTTCTCTAACAAATATTATAGAAAAAGTACCCTTAATTTTCAATGAGATTAAATCCTTCCCTTTGTTGTGGGAATTTTTTTTTAAATTAGTTAATGCTGAAGATAAGTTTCTAGCATTTAAATAGATTCATGGGTTACCATGCTGAACCGAATATATCTAATTTTTGTCTAAGGTAAATTAACTATTTTCGGTATCCTGAACATTTGATGTAAAAATAAATTTCATTAACTCTGTTACAGTAGTATAAATTGGAAGTAAAAATTGATTGGAAAACCCATTTTCTGATGTAAGTGTAGGGAAAATTGTGCGATAGTTTTTTTAATTAGTTAATGATGATCACAAGTTTCTAGCTCTTAAAATGGTTCATGATTTGCCCTGTGGAACTGAATACAGTCGATTCCGGTTAATCGGAATCGACCACATCGGGACGCGATCATTTTGGCCCTAATAACCGGCCTGTCCGATTACACGAACATGCTCTATTAGGCTTATGCAATAGCATCTGTTACGGTTCTTTAGGATTCATCCGAATAAGCGGCTGGTCCAATTAACCGGATTCGATTGTATATATTTTACCCAAGGTAGATAATTTTACAGTATCCGTACTCATCCACTGATAATAAGTTTCATTAACTCTGTTACAGTAATATAAACTGGAAATATAATATGATTAGAAAACCCTTTCCTTTAATACAGTTTAGGAAAAATTGAGCAATAGTTTTTTTTAATTAGTTAATGCCGAAGACAAGTTTCTAGGTTTTAAAATGATTCATGATTTGTCATGCTGAACCGAGTATATCTAATTTTGGTTTGAGGTAAATTAATTTTTTCAGTATCCATACTGAGCATCTGAGGTAAATATAAATTTCATTATTCTGTTACAATAAAATAAATCGGAAATATAAATTGATCAGAAAACACATTTTCTGATGGAAGTGTGATTGAGCTGTAGTTTTTTACTTAGTTAATGCTGCTCATAAGCTTGTAGCTTTTAAAATGATTCATGATTTGCCACGCGGAAGTGAATATATCTATTTTATACCGAAGGTAGATATTTTTTCAGTATCCATACTGATCATCTGATAATAAGTTTCATTAACTCTGTTACAGTAATATAAACTGGAAATGTAAAGTGATTGAAAAACCTTTTTATTTAATACATTTTAAGAAAAATTGAGCGATAATTTTTTAATTAGTTAATGAAGACAAGTTTTTAGCTTTTAAAATGATTCAAGATTTGCCATGCGGATACAAATATATCTAATTTTTGTTTAAGGAAAATTAATTTTCTCAGTATCCATATTGAGCACCAGAGGTAAATATAAATTTCATTAACTGCAATAATATAAATCGGAAGTTTATATTATTATTTACAATAATATAAATCGGAAACATAAATTGATCGGAATAAATTGATCATAAATTGATCAGAATTTAGTTACACTAACATAAATCGGAAACATAAATTGATCGGAAAACTCATTTTATGATGGAAATGTGGAGAAAAATTGAGCTGTAGATTTTTACTTAATGCTGATTATAAGCTTGTAGATTTTAAAATGATTCATGGGTTGCCATGCGGAACTGAATACATCTAATTGTTATCTAATGCAGATTTTTTTTCAGTATCCATACTGAGAAATTGAGATCCATACTGAGAAATCCATACTGAGCATTTGAGGTAAACATTTATTTCATTATTTCAATTACAGTAATTAATATACACTCTATTACAAAAAAAAAAATCGGTGTACCAAGTAGGAGTTGTCCGATTGCGACAAAAATTGTTATATGTGAAGAACAGGCCCCGTAAAAAAACGGTAAAATTTCACAACAATTGCATTATTTATTCCAGAGTTTAATAGTTACAAAGTTATGAAGTCAGTACAGCGTTAGTCCACCTCTGGCCTGGATGCAAGCTGTCATCTAGCGTGGCATAGACTGATAAAGTTCCCTGATGATGTCATCCGGGATTTCTTGCCAAATTGTCGCGAACTGTTGGGCTAAATCGGCAGCATTTCCGGGATACTTGCAATCGTCTTCCCATCACGTCAGAAATGTACTCTGTAAGGGAAGGATCAGGCGACCTAGGTGGTCAAGGAAGTCTTGAAGACAATTCATAGTAACACTCGTAGTATGCAGCTGGTCATTATCTTGTTGAAAATTCAATCCAGGGCGGCGCAAGAGAAACGGCAACGAAACGGGTCCCAGAATGTCGGCTACGTACCGCTGTGCTATAAGTATGTCACAAATGACTACCAAATGGGGTCCGCCTATCAAAGAAATTGGCACCTCAAACCCTAACGTCCTGTTGTGGGCCTGGGCGGCTTGCGATACTAAGGGCAGGATCCCCACGCTATCCTGTCTTCGGTGATCGTCAGGAAAAAGAAATTGTCACTAAAGACTATATGTCCCCAGTCAGCGCAGTTCCCCAGTTGATCGAGTTAATCTCCACTGCAGTCTGATTTGACGCTGTACAGTCGTGAGGGGTAAGCGGCGGAACGGTCTCCGAAAGCGTACATTCCGCTCTCTCAGTCGTCTGTCAATGGTCATGTTGGACACATGTGTGTGAGTCACACGTCGGATGGATGATAACGACTAATCTGGTGCTGTGACAGATGATCTGACTATCGCTCTGTATTCCCCTTCTGCTGTGGACCGCCGTTGTTGACACACTCTTTCTTACATCCGCTTAAGGGGACTCACGACCCTTAATTCGAGGAAGTAAGACATATTTTCATACTTTTTGACTCTTTGTAACTATTTCAATTTACTCCCAATTTTTCCAAATTTTATGTATATGATAAATTGATATAGTTATTTTAATAAAAAAATTTTCAACTCTCAAAATAATTTTAAATAATTTTTTTTCAATGCTTTAGATATACCTTGTTTTTTAAGTATTTTTGTTGTATACTGGCTTGCGCGCAGAACTATGAAATTAATTTTAACTTTAAATGTATAATTCCTGTTTTATATTTAAAATAAATAATTCAAAATACAATTGAACATAAAACATTCAACATTAAAGTATTTTTTCAATTTTTTAAAATGCTCAAAATATACTTAAAATTTCCTTAAATTTTTGCATTCATTTACCCTTGAAAAAATAACAAAATGTGTTGTGATTGCAATAACTCTAATTCAGAAACAGAAAAATAACATGATTATGCAGTGATAAAAATTTCATGGAATTATGTTTCATACTTTTTGAGATATCAGTTGCGGAACGATGCAAAATTACATTTTGAGAAAAATGAGTTTAAAATTTTTCTTATCATAAACTTGATCAGTAATTAAATATTTAGAATATCAATATCTCCGGAACTAAGCGGAATATTTTCATGCGGTTTGCTTTATTTTGTTCAGAAATGATCAGGCTTCAACATATATTTTTTCAAAATATCGAATGTTTTAAAGATTTAATGGTAGAGAGTCCCCTGAAATCTGCCGTTGTTGACACACTCTTGCTAGCATCGACTAATAGCTGCATCGGTTCGACCCACATGTAGAACGATTCTTCGATTTGCCCAACCAGCTTCTTTCAATCCGATTCCACGACCTCTTTGAAACCCTAAAATATGCTCGTATTGAGCACGAATCCTTCGGCGAGGCATTGTTACAGTAGACATAGGATATCCTCAGTCGAAATGCAACAGACATTTTTAGCAGATCGAGAATCCCACCTTATGTACACTCGCTGGTTTCGTAGTTGATGATTGTAGTGTAATGTTTGAAAACGAGCGCTAGATAAAGTGAAAATATTGTACCCCGTGATTCCCCACCCCTCTACCAATCAGAGGATTGGCTGCGGGGGGCGTTGAAACCAAGAGGATGCTTGGGATCGCGGGGATTCAGTAAGTAAGAAAGTAACAGAAGGAGAGGGTCTATGCTAGGAATCAGAGGTCTGGCGAGATTGTGCAGGCCCGTCTCACCTCTGGTTAGTAATTATTCGGTAATTAGAATAGGGACTCAGGGAGCGTCTCTGAGAGTAGTTTCAGGAGGCCTGGCAAGATAAATCAGGCTCGTCTCGCCTCCAGCGAATTAATTAATCGGTAACTAGATTAGAGTATAGTACAGCCGAGGTCTGGTAAGATGTTGTAGGCTTGCCCACCTCGTGCTCAGAGTTTTTTTGTAATTTTATGTTAAATTGCTAATAAATGTTTGTTTGTGTCGTTTAGACGACGAGTTTTTATTAAACTTATTGTCCCTATGCCATAGAAAGAGCCTCGGTGAAGTGTGAGAAATTTCATCACAATCGGACAACTACTCCTTGGTGCGTCGATTGTTTGTTATAGGGTGTAAACTCTCTTTGACACCTCGGTCCCCCTCCACTCATCGCGTATTGGCCCATGATTCACCGAAGACCGCGCTCTACGCAACAATTCCTGTATACACAGCCACGGTTTAATTTCCCATGTTCGGTGAAATGTCATTGTTGTGGGTTTGGGCGCCGGACGGACAGTACAGATCTGCCGACCGATTGGGGCAACACAGGGCCCTTGTTATAGAGTGTAAGGATTCGTAAGTCATGTCGTCCCTATCGCTAGATAATACGGCGAATTTTCCTGCTGACAAAAAGTCGTCGCGACAGCGCTCCTACCAGTCCACTTATAAATTTCCAATTTACACTTGGAAATATAAGTGTAAATTGGAAATATATTTTATAAGACCGTCGGGATCGTAACACCAAATCAACATTTTCTTCTTTACCATTAAGTATTATACTGTTATATTTATATTTGTCATTGGGTTATGCAATAATACGCAATATATAAGTGCACTGTATATAAATACTCTATATGCAACACATTACTTCAACTCTGCTTAATGCTGTACATATCACTATTTACACAATACACAACACTATCTGCGACACTGTGCACAACACCATTTACATAGATACAACACAATTACATTTTATACTTCACAATTAAATTCCAATCCAATTTGTTAATTCTAATTTCAAAAACAATTGTATAATATCACATTAAATGATCAATACAGAGGCTGTTCACACATTTTTAGACGATGTATATTGTATTCACAAAACTAAATTACATAAAATTCTTGTGTTTTAAATGTTCTATTTGACATCCCTTATTCTGAACTATCTTTCGACACCGCAATTTCCAGGATAATAATGCCTTTCGAAGTGTCAGAAGAGGTATTCTATCCCATTCCTCCTGAACAGCTTTCCAGAGTCCTGTAAGGGTTTTGGGACGACGTTTGGATAATGCAGATTTTAAAAGTCCGAAAGCACAAAAATCCATAGGTGATACATCGGGAGATTTAGTAGGGATATCAGTGAAGGGTATGGCCTTGAAACCAGTTTTTTGTTCCATTTCTTTTAGGAAATTTACAGTGGAGTTTGATGTGTGACTGCTAGCTTTGTATTGATGGAGTCTCACAGATTGATGGCACTATGGGTAAAGCGATGGTATTTCATTCAGAAAAATTGGCGATAAAATATGTTCCTGATAGTATTTGGAGTTAATCTTGACATTTTTTTTCCACTCTCTTTATTTTTAACTTGCCATTATAAGAAAAACCAGCAACAATCATGAATTACTTAGAAAAACTTTCTTTCGATTCTCTGAACCATGTACTTAAATTTTTTCTCCCCTTTTATGATAATAAATGGCTCTTTTTTTGTTGCAATCATTTAAATACACCCATGATTGATCTATTGGGAAAATTGTTTTCCATTTTTCTTTGGATAAGTGTTTCTCATATAGAATTCTGCAGCGTGTCCTGCGTTCAGCGGTATGATTTGGAAGAAGACGATGCACATTGCGTTTTTTCGCTTTCTTAAGATTTAAATCAACGTTTATCATTTTGTTCACAGTGGACACCGAGCATTTTAATGATTTTGCAACTGTCCTTTGATTAGGGGGATTTTCTTTTAACATTAAACAACGTACCTTTGCAATAGTCGAAAATGTCCGTTTTTTCTTTGGATACTTGTTTGGAATTTTTGTCCCACTTGAGGCTCCAATTTGACGTTTTTTTTTCCTTTCTTGTTGACGATATTACCTATCGACGCTTTAGATATCACAAAACTACGACTCTCACATCGTTTTTGGATAACGGAGTATGCATATTTCTCTTCAGAAAGAGCATAAATGTAGCCTTTGAACCACTGCTTTGTTAAAAACGCCATTTTGAATAAAAACAAAACTTTCAAGCCGCAGACGATAATTTTGACTTTTAAAAACATAGTATAATTGCAATTATTTCTTTTGCAGCAAACTTTTTTTTATTACCGCTTACCAAAATCGTCTAAAAAATGTGCGAACAGCCTCTGCATACTATTGTAAAATATACCTTACGTTACACTGATACATACAATTATATTATATACATATTTACAATATGATGCAGATATTCATTTTATTTTTAATTCATTTTGACATTATATTATAGCGTATTAATGTGCTATTAATGATGTTATAGAGTGTAAATTGGAAATATAAGCTGATTCCATATAACCTAATTTTCTGATAGCAGATTGGAAAAAAAAATAATCTAATAAAATATTTGAGAGTAAGATATGCAAATTCGTAAACAAAAAAAACTCCTCTATATTTATGATAAATCGACTTAGACTCATAAAATTAGACTGATTTAACTTCCCAACATATCTTGGTAAAGCTTTTAATTTGGTAATAAAAAGTTTTAACGGTTACATGAAAAAAGTACATAATGGTATAATTTGAATACTTTGAAATTATATTTATAGTATTGCTAAATATATATTATAGCATTAATGCTGAAGATTCAGTCTAAGGTATAAAAGAGAAAAATTTTTACGTATCTTTACATATGAATTATGACGGTAGACACACTATCTTTTTTTATCTTACAGCCTACTCTATCTAGATTTAATGCTCAATTATAGCTAAAATAAATTGTTTGTAGAGGAGTGCAGAATACTCAGAACGCTAATCCAGGCAAACACGCAAAAATGCTTTTACCTTGAATATGTTTGAAATTTTTGTTTAACTTTGTTATCACATACCTTGGGAAAATGAAAATAAAATTTAAATACATTCTTAAATATTTGAAGTAAGATGAAAGAAAAACTGAAGCTCATAACTTGAAAGCCTTGCCGTATTAAGTAACTGGAATAATTTGGTACCCTGTAATGATTTTATACTTCAACATTTGATGGCACTAATGTGCCTCTCGTAAAGAATAAATTCATGAGGCTCATGGTTCTCTGTTTTGCATTAATATTTTATCATCTCTATCGAAACAAAATCTCTTAAAATTTTAATGCAGTTAAAAGCATTAAGTCATTGATTATCACAGAAGGAAATAAAGGAGGTAGAGAATATAGGAGATTTATTATCGAGAAATTGAGGATTCTTTTGAAAATATGATTACAGGGTAATAAGTCTTAAAGCATATATTAAAAATTAAGATACATTTTATGCTTTGTTATCCTCCCGTAAAACTCTATTTAACATTAGGATAGGGGCACGGCAGCCCAGTTGGCAAGAGCAGCGGGCCAGTGATCTGAACGTCCCTGGTTCGATGCTCGTCGTGCAAATCTACCGCCGTGTTCAACAATGGTGGCCCGGGCATGTAAAATAGGGCGTGACTACAATGTCCTCCAAGTTCTCAAATTTACCTCTGGAGGTGCGGGGTCAAGTGTTCCGGTGTCGTCACTTGACTCGGTTCAAAATGACGGGACCGGTCATTTAGCCAAGTACGACCCTTGTGGTGCTTATTAAAAACAGGAGCCGCACCTTCATCGCCCATAGCTTTCGGGACTTGATCTGATGTCTACTGTCGGTCAAGGGGCATAAGAAACAACAACAACATAAAGCTAAACAATTTTATTTGTTCTGATTGGTATAACAGATGGTTTCTTTCCACAACTATTGCTGTTGTTTCCAATTTCCTTCGTGTAGGAAAACCTACACCAAGTTTAAAGGACCTAGGTCCTCAAATCCTCGGTCCTCTGCGAAGGGTAGTAAGTAGCTTCACTTTAAGGCGAGGTACCACTAGGGATGAAGTCTGACTTGACGTCGAGGAACATCGGTCTCGTAATTTTGAACCGAGTCAAGTGACGAGACTGGAACACTTGACCTCGCACCTCCAGGGGTAGATTTGAGAACTTGGAGGACATTGTAGCCACGACCTATTTTACGTGCCCCGGACATCATTAGTGAACACAGCAGTGGATTTGAAGCAACGAGCATCGAACCAGGAACGTTCAGATCACTGGCCCGCTGCTCTTGCCAAATGGGCCACCGTGCCCCTACAATTATTGTACTTGTAGTAAAAATACTACTTCATTTCAGTAATTTCTTTATAGATAAATAATAGTAAAAATAACTTATTTGGAGAATCCAATCCATTTACAGAGTTCAGTTAATTTATTGATTAACCCTATAAATCATATACCACAGTCAAAGAGGAACCCGGTCCTTAACCACTTAGCAGTTTTGCCCGAACACCGCTCGGGTGAAGCGAAAAGGGACTTCCCTGACATGCCCCTGACAACACCGCTCTGGCAGTGTATTTTTCTACACCAATCCACTGATTTGCCCAACTTTTTAATTTTTTTTACTTTGCAGTTTTTCTAATAGATATCTATAGTAGTTAAGGAGAGATTGGATTGTAAAACCAGTTCAAGGACAGGTTGTACTGCTTTTCGGTTATGCGGGAAAATTGAGCGATATTGTTTGCACATGTTCAGTGTTTGCACATATTCAGTGTATTACGCGTCGCGATTAATATTTCTTTCCAATTTTGTGCTAAAATAAAAGAAGAATGGGATACACTTTATAGAAGTGATTTCTTCCACAGAAAAGAAACACACCAACGAGGCAGTATTTTGTGTGTTGCTCGAAAAGGAACGGTAGCGGCAAACGGGTGAGAAAAGAAACCAGATATTTTTGACCCGATTTTGATATTGGACTCTGCTTATATTCGTGTTTTAAAATATATCATGCCAATGTTGAATTTTGAAATGAAATAAAAGGTTAAGTATATAAAAAATAGTCTTTTCAAAAGTCATTTCCTGTAAAGTGTTTTTTCCAGTTTAGCAAAAACTGTAAAAAAAAAAGCCAACTTTAAGTAAAAATGCCATATTTTCGCCGTAATTAAAAATTATAATAAATTAATAAATGCAATACTTGTAACAGTTTTAACTGCTGATTTGAATACATATAATCGATGTGAATACAAAATTGTTTATAAAAAATATGTTTATTTTTGGTCACAATATAGCAGAAAAATGAAACTGGTAAGTGGTTAAAGGACGTGTAACTGTATTGTTTCCTCCAAAGGAGACCGAAATTCAGAGCCAGCGTGACCAGCAGAGAGCGACGAATAACCAAGTCTTCCATCTTATTGATACTATTCCGTCAAGGTTCCACACCTTGGTGAAAAGTTGAAGAAAGTTTTCCAGTGTTTCCTTTGAGATAAACACTGGGAGAAGTTGGAACTGGAGGAAGAACTGGAGGAAAACACTGGAAAAGATGTTGAAGGCTGTTACCTATGATGCCAATTAAATTAATTGATTAGCCTGTTAGAAAACGAAAAAAGTCCTGTTTTCAAAATGGTTTTCTAGAACAGACTATGTGATAAAAGCATGAATGGCCCAAAACATGTTTAATTTTTTACTTTGTTAACTGCTTTGAATAACTGCTCATAGATATTTCTAATAAACGATTACCGATATAGATAGGGATTTCTGTGAAATGCTGCCGTTTTCCTTGGATTCCTATTAATATATTTGATCTTTTAATTCTAAATTTTTTCACTGGTAAAATTTTTCCGGTTCTGAAACTCAATGATATGCAAATGCATATTTATAATTAATTAATTTTTCTTTCTGTGATCGTGTAGGGACTTGTATTGCCTTAGAGGAAACATAGTAAAGTTTAAATAATTCAGTACGTTTACAATATTTCAATCCCAGGAGAAACCCATGTGCAATGTGTTAGTCTCCCTTCCCTCTTACAAAAAGAAAAAAATAACCGCCTGAAATTTCTTTCTTCTGGAACCTCTGCCTTTTAGGCCTGCCGCAAACTGAGAAAGAGCGTGTCTGAAACACTCATGTCTGTTATAAAGTGCGTTGAATAACTTCCAGCGAACGTACATTGAAATCATAAGTTTCGGGAATTCGACCCTCCATGCTTGCGATGTAACGCGACACGCAATAAAAAACGCTGCACGACTTACTTCTACGACACCGAAGAGACAGCGACAAAACGCCGCTATCATGTCGCATATCTAATTGATGTAAACACTTTGAGCAGAAATAGATGGTTTTTCAATGCAACTTGTGTCAGACATACTTGTTACGGATACGTGCTTTCTCGGTGGGCTGGCGGTTTTATACATTCTTTTTATCACATGATGTTCCCACCTAAAAAAACTTGTCAGGTTCAAACGCTGATTTCCGAATAGTGCTCTGTATCTAGTAAGAATTTTAGACAACAAAACATCCTCCCTTTCGAAATATTTAATAATTGTTCACTGCACAACATACTAGATAATTTTTTCTCTCATATTCAGGTCTTGACTGAAAAGTTTTATTTATATATATATATATATATATATATATATATATACACAGTGCGTCAAATAAGTTTTAAGACTGGGTCTATAAAAAGAAATGAAAACGAGAAATTAATACCTGTTTTGGTTTTTTATTCAAAATAGGACCCTCCGGCTTCAATGCACTTTTTACAGCAATTTAATAATGAATCGAAAACCTGTTGTAAATCACTTTGTGGAATGGCCTGCAAAGCACGCGTCGAAGCTTCATGTATGGTCGAAATAGCCTCAAAATACCACCCTCTTAACTTCATTTTAAGTTTTGGGAAAAAGGAGTAGTCACAGGTTGCTAAATCAGGTGAATACGGTGGATGGTTCAACACACAGACATTATTTTTTGCCAAAAATCGACTAACAATAAGGCAGGTGTGACTGGGTGCATTGTCGTGTAACAAACACCAACTGCTTTCAGTCCTATAATCTGGACGAATGCAACGATTTCTGGCCATCAAACGCTTTAAAACAGCTAAGTAGTATTGACCTGTAATTGTTTGTCCGGTTGGAACAAATTCTTTGTGGATAATACCTTTACTATCGAAGAATGTAATGAACATTGTTTTGATTTTGGATGGAACTTTTCTTGTTTTTTTGGCTTGTGGTGAATTTGGTGACTTCCATTCCGCACTTTTTCGTTTTGTTTCAGGATCATATTGGAAACACCAGGTTTCATCACCTGTAACAATGGACTTCAAGAAGTTTGGATCGTTTTCAGCGGCTGAAATAATGTCTCCGCAATGTGCACTTCTCATTGCTTTTTGTTCAGGGGTTAAAGTGTGTGGAACAAATTTAGCACACACTTTTGTTTTGCCAAATCTTCATGCAGGATGGTTCGAATTGTATCTTTGTTGATGTTTAAAGAGTCTTCCATCATTCTCAGTGATGCACAGCGATCGTTTGTTACGAAATTTCGAACTTTCTCAATAACTTCAGGTCTCCTAGAGGAAATTGGTCTTCCACTACGCTGACCATCTTCTACCGTATCTCTTCCGTCCAAAAAACGTTTGTGCCACACAAAAACATTTCATCTACTTAAACAACAGTCACCGCAAACTTGTTTCATGACTTGGTATGTTTCCGAAGTACTTTTACCAAGTTTTGCGTTAAATTTAATTACAGCTCTTTCCTCCATCTTAAAAAATCAACATGAAAAATATTCACTTCTGCAATAAACGCTCGCCTTCTCTCAACTACTTAACGAAATGCGCACAACTTGTTAGCAGTGTGTCAGCAGACGATGGATGTTATGACGCATGCGGATTTACACTCACAGCACCTTTACAAACTGCGCTCTGGGACGAGTCTTAAAACTTATTTGACGCACTGTATATATATATATATATATATATATATATATATATATATATACACTCATGGACAAAACAATTAGCGCACCAAGAAGGAGTCGTCAAAATGAAACGAAATTTTACATACGTAATAACTACTTTGACATAAGTAAATGATAAATGATAAGAAAATCAAAGAAAAAGGATAATTTATTTCAGAGAAAAAGGCAAAAGAACGGAGGAGTTAATACTCCGTTGGACCCCCTCTAGCGCGAATGCACGATGCGATACAATCGGGCATTGAGTCATACAAGTTCTGTATGATGTCTTGAGACATTTCGTTCCATATTTGTTGTAACCTTGCCTCAAGTTAGTTCAAACTCGTGGGATACCCAACTCGTCGTCCCAAATGATCCCAGATATGCTCGATTGGAGACAAATCTGGGGATCGGGCAGGCCAAGGAAGGGTAGTAACAGTGCGGAGACAGTCTTGTGACACCCTTGCCGTATGAGGCCGAGCATTGTCTTTTTTAAAAATGGCTCCTGGGAGCCGTGCATGAGTAGCAACACATGTGGTTGCAGGATTTCATGAACATACCGCTGGGCTGTCATGGTGCCACGGAACAATTCTAGGGGTGACCGTGTATTGTAGGCAATGGCACCCCATACCATCACACCAGCTGTGGGAGCGATGTGTCAGTGTACAGCAAAGGTAGGATTGAAGCGTTCACCACGGGCTCTCCACACACGAATACGATTGTCATCACTGCCGAGATTGAATCTGGATTCTTCTCTAAAGACGACCTGGTTCCATTCGACGCCTCCAAACGGAGGCGTCGATGGGTGGGCGTCAAGGGCAGCACACGTAATGGGCGCCGCGATATCAACTGTCCTTCAGCCAGGCGCCTTCGTATGGTTCGAGAAGACACAGAGGCCCCTAGTAAAGGTGCTACATGTGCCTGGATGGCGGCCGATGAAGCAGTTGGCTGTACGCGTGCATTTCTTACGATGTGGCGGTCTTCTCGACGACTGGTCTGTCGAGGGCGTCCTGAGCCTGGTATTCATGTACATGACATCTCTCGGGTCCACTGGTCCCAACACCTCCTCACAACACAATCAGAGCGGCCTAATTGACGAGCTACTCGCTCGGGGACGAGCCTGACAACCTGACGGGGTCCCACGTCAGGTTGACCACCTGACTGAGACGTATGCTGTATGGCACCCCAAGCCCACGGTTACGAAAGCGGAGATGGGTACCGCCGGCCCTGGTCCATATCGGACTGTTGCGCCGTGAGTTGTTACATATATATATATCGTCTGTTTTTTGTGCTTGCATAGCGCGTCCGTTTTTGTGATATACTGATAGACGTACCGTTCCAATGCTCTTTACGCTTTTCGCATGCCCTGAGCATTTTGCGACGGAAAAAAGTGGGCGTTGCCATTCGAAAATTTCGATTATACGTACCTATAACCGTAATCGTGAGCATCATTTGGTTGCTGTTCACGGAATCCCGAGCTCATGCCTCTGAATAACTATATCTGAAATCTCATCTCAGTCGGTTGAACGGAACAACAGCTAGAGGTACATATATCGGCAAAAAATTTTTTACCACCCTGTGTATATATATATATATATATATATATATATATATATATATATATATATATATACATATATACATATCACATAAACTTTCACTGCTAACATTTTATATGGATTATACGAATATAAAAAAATTGATTTACGATAAATGTAAGAAAAGAAATCAAATACAGGTTCATTAAGATTAAAACTATGATCAGTGTTGAATTTAATGCAATAGCAGTTTTAAAGATGATAATTTTAATCCGCCGTCATAAAATAATAAAAAAATTAAAATGTAAGTAGTAAAATATCTGCTAATTACACGTTGGCTGTTGCATTTAAACTAGGGATTTACGGTATGTGAATGGGTTAAATTCTGGAAATTATAGAGCCTGACAATGTTAGCATTTTACATAAAATTAGTGACATCTAGGAAAATTTTTATACACCATTCAAAGCTCTTTTACCTACATTACATAAATTGATCCCTTCTACTCTTATACAACAATAGAAATGTATTCCAATCCTTAAGAATAACATCAGATAACACTTTCAGCGCAAATTCGGATTCTGACTTTTTTTCCTAATACAGCCAGATATGTGATACTTGGTTCAATAACCATCCTAATTCAATTTTTTTATCTGTATGTGTACCCATAATTTCCTAATTAAATCTTTCTTGAAACAGTGAATCATAGGGGTTAGAGTTTAGTAATTAGTAATTTTAGTTGAGTTCCGAAGACAATTCTCTCAAAAAAATATGAAAGGAAATAGCATCAAACAATTTCCTTTAGAGGTTTTAGCTGATCCTCGTTAGAACTCTCTTTTTTTTATCGAAAATAATTATATTATTTATCATCATTCTCAAATCGTATTTTTAGCATAAATCATTTATTTTTGTAGATGCTGGTTGTAAAGAAGGAGGTTGTGTGGGAAGTAATTACTTTAGAATAAATATGTTTGTTTTTATTGGAATAAGAAAATAAGTATAAAAATAAAAATAAAGATTGTGTCAATCCCCTTACTTTTAACGAATGCAGCTTTTTTTAATGATTCTGGCTTTCAGTTATATACTGTTATGAAAACATCGACTTAAAACTAGTTCCTGAACACCGACTTAAAACAAGCCGGAACTGGTTTGCACCCGATTTTTCTCCTGCTCGTTCGATTCAAAGCGGTGGCGTGTCAATGAATACGCGCGCACTGACATTTCCCGACTACAAAGTTTAAAAAAACGATGGCAACAGAAAAGGAGCTGCGATCTTTGAATTTCCGGCTCATGAACTGTATGTGGAGTCAGTCTTCGGGAATTCTTCGGCGATAGAGACCATCCATCTATTTGTAGAGAAGTGGCTAAGAACCACGTGGCTGCACGTGTCGCATAAAAAATATAATCAATCTTCTAAAAAATCATGAAGAAATAAATCGATCTTCTGGGAGCTAATTTCCTTCCGACGTATTAGATAGGTTTCTACAAGTACGCATATAGTACAGAATTAACGCAGATGTTAATGGATTCAAGAAATCCTTATGTTTCCCGGCCCTTTGAGGAAAGATGTGATGCCCACGTTTAATTCACTATGTGAGTTGATGCATTAAATAAAGTGTCTTTTATCAGAAAGTGTGGAAAGTGAATTCTTATTTTATTCTTTTATTTTTTAACAGAATGTAGTAATCTTCTTCAATCACGGCCACAACAATAATTATTAATATATACCTAGAAAACTATCTAAGTCAATACATTAAATGAAACGGTGTGAAGTAAACATTAAAAGTTTTGAATATTAATCAGCCAAGTGAGCTTAATTAATAAGTCTAATTCCTATTAGAATGTAATCTTAAATGGTGAAAAGGATACGTTGGATTTCTTATCAGTTGAAAGTCAATTTTTAATGAGCTTAATTAATGAGCTTAATTAATAAGCTTAATTCCTAGTAGAATGTAAGCTTAAATGGTGAAAAAGACAGGTTGGATTTCTTATCCGGAAGAAGTCAATTTTTAATGAGAAAGGAATATCTATGAGTAGGAGAGATGCAGTTATTACAAGTCCGGTGAATTATCGTTTAAATAATAGTTTCTAAATTTCTACAATATTTACTGCAAAATGCCGCAAAAAGAGAGCATTTCTACATAGCCAGTTATATAAGGTAGGGAGACAAATAACAGAAAATAAATGAATTCCTAAAATGATTGTGATGAAGCATCAAAATGAGAAACGAACTTTCTTTCACTTTTTAATGATATTGTTTTAAAAGATATTTTCACATTTTTAAGTTCCAGATTGATTTTGTCTGAGGCTGAAAAAATTTTAAAAGTATCAGAGAACGTTGCTCACGTAAAAATGCTAGAGACCAGTTGTGTATTTTTATTTTATGGAATATGATATTGTTTAATTTAAGTCGGATTGAAACGAAACAGAACGTTTGAAGAAAACTGATCAAAAATTTGATCAAAAAAAGAAGAAAAAATTTCCTGTCTCCTTCTTTGACATTATAATTGAATATGTTGTTTCCTCTATTTGCATAAGGAGGTCCCATAAATAATTTATTTGATGCAAACAGGATACATAATTCGAGAAAATTGCAAGTTCCCATCCCGAGTCTTGAATTATACTTTTATTTGCTCTTTACGAGGTAGATCATCGTTAATCACAATAGGGTAAAACTTACCTCATGATTCAACTATAACTGACACACTCATCAGTGCCTCATTCATTAATTTAGTATGTAATATTTCCATATCAGTCCAAAAGCCTTTGAGAATGAAATATGTGGGAAATGTCTTTCATAATATGAGTATTTATTGAGCTGTAAAACAAATACAAATTAAAATATATATTTTCAAACATTAGTAATCCGATGACAGGATGTTAGAGAATTTTATTGAACCCTTCAGCGGGCGCGCCAATTTTTGGAACACCAGCAGGCCCGCGTGGCACAAAGTGCAACGTCTCTTTAAACCTTGATTATTCCTTTTGTAATAAACTTTTATTTTTCAAATTGAAAATAATAATTCTGCGTTTTACGACAAAATATAAAATTTTGATAATATTGAGATATATTTATAATTAAAGACCAAAGAATGCAGATACAATCGCCTTATTTCAAAACTGTCCGGTTTATTGAATCTAAGGACAAGTTGCGAATGGATTCCTATTATGTCCAAAAACCTAAAAAATAATGAGATTGTCCATATTCGTGATATGAAGAATACCGTGTAACAGCTGCACATTTGATCGACTCCATCAACTCCTGCTTTTGTCGTACTGTAATCCTGTATAATCGCTGGTTTACCACGGTTAAATCATGACTAACAATGAATGGAAAGAAACACAAGGGTCAGAAAATCAGACCTGCATTAGAAATGGTGTAGCTATGAATTGAAACTGCTTAGAACATTCAAACCTTGCATGTAAAACAAACCATTCAAAAATACGAAAATGTTGCACAATGTACACGAGCGCGCCTGCTGAAGGTTTAAGAAGACAGTGAACTAATTACGACCATTAGATAATGATGTTTTATGCATTAAATTTGCCTGAACAGAAAGAAGTAATTAAGCATATTTCAGTGTACGGTAAATGCGTGATAATAACATTTGAACTAGTTGATTAGCCGTTGATTATTATTTATTTGCATAAGATTATTTATTGAAAGAGATGTTTTATTTCCAATCAAATGGATTAAAATATTGCATTTCAATTACAGATGTTATTGAAAAGGTTTAAAATTACTAAAACTTTAAAAAATATCTATAACTAAAATTAAGTAATTCAACAGAGTAAGATAATCATTATCAGAAAGAATGTTGACAAATACAAACAGAAATCACGCACTTAGGACTCAACTCACCATAAGGCAAGATTCTGCAGCAGTAACGGAACTAAACCAAAAATAGAGGTAACCGACTGGTCTCGTCACCAGGAGGCCTAACCAAATCAGTTACCTCAAGGGGGAAACTTTCTGAATAGGATGCAGGTCTAACCAAAAGACATCGCAAGGCTCCAAGATCCCCATTCAAACAGACAGTCAAATCAAATGAATGTACACGGATATTTTTCACTTAGGACTCAACGCACCATCATATCAGGATCATCGACTACCTGTCATACCAATTATAAAACGTCCAGTAATAAAGAAATAAAATGTCAGAATCAAAAATATTCTCACGAAGTTATAATCCCTTTTATCCGAAAAATAAATTTACGCTGGATATTCACCCAGGCGTTTGTGCAAAGTGGTTTATTACACCACGAGGAATATTGCCTCAATCATGATGGGAAACATTTATTAGCAATAAGTTTGTCATCACCCCTGCACGACATTCTCAAAGTAAGTAAGAGAGATCAGAGTTGTTTCCATTTATTTTTTAAAGGCAAAATATGACATAAGGATTTTTTATTTTATTAAAATGCATAAAAATTGATAGCCAGTGTTTTCAGTTTTATGGAATTTTTATCACGTGGAAATTTCTAAATCAGCTTAAAGCCAAAAGATCTGACAAAAGAGTTTAAAGCCAGCCCACTTTATATGAATTTTATATCTGCAGGGTTTCAGATCGCAATACAGCAGAGTAAATATCATTATTTCTCAAGAGGGCACATATAGTTATATTTTTCATGAAAATGTCTTTTGTGACAGTAGATCCGAACATATATATATACAGGGTGTCCATAATTAAAGTCCCACTTTCAAAAGGCTTCAAAAAAAGAACCTCTGGTCAGAATGACTTCAAATTTGAACTGAATATACTGAAAGAAGTGGAAAACGATTTGGCATAACGAAAAAAGTTCCAAAATGTTACAGCGCCATCTATTGATACATTTTGGAACTTTTTTTGATTATGCCAAATCGATTCCCCCTTCTTCCAGTATATTCAGTTCAAATTTGAAGTGATTCTGACCAGTGGTTCTTTTTTTACAGCCTTTTGAAAGTGGGACTTTAATTATGGACACCCTGTATATATATATTATATATAAATATATATATATATATATATATATATATATATATATATATATATATATATATATATATATACACTGCTGGCCACTGTAAATGCAACACCCTGAAGGAAACATGCAAATAACATGAAATTTACAACAGGCATTAGCGGAGGTGAGATATGCAAATGATTAGAATTTCAGCGCAGACGCACATCACGCGCGCCGATGGCGCCGCTTCAAAGCGCTATTTAAGGCTTGGAGATTTCGACGATTTCAAGTTCGGCAATTGTGTTTTTCTTGTGGTTTTTTCAAAAAAACGATCAATTATCCCTCGTCGAAAACAGCGATCATCTTTTGATCAAGTATCCGAGTTCGACAGAGGAAGGATAGTGGCCTACCGAGATTCTGGATTATCTTTCAGGGAAATCGGTAGTCGTGTTGGACGAAACCAAACAACTGTAATGCGGATATGTGATCGTTGGATGCAGGAGGGTACGACGGACCGGCGTGTTCGATCGCATCCACCTCAGCGCACCACTTCACGTGATGAGAGGCAAATTGTGCGCATGGCAGTGACGGATCGCTCAGTCACATCACGAACTATAGCACAGCACATGCAGTCTGTAACGCATCATCCAGTGTCTGCGCGTACCATTCGATGCCGTTTACAGCAGAGTGGTCTGTCCGCAACACGTCCATTGCTTTGTCTACCCTTGACGCAGAACCACAGTCGTCTCCGCCGCCAATGATGCGATGACAGAAGGATGTGGACGGCAGAATGTCATGAAATTGTCTTTACTGACGAGTCACGCTTCTGTCTGCAACACCACGATGGTCGCATTCGAGTCTGGAGACACCGTGAAGAGAGGATGCTGAACAGCTGCGTTATGCACCGCCACACTGGTCCTGCACCGGGTATTATGGTATGGGGCGGTATTGGATATCACTCTCGCACACCTCTAGTACGCATTGCCGGTACTTTAAACAGCCAGCGCTACATCTCCGAGGTGTTGGAGCCAGTTGTCCTTCCTTACCTTCAGGGCTTGCCCACAGCCATATTTCAACAGGATAATGCGCGACCACACGTGGCACGCATTGTCCAACGGTTCTTCGTCAATCGCCAGATTGAATTGCTTCCCTGGCCGCCTCGATCTCCGGATCTTTCGCCGATAGAAAACATGTGGTCCATGGTTGCTCTACGATTGACCCAGATTCCATCCCCAGCTGCCACATCAGATCAACTTTTGCAACGTTTGGAAGCTGCTTGGTCTGCTGTACCCCAAGAACTCATCCAAAGTCTCTTTGAATCAATGCCGAGGCGTGTGGCAGCGGTGATCTCCAACAATGGCGGCTACTCTGGCTACTGATTTTGGCAGGAACCATACTTCACAGAAGTCTATAAATTTAATCATTTGATACTTGGTCAACATGTTATCGACAAAATAAATTTTGTTGTGATATCTCTTGTCTTTCTTGGAGTTGCAATTTGGGTGGCCAGCAGTGTATATATATATATATATATATATATATATATATATATATATATATATATATATACTATATATACTATATATATATATATATATATATATATATATATATACTATATATACTATATATATATATATATATATATATATATATATATATATACTATATATACTATATATATATATATATATATATATATATATATATATATATATATATGTAACAAGAAATCGCGTCTTCCTAAATTACTTTACTTTAAAGCATATTCTATTGTTAATAAAGTACGACCCCTTTTCCAATATTGCGACCTAAAAGTAAAGTAAGTATAATTTATATTAGCCCTGCAGATCATTAAGCAGGCATGTGAAGTATCTGAACTCAATAACATCCCCAGATATGAGTGTTAGAAGTTTATGAGATTCCGAATGGCAGTATAGTGTCAAAATTCTTGAAGAGCCCTCGAAACACTCTGAATTTATGTCTTGTATAACGTCAAAAACCCCACTTTGCAAGAACTTTATGGCCACTTATCCTACGCCCAGGTCAACAGTTCACAGCTCTAACAAGCGCGGGATCTATCAGTCCCCGGGAAACTTAAGTGGACACGTGAACTCCACGAATCTGAAGTCGCCTAATTAAAAATTAAGTAGTTTAGGCCCTCTGGCGTAAATATCGCAAAACACCCATTTAATATTGCATGAACAGAAGACTTTTCTCTGTCTTCGTTTCTAAATCTTGTTGCTTTCGGACCTACTGTCCACAGTCCGGTGGTTACAACGCTTTTCTCTTAACTCTCCAATGTAAGCACTGCTGTTTTTACGTCCGTTCTGGCATGGACGCCGGACAAGTCATGTGGTCATTGCAGCTAATACCTTCGCGATGCTTCATAATTGAATAAAGGTGATTTTCCTGGATATCGTCGGAAATGTGTGTTCCTCTTCTATGACTCCATGTGTTTATCTCCTAAATTTCGTAAGTGTTTTCCTGGATGAACACTCCGCCCGACTGCATCACTCCTCGTACCCTTGTGCTAAAGTTTCGAAATGTGATTATTATCACATATATATATATATATATATATATATATATATGAAACTAATGAATAATTATAAAAGTTAGGTTAGCAAAAGAATAAAACCATGTATTATGTACCGGGTACTCTTTAGATTCGATTCAATCTATAGTTTGTAAAATAATTTAAATTTTTTAAACTTGTCTACATTCAGCTCTTATATATATATATATATATATATATATATATATATATATATATATATATATATATATATATATATATATATATATATATATATACATATATAGATATATATATATATATATATATATATATATATAGATAGATAGATATAGATAGTTACTTGTATGTCTTTAGCAGTTTCATAGAAAACAAATAGTCTCTTCAGCTACTATTGTAGTAGCTAAAGAAACTACTTTTGAAATTTACATAGATCTTCCTTCAAAGACTCTGCAACACTTGGATAAGATTCCTCTATGGACGAATCGTGAACTGCATATTTAATTTACTCTAAATACAAATTGTTGAAGAGGGAGAACTTTAAACTTCTATAGCCGTCCATTTTTGTGTTCCGGCAGAATTTTGAAAGATGCAAAAGTAATACATGATAGGCTTAAAGTGGATTATTTTTCAATATTAAAAAATACTTATTTTTGAAAAAAGTTAAAAATGATTTGCAGGAGAAAACTGTAATTTTCCTTTTGTTTTACTTTTAGAATAAAGCATAATTTTGTGTAATAAAATACTTTTTTTTATCTAAAAGATGCTTATTGAAGAGTACTGAGATGCTTATAAGGTTAGTTTAATGTTTTCACATGTACTATTACATATACTCTTTTCTATAATTTTCAGATTTATGGTCTTGAAGTATGTATATTCTCTCTTTCGCTAGCTGTCTGAAATGTCAAGCGATACTGTTAAAAATTACGTTGAAAACACAGGAAGAGAATTATCTGCAATGCGCTCCTAAATTGAAATTTACGCACAGAGGCATAATAGAGGTTTTCCGTGACATCGTAAGTACAGAATATCACGTGTTTCTGTTGCTCTATTGTAAATATTAAATGTGATTTATTTTTCACAGCATGTATGAATGAAGCCCGATGGGATATATTAAAAGGTATATAATGGATATTTAATGTTCCTAGTTATAATTTGGAAGCGTATCTTTAATGTAAACACGCCTGTATATCTACAGTATTCATAAAAAAACCTGTATTCATAAAAAACCTCGCGATTATCATAGTTATACTTTGAAAGCTATTGAAATTTATGTATACAGTGTAAATTTTGTATAATTTCGTAATATTTTAAAGTTCCAGAGTATTTGAGAATTGCATATTTTAAAAATTGACCTGTGACGATCCCTTTGAAGCAAATAAGAAATTCTTTTGAAAAGAAAATCTCCAGTTTGGTGATTAACACTTTTTAAGCATTTTAGAAAGCAATAGAGATATATTACGTAAATAAAATTATACATAATAAATAAATAAAGATATGAATATATATTTAATTTTATTTCCGAGAAATGTTAAGGAAATCAATTCTGACATTTTGTCCGAGTAAATGACAGTTTTCAAGTTAATTATGGTTTATAATCTATCTTATTAACCTTTAGCTTAAGAGGCCCATTTTTCTGATTCCCTCTTTAGAACGGGAAATTTCATACCCCTTTGTAAGAACAGCCATTAAAGGGTATATATATATATATATATATATATATATATATATATATATATATATATAAATATATATGGACGAATCGTGAACTGCATATTAAATTTACTCCGAATAGAAATTGTTGAAGAGGGGGAACTTTAAACTTCTATAGCCGTCCATTTTTGTGTTACGGCAGAATTTTGAAAGATGCAAAAGTAATACATGATAGGCTTAAAGTGGATTATTTTTCAATATAAAAAATGCTTATTTGTGAAAAAAGTTAAAAATGACTTACAGGAGAAGAATATAATTTTCCTATATATATATATATATATATATATATATATATATATATATATATATATATATATATATATATATATATATATATATATATGTATGTATATGTATATATATATATATAATCATTCTTGGGCCCGTATTTTTGGGATACATGCTATCCCATCCCGTAAGGAAAAGGTTAAGCAAGAATGTCGCTAGGATGATCTAGTACTCTAGAATTTTGTCAATAGATTAGGTAGGATGTAAGTATTAGTATTCATTAAGTATAAGAACCCAAATACATGCATACATTTTAAAATTTAATTTCCATTTTGAATTCAATTTTAGATTACGCGGGGTTAATAGTCTGTTGGCCCAATGTTGTTGGGGAATTTATAGCCACAATAAGTAACACATGAACACTGCCTGAATTTTAAGTCAGCTTTATAAAGGAGTAAAGGAGGGTAGCCAGTCAAATTAAGTATATTTAGCACAAGTGGTAAGAGCCATATATTTATTTATTGGGGATATTTGAGGTCGTAGTTCAAGTGTCAAAGCTTAATGTAGAATGAGTGAACTGAATTGAAACATGGATTAGATAAACATGATCATTGGGCCCCCGAAGAGATATCGCTTTAATGACAAAATGTTTGAAATACAGAGAATGCTGAAACTAGCCGTGGTAACCAGTCATAGGCAGTGGACACAAAGCAACGAATTGGGGTCAAAGCCATAAAGATAATACTCCAGACTTGGCGAAAGGATAGGTCTGTCGCCTTTCGTATCACTTCTACGATTGGATGCACGCTATTCCTATATGTGGGTGTAGACATCGAGAACAAGTTTAAAATGGTTTGTCCCGGCATGGTTATCCATCATGCAATAAAAAATAATTGTAACAATCTAAATATACATGCCAACGAGAGATAATAATATTTTTCTAAGCAAACATGAATATATTACTCTTTAAAGATGATGCTAGTTAGCACACTTCTGCCGATGAAGTGATTGAATCATGTAGAAGTTCCTATTCAATGATGAAATTTTAAAATCTTTAAATATATGTATTTAACAAAATGAAATTATTCACCTTAATGCATTATAATTAGGGATACGCAATTTTCGTATTTACGAAATAGATGCGAATAAATGCAAAATTTGCCGACATGAGCGAATAACGGAGAAAAATTTTTTTTACTACTTTTCGGTGAAAACTCGGTGATAAACGGATTTTTCAGCGAAATTAGGTAATAATAGTGTACAATGAAAGGCATTTCTGTACTATTGAAGTGAATTTCTGTACAGTTGTCCTTTTTGGGTACAATCACTAATGGTATACGGTCACTATTGTGTATGGTCACTATTTTGGTAGAGTCAAATGTTTTTAGCTCGAAGGACCTTTGTTCTGTTGAGTGAAAGATGAAGTACACCAGAAATGTTCACAGCACGAAAGTTCTATAAAAGAATGAAGATTTGTCTATCGTTTAAGATGTAGAAATGACAGTTCGTCAAGGCAGGCCGGAACATTTAAGACGCAAGTTCGTCTCTTACAGAGAAAAAAATCTTCATTCAACTGTAGCCGTAAATGGTTCTACAAGAAAAATATTAGCGATGGTACATAACATGTAGAGAACCGGAAGATTTTGCATAGTGGAAGTACAAGATTTGCTGAGGAAACAAACGTTGAAGATCATTGTGCCGCAGGATTGAATTATCACAGGTTTGGAAGCTGCTCACAACTACTCTTTATAAAAATAAATACTGAGGAAGAAAACTTCTTCAAAAACGACTTGTTGGTAGAAAAAAATAAGTTTTTATTCTTCTTGATAAAAATATGAAATATTTCTTGATTACTGAATTATAACAGGAACAAATAAACGTAATACTACATAATAGAAAAGAGCTTCAGGTCTACACGACCACTTATTAGAAGATCATCAAAAATAAAATAATAGTATTGAAGGAATTTCCTTTTTTAAGTATATATACACAAATATCAGATCAATAGAATACACTCGTACTCACTATTCGACAATAAAAAATACATCCCCCTCACCAAGCCACGGCCAAACCAAAAAAAGGACCGAAAGCCCGGCTCAGGGTCTCTTAGAGCAAGTTTTATCTACCAAGCAATTCTGAATCTCTGCATCGCATCTCTTTTTTTCAGCCCTGGACAACGCAAGGAGAGAAGGGTTGCCGTACAACCAATCTCGCCAAGGCGTGCAGAAGGGAGAGGAGAAAGACAACCTTAACAGCGCCTCAACACATTGCCAACACCTTGTGTCCATAAAATAAAATACGCGAAGCATCGCCAAAACTGGAAACCTTAAGTACCACATTCCTCTTGCCAGAAGAAAATGCCAGAAGAACCCTTTTAAGGAGTTTCATTGGCCGAGACTGGCTGAGCTTAACCAATCAGAGGAGCTGGTCAAGCAGCGCGAAGCCCAAACGCCTGTTCAGAGAAAAACTGTTTCCCATGCAAGATACTCGTAATAAATTACGTTCGCCGCAGGCGCGGAAAAGGGAAACTGGAGCCTTTAGCATAAACGGAGTTTAATAGCTTAAAAAGACCCATCAATGCTGTTAACAAAAACACGGAAACAGGGAAGAAAAGACATCTTATTTCGTGGACACGAGGGTAGCAATTAGGGGACCTAGCTGACAAAGACTTAAAGAATATAAGACGGCAAATTGCACTGCCAGATGTTAGAAGATAGGCTATTCTCAATTACCGACCGAACGGACTTAAAGGTTACAGAGACCTCCCATGACTAAGAGCCTGGGAAAAAAATAAATTACTATCAGATAAGGAAAGGAAACATAACTAGCAGATTTAAGATTAAAATTAAGGTTATAATTTAAAGTTTAAGAGAACTACACAAATTAAATTAAATTAATCAAAATAAAGGAACCTGTAACGAATTCCTCGTTACAGAACTCTCCCCTGTCCAGAGATGAAAAAAAATTTACAAATCACCACATATTAATTTGTGGAAGAACCAATAGCATACATAATACGTGAGACACATTTGATCTCAAAAAAAAATTTCATATAAAATACATATAGTGAATACAAAGGGAAAAAGTAATATATAAGGATATTATAAATGTAGTATCAATACAAAGATAGTAATTCATACAAGCATGGTGAATTTTACAAAAATAGTAGTGATTAATGCTTGACAAAAAAAATGGCGTAACACAGTACCTTAAAATTTTTATGTACATTTGTACTAATTAAACTTATAGTTGCATATCATAGTCAACAAAATAAATTAAACACTTGAAATTTCATATCATTTCAAGAAGGTAAGTTAATTTGGTCTTACCAAAGAATGATGAGTTCAATATATCTAATTGAAGAAGATTGGATCTCATATCCACTAATAATCAAAATATTGGATGTTATTTTATTAATATTCAATGTAGAATATCATATATTCATACTAAAAAATTGGAAGTAATATCCATTTGCATTCAAAAAAAATATATAAGATGTCATATCTATTAATATGCATCAAAATTGCTACACACAGAGTGAACTAAACAAACATAATTGTCGTAACAATACTAACAAGAATTCCCACGAAACATAGACGATGATTCTAAGAAGTCTATTGCGGCAACTTAACCTACCAGAGGTATGGGAATTCGAATCTTGACAGTTACTTAATTAGTAATATATAAAAAAATCCACAAGGGGAAGGAAAAAAAATATGTCACTCAACAAAGTATGCTATATGGCCAAAATGCTCATAGCTAATAATATAATAAAAAAAAACATAAACCTTATCTTGTTTATGCACATGTACATGCTTTAAGTGTGAGCTAAAAAAATGAAAAGTGAATGCATAAGAATGTAACCACAAACTGTCAAAGTTTATAAGTGACCAGTTGGGTACAAACAATAAAAAGTCAAAATTAGGTAAGTTAGGATCAGTAATGTTTCCGCGAAGGATTATGACACCTGAAACCTAACAAAATATATGCACCAAGACAGACTCCACTCAAGGGGGAAAGCTGTGCAAAAGGAAGAATGACTAGGACACCTAGCCTTAAGTAAATTCCTAACTTCAAGTGAAGGGTTAAAAATAAAATTAAACTTGATCAAAAGATCATCCTATACCAAGACAGAGCTTGAATCACATAAAATTCCTTGGCCAAAAGAAAGTATATGATACTGTCCCAATAAGGTTGGTGACTTCTATCTTGCGCATGGAAATTTAATTTTACAAAAAAATAGAAAACAACAAAGTAGTAATATTACACTAGGGGAAAACTGAAACGTAAAAATAATAGAAAAAATAAAAATGAAAGTGGTTTGCAGAACTAGCGTACATCTCACTACATTGCAAAAAAATTAGGGCTATGGAACTAACTGCACTCAAAAAAAAGAGGGAAGGTAGTAGTGAACATGAAGTATAGGATAGTCATAGTCGGTATAAGATAACTTGTCAAAAATTGACAAAGTGAGGTATAAAAAAATAACAAAAAATAAAACACATAAAATATAGTTCAGTTAAGTATTAGGGATTTTACACATAAATACACAATAAAGTTTGCTTGTAATATTTAAACACAACAAAATATAGGAAAGAAAGATCTTGATAGGATATATTAAAATACATGAATGTCCATAGAGTTGATATGGAATTATTTGGTTCCTATCATTTGTTTACATTGATACCTTGTTTTTTCAACAAACTTAAATAGAAGATACTGACTTTTTAATACCATTAATATACACCATGTAATATGTACAAGCATAATCTTACCAATTGAATGAGTGACTGATAACATTCTCAGGTAATACCAAAAGAAATTTGTGTCAAGGCAAAAAAAATATTTTTCAGTGAAGAGTAATAAAAAAAATATGTCAATACCATAGTAATACAGATGTTATTTGCTAAATTATACTAATACAGTTGTTATTTGCTAAATTATACTAATACAGTTGTTATTTGCTAATGCTAATGCTAATGCCTTATACCAATACTTTCAGCCATCGTTGCATTATAACAACCAAATACAAACATCAAATCAAACAAAATATCTAAGCAAAACAAAAATTATAACATTGATAAAAGTAAACCAATATATGAAGCAAAATGTGCAACATATTACACTAATAAGTGATAATATCACTATGAAGTTGATTACATTAGAGAATTATATCTGTTGAAGTATTTCATAACAAAATTATACCTAAGTTACAACTTATAACCTTGAAATCATATGTTGATGAAGCAAGAATTTGACAGGTATGAAAGGAACAGAAGGAAAATTAATCTTTCTTTAGAACAATTGAAGCATTAAACTTAATTTAACATTAGTTGACCATATTAAGGTTTTCCATATCAAGTAACTCAACATTAAGTGTTGGAACTAGTTAATAGAAGCTTACATTATTAAGAAACAATTGTAAACATTCAGAGAGCAGTACAATTTTAGAATTTTGAATAATGTTGGCAAAAAGAATATACTCAAAGAAACAAAATTACAGTGGGGAAAAAAAATATCCTACACAACGCCAGCATTGGAAGGAAAGAAAGAAGTGATATTAGGGAGCTCTCCTAACACACAACCAAAAAAAATCACTGTAAAACTGTAGACCTCAAGAAATACCTATTTTGCTGAGGAGGAGAAACATTAAACATTAAAGGAGCAGAAGAAGATTCATTTAAGTGAGCTTTTCTAGCAGGAGCAAAATGGAGACGATCAATATGAATTTTAGTAAGAGGAGCCAAAGGATTTGAGAGTAGTCTTATCGAATAAGTAACTACAGAGTGGCGTTTAATAACTTCATATGGACCAGTGAATTTCTTATTGAACCTGTCTTTAGATTTCACATACACAATATTTCCTGGAGAGAGTACACGTAACTTAGCATGTTGAAGTTGTTTGTTATTTTGAATTACACGTTTATCAGTTAAATTTTGATAAACCGTTTGTTGTACCTGAAGCATATTTTTGAACAAATTGTTTAAATATTGAGGTTTGTCGAGCTGTTCGACAGATTTTTTGTAACAGAAATTATCAAAGATCAGTGCAACTTCTCGACCAAAATGCAACAAAAACGGAGAATAATTAGTCGAAGAATGGTGTGAACCATTGTACAAATGTTGATGAAGAAGTACAGCATGTTTAAAAGGAACACCTTGCTGTAGAAGACAATTAATTGTAGATTTTGCAGAAAGATTAGTTCTTTCACAAATAGCATTCGCCTTAGGGTTACCCACAGTGGTATGGTTTAATTTAATCCCAATAGTTTTAGTAAAGGAAGAGAAAATTTCAGATGTAAATTGAGTACCAAGATCTGTTAAGATTAAAGAAGGTCTACCAAATTTACAAACATAACTTAACAAACACTCAGTGACTGCCTCCGTTGTAATTTTGACAAGAGGAAAAAGCTCTAAATGCCTCGAGAAAAGATCAATTATGGTCAAAACATAAGCATTATTTTTAAAAGGGCCAAGAATATCCATAGACACAGCCTCGTTAGGTAAAGTGGGAATGGGATTAGCCTGAAAAGGTGCTGATACAATGGTGTGAGGCTTATTAAGAGAACAAAGGTGACAAGATTTTACAAAATTCACTGTATCAACATACATACCTTGCCAAAAGTAACGAGCTTTTACAAAATCATATGTCTTTTCTATGCCAAAATGAGACACATGACAAATTTTAAGAACTTTAAATTTTAAAGAGTGAGGAACAACAATAATATGAGAATTAGTATTGATATTAGTTTTATCCCAGCATAATAATTTAGAATCATCATGAATATAATAATCGGTGAATTTAGAAGACTTAGCAGAGTTGGGTTGATTTAGATAATTAATAATTTTGATCAATTTTGAATCCCGACTCTGTTCTGCCAAAAATGTGGATATGGAGATATCCATAGGAGGGTCATTAGTGATGGGAATTGCTGGATGATTTTGAATAGGGTCAGTAGTTAAAGCATTAACAGTAGTTATAGGAAGAACATCCTCACTATTAATAATTTCAGGATTAGTGGCTAAATTTTGAGAAGGAGGGTCACAAGTGAGGCGAGAAAAATAGTCTGCCAAAACATTAAGTTTACCAGGGATATGTTCATAAATGATGGAATATTCACTCATTTCGAGTAACCATCTAGTAACAATATCAGTAGGAGAAGAAGTATGCTTATAGTTGATGAGAGGTTTGCTATCAGTTAACACTGTAAAAGTTCTGTTGTATAAGTAATACTTAAATGCAATGATGGACATATAAAGTGCAAATAATTCTTTCTTGAGAGTGGAATAATTTTTCTGACCTTTTGTAAGAGATTTACTAAAATATGAAATAGGTAATAACTTATCATCAAACTTCTGCATCAAAATACCAGAAATTGCCAAATTTGATGCATCAGTGTTCAAATAAAAATTCTGATCCCACATGGGTAGTTTGACAAAGGGTTTGGAAAAGAAAATGGACTGAAGGTTATTGAAACATTCTTGCAGATAAGGAGACCAAATGAATTTAACCTTAGGTGAAGTGACGTCAATTAACGGTTGAGTAAGTGCAGCAAAATTTGGAATAAGTGAACGATAGAAACCACAAACTCCTAAAAAGCGTTTTACTTGTCGTTTAGACGTAGGCACAGGAAAAGCAGTTATTTTAGTGATGTTATTATCAATAGGAAATATAGCATTATCTTTAATATGGAAACCAAGAAAATCAATCGTTGTCTTATGAAATGAGCACTTGTGCGGAGATAAAGTCAGATTAAATTTTGAAATTACTTCAAGCAATTTAGCAATTTTGGACAGAGATTCCTCAAATGAATTAGCACCAATAACTAAATCGTCTTGATATGCAAAGAGACCTGGCAGGTGTACTTGTTCTAAAACATTATCTATTAAATTTTGAAAGGTACTTGCCGCTGTTTTAAGACCAAAAGGAATACGTTTAGAAAAATATGACGCAAACGGAGTAGTGAATGCTACAATTTTTTGGAGATCTTTAGGAAGATCTATTTGCCAATAGGCGTTTCCGAAATCAAGGGTGGAGAAGTATTTAAATTTTGACAAATTAGAGATTATGGTTGAAATTTTAGGGAGGGGATAGGAGGAAGATTTTATGACTGAATTTAACAAACGAAGATCTAATGCAAGCCTAAAGGTGGGTGGGGCAGAAGAATCAAGAGATTTTTTCTTAACCATGAGCATTGGACATGCCCATTCACAATTACCTCGTTCAATAATACCTGCACTCTGCATTTCATTTAGTTGGTCCAAAGCAGTTTGCTGTAAGGTTTGAGGAATAGGGAAAGGAAGAGTCCTAATAGGAAAATTTTGAGTTAAGGAAATGTGAGGTTTAACTCTATCAGTGTGCCCTAAGGTTGACAAATCCTTAGAAAAGGCAGCATAATTAGTTAACAAAATATTTAATAACTGTTGTTTGTGGTCACACGACAAATGGTCTAATTTGAAGTCAGATGAAGACAGCATTTCTTTTCGCTTACTCAGAATCTCAGGAGTAGTAGAAATAAAGTTGACAACATGTTCCAAAGAATTACAAGAAAAATCAAAGTCAGAAGGAGTATTATTCTCAACATTAGAATTTATAGGAGGTTTGTCAATTAGGTCAAAATCACACATATTTCCTATAATGGAATTTTTACTCAAATGAAGTTGTTTAGCATCCCTATTTTCAATAAATATATAAAAGTGATTTAAAATAGGTTCCTGACAAGTATTTTCAAATTTATGTAATGAAGGATGACAAATAAATTGTTTAGAATTTGGTAGAAAAAGAGCTTCATTGAAATTAGTAAGGGTTTTCACCTTAACATATTGACTATCGTCACATTCTAAGATAACTTTTTCACATACCATAACTACATTAGATGCAACTTCATTACCTTTATCATTTTTTACACATAAATTATCATTCACAAGTACATTATCAGCATATAAATTAAAACATTGTGCAGTAGAAGAGATATCAACATTATCAGCAAAATCATTATGCATACTTATTTTGTCATTGAAGTTGGAAGAACAGTTCTCTGGTGCAGTATCACAAAAATTAGAAGAATTATCTCTCAGATTATTATTATTAGGTTCAATATTATGATTACTCTTAGTATTAAGATTAGGTGAGTCAGTGATGGTTGAATTGAAATGAACAGAATTATCAAATGAATTTTGAATAAAAGGTATGGTTTCAGAGTTAATTTTAATTCCATTTAGTTTATGATCTAGTATTACATTGTATTTGTTGAGAAAGTCATACCCAATTAAGATATTGAATTTAGATGTTGACAGATCTGTTAAGAAAAAGGTGTGTTTAAATGACTTCCTGGAGAATTTGATAGGCAATTCAACACAAGCAGAATATTGTAGAGTAGAGTTAAGGGTTTTAATGGTTACAGCTCTAGAGATTATTCTGTATTTAAGTTGTGATTTCATTGAATTAAATGTATTTAAATCAAACAATGACAAACTCGAGCCAGAATCTAACAGTGAAATTAGGACATTATCTTTTAAATATACATACACCAGAGGTAAGGAATAAACAGAAATATCATCATTCGGGCAGTTAATATTAGTAACATTGTCATTAAAGTACTGAGAATACTCATTAGCAGAATTTTTATAGGAGTTCATAATCCCAGTGTTATGACACTCCATCTCTAGTTTAAATTATTACTAGGATTATTTGATGGCACAAAAATATTTGCTCTAGGGTTCATATTATTATTCCCATGGCTATTATTACGAGAATTAGGTCTAACCTGACCTCTACCACGATTATATTGGTTATGGTTTGTTCTATTAGCTAATACTCTCTTAAACTGATAACAATTCTTCATTAAGTGGTTCAAGCGGCCACAGTAATTACATTTGATTTGCACTCTATTAACTGGACTTGGCCTAAAACTTTTGGAGTATGGCCTGAAATTTTGTCTGTGTGCTCTAAAATTCTGATTTCTAGCATTTTCATTTTTGGCAGGAGAAGAAGTATTATTGGTAGGATTTTTAATTTCAACTATCTGAGTTTTTAAATAATTAACTTCAGCTAATAATTGATCATATGAAGGCTGAGAAGAGGTAGATGGAACCAAAATCTCAGATTGAATATGGATATCCTGCAAAAGTTGAGCTTTAGCAACCGCCTCATCAAAATTATCCAAACCAGACTCCAAAATTTTTAATTTATGGCTGGCAGGCAAAGCATTTAGCAAATGTGAAAATTTTATAGAGTCTAACTGAGTTTTCTCAGTGATAGATGGGTGCACTTTCCTTACAAGATTATCAAGCCTGTGTGCTAAATTTCTGATTGTTTCATCAGGCAACAATTTAATATTATCTACTGCTACACGCAAAGAATGTGTGGTTGCAGGTTTAAAAAAATCAACGAAAATCTGTTTCAGTTGTAAAATAGATGTACAACCTTTAGCATCAGCCGAACTGACAAAAAATGTAAGAGCATTGCCTGTAAGTTTGGATTTTAAAAAAGTCAAAGCTTGTTGCTCAGACCACTTATTAAATTCCTTTATGTCGATTACTTGTTCGAAAAAGAACTCCAATAACTCTACATCACCCTCAAATGGTGTCAGGCTGCATGGAAATGAATTTTTTGTAGCCATGCTTTTAAGTATTTCTCATATAAAGAGAAAAAAAAAAATTTATAATCACAAAATGTGAAAAGAGTTAAAAGTGCACTTTAAAGTATTACACAAAATGAGAAAAAAAATATAAATCACAATTTTATAAATACTACCATTCAAGTAAAAGTAAATTTGCAAAAACTAGATTATTATGAAAAATATACTGAATATACACTAAAAATTCATATTTACTGTAACAGTTGGATTGTACTTATAATACCAATATTGTAAGTATAAAATTTCAATTAAACATTTCAAAAAAATTTTGAAGAATATTTAACAAATGATAAATAATGAATTAAAATGAAGCATACCAATTGATGAAGTTGAGAGCAGCACTGGTCATTGCGCACCATTTCTGTACAATGAAAGGCATTTCTGTACTATTGAAGTGAATTTCTGTACAGTTGTCCTTTTTGGGTACAATCACTAATTGCATACGGTCACTATTGTGTATGGTCACTATTTTGGTAGAGTCAAATGTTTTTAGCTCGAAGGACCTTTGTTCTGTTGAGTGAAAGATGAAGTACACCAGAAATGTTCACAGCACGAAAGTTCTATAAAAGAATGAAGATTTGTCTATCGTTTAAGATGTAGAAATGACAGTTCGTCAAGGCAGGCCGGAACATTTAAGACGCAAGTTCGTCTCTTACAGAGAAAAAAATCTTCATTCAACTGTAGCCGTAAATGGTTCTACAAGAAAAATATTAGCGATGGTACATAACATGTAGAGAACCGGAAGATTTTGCATAGTGGAAGTACAAGATTTGCTGAGGAAACAAACGTTGAAGATCATTGTGCCGCAGGATTGAATTATCACAGGTTTGGAAGCTGCTCACAACTACTCTTTATAAAAATAAATACTGAGGAAGAAAACTTCTTCAAAAACGACTTGTTGGTAAAAAAAAATAAGTTTTTATTCTTCTTGATAAAAATATGAAATATTTCTTGATTACTGAATTATAACAGGAACAAATAAACGTAATACTACATAATAGAAAAGAGCTTCAGGTCTACACGACCACTTATTAGAAGATCATCAAAAATAAAATAATAGTATTGAAGGAATTTCCTTTTTTAAGTATATATACACAAATATCAGATCAATAGAATACACTCGTACTCACTATTCGACAATAAAAAATACATCCCCCTCACCAAGCCACGGCCAAACCAAAAAAAGGACCGAAAGCCCGGCTCAGGGTCTCTTAGAGCAAGTTTTTATCTACCAAGCAATTCTGAATCTCTGCATCGCATCTCTTTTTTTCAGCCCTGGACAACGCAAGGAGAGAAGGGTTGCCGTACAACCAATCTCGCCAAGGCGTGCAGAAGGGAGAGGAGAAAGACAACCTTAACAGCGCCTCAACACATTGCCAACACCTTGTGTCCATAAAATAAAATACGCGAAGCATCGCCAAAACTGGAAACCTTAAGTACCACATTCCTCTTGCCAGAAGAAAATGCCAGAAGAACCCTTTTAAGGAGTTTCATTGGCCGAGACTGGCTGAGCTTAACCAATCAGAGGAGCTGGTCAAGCAGCGCGAAGCCCAAACGCCTGTTCAGAGAAAAACTGTTTCCCATGCAAGATACTCGTAATAAATTACGTTCGCCGCAGGCGCGGAAAAGGGAAACTGGAGCCTTTAGCATAAACGGAGTTTAATAGCTTAAAAAGACCCATCAATGCTGTTAACAAAAACACGGAAACAGGGAAGAAAAGACATCTTATTTCGTGGACACGAGGGTAGCAATTAGGGGACCTAGCTGACAAAGACTTAAAGAATATAAGACGGCAAATTGCACTGCCAGATGTTAGAAGATAGGCTATTCTCAATTACCGACCGAACGGACTTAAAGGTTACAGAGACCTCCCATGACTAAGAGCCTGGGAAAAAAATAAATTACTATCAGATAAGGAAAGGAAACATAACTAGCAGATTTAAGATTAAAATTAAGGTTATAATTTAAAGTTTAAGAGAACTACACAAATTAAATTAAATTAATCAAAATAAAGGAACCTGTAACGAATTCCTCGTTACAAATAGTAATAATTTATTAACATAATTGTTTATCTAAGATCATCCACGGTCTTTACCCGAGAGATCTCACCCTCAAAATCTGCCTATTACTTATTGCTAAAGACTTGAGGAAGAGAATGTGGAGACTACCAGAATGTTAGCTTTTAACTACGAATTTTGATACTTACCTAACCAAGTAAGTAAAATTGTGATTTTTTTTAATAAATGCGAAACTTTTGAATGAATATATATATATATATATATATATATATATATATATATATATATATATATATATATATGCAAAATTTTATATATATTGTAATTAGGGTTGCCAACTTTTTTTCTGACGATTCCGGGACAAATAGCTCAAAACTGAAAATCATCATCATTACCAGTCAGCCATTACCTAGTTTTCTGAGAAAACTTTTTATGTATGAAAAAATTAAAATACAGTTTTTTTTAAATTTATTTTTTATATTTTTTATTTTAACTATTATAGAAACTTAATTTTATATAAATAAATAAATAAATATATATATATATATATATATATATATATATATATATATATATATAAAAATATATTACAATATAATAATAATAAAAATTTTAAATCTTATAACAACAAATTTAACGTTATATTTTTATGGGTTTTTCCAATAATATTTTCTCTCCATTTTTGCTGCAATCACCAATTCTTTCGCAAGTGAGTCCGTATTTAAAAAGATCGCAAATTCAGCACACGATTCACTATTCACTAAGTAAATATTCCTGTTGTTCCTGACCTTCGTCCACACACTGTTTATGTGACTAAATACTCTCTCTGGGTAAGCATTACTCTCAGGGATGAACAAAATGAAAGACACAATTTTCATCAGCTCGACCGATTTTTCATGCTTTTTGAAATACTCTGCCCATAGTTTGTCATTGCAATCACCATCTGTGCCATCACCGTGGACTTCCTGATCTGTATATAAATTGCACGGAAACCTTAATTTTAGTCTGTGACCTTCACGCTACCTGTTGGATTACTACGACGACACAACATTCAACGGATTAACACGATGTCAATTTCAATTAAAAAAAAAAATTGGAATAATTTCCCCTGCATTCCGTGACAATTTTGCATTCATCCGGGATCCGGGATCCAATTCCAGGACAATCCCGGCCAATCCGGGACAGTTGGGAACCCTAATTGCAATTAATTTTGTTGCGAAATTTCGATATTTTTATGCGAAATTTACGTACCCCAAATTATAAGGTATGCATGTAAAAAAACAGAACTTCATCAGCTCTTTTCAAACATATATTAACTTTATAATTGATAACTTGAAAAAATATCAAAGGTAATAAAGAACATTATAGATACTTAATAAATGGTTATTAGTAAATACATGTTATCGTTGATGTTGATGTTTCTGGGACCTCAGAAGACAAGGTCCCAATATGAAGCAAGATAAGACAATATAGAGAAAGAAATACACAGACACTAAGATAATTTATTTTTACACAGATAATGTCCCCGGAGATGAAGAGTGATATTTTCACAGCTTCACTTTCACGACGAGGTTCCTACTTTAGGTAACAGACTGACTTTACCCTAACTAACAACCACGCTTTACTCCGGAATGAAACCCATGGCGTCGAAGACGTTAATAAACGTAAATTATTAGTAGCAATTATACGCACTAACCTCCCATTTTAGTATTCCAATGCCTCACATTTAAAAAACATTTGAGAATTATTTCAATATGGTAGAAATACAGTCGGACCTCTATTTAACGAACCCCTATTTTGCGAATTTCTCTATTACATTTTGCTAAGAATATTTTGCGAATTTCATCGTAAAATAACCTCCAAATAGCGAAGTGGATTCTCTGTTTAACGAACTTTTTCTTGAGATCCAATATTTTTTTTTTTCCGTCTTTCTCAAAATAGTATTTCTGATCATTTCAAACTTATTCTTTCATTTAACACATTTTATGGTGATCAATGACCTTTAACTGGTTTTACTAGTCTCCTAACTCAATGTCATTGAAATTCATTAATTTTAATATAAAATTATATTTCTTAATTGAAAATGCATCATATTCCTTGTCAATGTTTTGTTTTATTCTTGTTTTCCTTGCAGATTTCATTTTTATGGGTAAGATATATAAAACAAATAGATATTAATTTACAAAATAAAGGTGTGATTAATTACTTTTTTAAATAATATTTAGTGTTTATGAATTTACAATCTGTTTTGTGTAATTTAAAGTACACTGAAGTGCCACTGAATTAGGGATAGCAAAGCCTATGCAAATTGTGTAGCGCTGCGCATCATGTATGCGCTGAATAATGAGGGCGCTGTGGTAACTGCATATATAGCGCGTACTGTGGTTGTTCTGAATTAGTTGTTGGAATTACCAGTATGGGTAAACTGCCTGATTTAGACGCCTTCGATCGCGGACAAATCGTAGGTGCGCGACGCATGGGCCATTCAATTTCCGAAATCGTCAGACAGCTAGGATTTTCAAGGTCGACAGTGTCAAGAGTATACCAAGAATACATGGATGGTGGGAAAAAAACTAGCGATCGGGCAAACTGCAAAGGACAATTAGCCTTGACAGTGCGTGGTGAGAGACGGCTCAGGCGTATTGTACGTAGCCAGTGAAGCCAAACATTAGCTCAAATTACCACCCAGTTTAATGACGGTTCCAGTCGTACAGTCAGTAAACGGACTGTGCAACGCTCGCTTCACCGTATGGGTTTCGGGAGCCGTCGACCTACGAGAGTACCATTGCTCTATACTCGCCATCGGGCTGCACATCTTGCCTGGGCAAGAGTGCACAGAGACTGGAGTGTAGAGGACTGGAAACGAGTAGCATGGAGTGATGAGTCTCGATTCCGACTACTTAACGCCGACGGGAGGCTGAGAATATGGTGTCAGGCTCATGAAGCCATGGATCCTCCATGCCTGGCTGGAACTGTACAAGGGCATGGTGGCTCAATCATGATCTGGGGTGTTTTTTCGTTGCACAGTTTGGGATCTTTGGTGCGTGTATCAACCTCCCTCAATGCAATTCGGTACGTAGAGTTGCTAAGTGATCACCTCCATCCGTTTATGCTGTTCTGTTATCCGCACGGTAATGGAGTTTTCCAGCAAGACAACTGTACCTCTCACAAGTCCCGGTTGGCTACTGGCTGGTTGGATGAGTATTCCTCTGACTTCTCTGTCATGAATTGGCCACCTAGAAGCCCAGACTTAAATCCTATTGAGCATCTATGGGATGTTTTGGAACAAGGCGTGAAAGGCCATCACAGCACCAAAGAACCTTACTGAATTATGGACAGCTTTAGCCAATATTTGGCAAGCCATTCCCGTGGAACGTTTCCAGAAACTTGTTGAATCTATGCCTCGTCGTGTGTCAGCCGTTATCAAGGCCAGAGGAGGCCCAAATCGTTACTAGGTAGGTATCCTTAATTCAGTGGCACTTCAGTGTATTTTAAAAGGGGAATCTCTATTTAACGAATTTTCCATATAACGAACTTTTTTTCGGGATTTAGGGACTTCGTTAAATAGAAGTCCGACTGTAGCTAAATTCACATTACATAATAGGACACATTATATAATAGGATAAAATTCACATTACATAATAGTAATGTAATTTTATCCTATTATGTAATGTGAATTACACATTACATAATAATAATGATGTAATTCACATTACATAATAGGATAAAAAATAATATAATTTTTCAAAGATAACGGTATCATAAAAGCTAGAGAAGCTGTCAAAAGATGCAGATGAACGTGTAAATAGAATTAAGCAATCTTAAATAGATAATAACCGAAATGCTATACTACGCAAAGCAGATTGAGGAGTTAATTTTTAAAAGATGCAAAATACTAAAATAAACAAGATTTCATTGAAGAGTGGTGAAATAGGACTGACTTGAAACATAATGTGAAAGGACTGTACCACGCATTTGAGAAAAATTATACGGCAATGATATGATTGGGTTTTCTAAAAGGTTTCAATTTAAATCGATTTCAACAATACTTGGTTGTTTTAAATGTTAAATACACAAAAAGATAACTTTGATTTCAAATTATAAATAATTACAAGATAAAAAGAACTTTTTATATACCATGTTTTTAAATTTTCTGTTGAATCATATAAACTTGACAATTCTATGTATTAATAAATACTTTTTAAAAATTTTTTTGATGAATTATCCCATCAACTTGAAAGAAAATGAAGTTAATTGGAAGTTAACTTGCGTTTAACTTTTCGTTCCCATTCCGGCCAATAGATGGTTGCAGCAGTCTACAAAACATATTTAACTGAAAATAACTGAAATTTAATTTAATTCTGCTTAAAGATGCCTAAAAGTATTTAAAAAATGCATTGTCATCGTATTCTGAGCTATTCTAAAAGTTTCAAATGTCTAGCTAGTCGGGAAGTTAGTTAAAAATCGATTGCAAGATTTGTACTGGACAAACACACACGCAAACAAACACACAAACAAGAAAGCAAGCTAATAAAAACATGGTAATAATTATAAGGTTTGTTTTTGAATAACATATATAGATTCAGATGAAGATAACTGATTATATCTTCAACTACTAAAATTATTTAAAAGGAATTTAGTCAAAACGATCAAGCGCATTGAAAGAATTATTTTCGTTTGGAAAGTTTATAAAATTCAACATTTATGAACATTTGCAGAATTAAAAATATTAAACATTAGCCGCTGTTTTGCACATAATTTAATCACGCAAAATTCCCATTTAATCTCAAACAAGCATTATAATGAGAGAATTCAGTGCAAAATTTCCAACAACATAGTTGCTAATGCATGAACTACTTGTACTGGAGTTGAATTACTTTAATTCGGGAATGCACACTATTTTAATTTATCCTATGCTTTGTTGAAATCATCCTAGAGCGAGCGCAAACTATTACGTTATAAATCTGACATTAAAAAATAAATTTTACAACAGTATGTTTGAATAAATTCTTATAAACAAGGAATGAGTTTAGAATGGGAACTATACATTTAGTTCCCATGCAGCAGTTGGGGGAACATAGGAGATATACATGAACCCTCCACAGAATATAAAGATGTTTTGAGGCGTACGTAATTTGCATGCTTTCTGTTCAGTCATTCTTTAATATATTACGAGTATATACTAGTGGATAACTAAGAGTGAAGCATTAAGGTTTAAATCTTATTTGTCTTACCACTGGTGAAGAGAAATGTATATTAGACAGAATAAAATATAGGATAAAATATGATATAATGTAATCTATATATGCAAAACAGTTCCGTAACTGACTGACTGACTTACTGACTGACAAATAACGCACATACCAAACCACAGGACCTAAAGGGCTGAAATTTTGCATGGCGATTTTTCTTATGGTGTAGGGTTGCACTAAGAAAGATTTTTGAAAAATTCTTCTTAGTTTTTTTTAATTAAATTTTAAGCTGAATTTTTATAACATTCATTTACGTTTGTATTTAACATAATAATTTGAGGGTCATAAAATTGATATCACGAGAAAGATCACAAAAATTCCTTTAAAATGAATTTTTTTCGTATCTTTACCGCCATTTTCTAATTTTTGGTGAATTTTTAAAAATTAAATTTTAGACTTTAATTTATTAAATGCCGATCACGTGATTTCTTTTCTTTTTGTGATACTTTTAACTAATTTTGCATCACGTGCATAACTAAGAAATAAATTGACAACAAAAAAAATATATTTTTTCTTTCTAATACGGCAGACGATTGGACATTATTAAAAAAAAATATTAAAATACAGTAAAAGAAATGTTCCTGAAACTGTACTATATTAAGTTTACTATATTCTTTAGTATGTTCTATTAGATTTAATTTGAATATTTTCTTCTACATTATTTTGTCTATAAAAATATCTCTTACGATTTTTTTATAAATATATATTTTTTTGGCATTAATTGCATACATTGACCGTTGTATTTAATTTGAATGTACTCCGTAGCGAAGCACTCGTATTCCTCTAGTAAATACATATACCACAGCAAGGATATTTACTGTTTTTGTCCAAATTCTGATGGAAGTCAGATTTCTTTTATAGTATGAGAAGACAGAAGATCAAAAAGGGTAAATTGAAAATAATTTATATTAAATCTACATAATCAAATAATTTAGATTATAATTAGCAAAGTGATCGTATGATAGCACAAAACTGTTTTATAATGTGCGGGTGCTAAAATGAATTTGACAGTAAACAGATGCAATAAAATGCATCTTTACGCATGTTTAAACATTAACTCCTTCAAAACTCCAACAAAAGTTTTCTGCTTCAAAGAGATATCATGAAACATAGAGTTACATTTAAATATTTTGCAACCCTTTTTTTAGGAAATCTCTCAAGTGCTTTCATTACTACTCACTATTATTTGATTACCTCTTGTGAGGCGAGTACTATAAAAAATGTGTTAAATATCCCTTATTTGTTCATTCTGTCTGCTTCATAATACGAAAGTTTATTTAATTTTAATTTTGATTCATGTAAGTAGAATTTTTCTGTTTTATTTCGTTGCGCTGTAACTTGATTAAATCTGTTTGCTCCAAAACAGAAACAGGAAGTCGATATATGTTTCATTCTACATTTTATTGTTAAGATTTTTCTCCTTTGGACCCTTTTGTAGAAACGGTCTTCACCTTTACGGTGTTTATCCGTGTCTATTGTGTAGATTCATGTTGAAGAGACCATAATAATTGAGAACAATTCATGACTTTGTACGGTTACTATTAAATGAGAGATTTACAGTCATTTATTCCTACACCTAAATTCAATGATTAGTAATTATACAATTAAATGGAATGTAAACTGAACCACTAGAAATATTCGTATTAGTAAAACAAAATCAGCAATAAAGTAGCGTAGTAGTATTTGTATGTAGCAGTTTTGCTAGTGCAGCATTAGGTTTTATTGAAAAAATTTTAGGTAGTCTCTTCTAACAAAAGTACCACGGGTCATTAACGTAGGATTAATTTTCGTTGCTTACCTCTTTTGTATGTATATATATATTTCAAAATTTATGGCGCATTTTCGCATTTTGGTACTTTTCCATTTGAATATTTACTGCTTGTCCAAGCGATACATACTGGGTTTGGCGCGCTGTCAAAATTATAACTCGCTAGGTACGATCGGACGGTTTTAGCGTCTGAAATTTTGCTTTCCGGAGGATCGTTATGGAGGAAAGTAATCCTACGTTAAAAATATTGAATCATTGTAACACTGTTTATAAAAAAATGCTTCCATTCCATTTGGATTGGGTAACGAAAATCTTAAAGTTGTTCGTTAAGTTGTTCATTTAGTTGTTGTTTCTTTCTGTTGTTAATTCAAAATTCATGGCAATTTTAGTCTTCTGAAAATTAAATCTTCCTGGATTGGTGTAACATAAAATTTAGGTTTTTAAACTGCTCTTTTTGTAATTATGTTTCTTTTATAAGTATAAAGAAATCGCTTTAACGTTGTTTACTTGTAGTTGCATGTTTTCTAAGAAAATTATGTTCAAGTTAAAATTTACCATATTTGTTGAGAATATTTTTACATTACTAACGACTATTTAGGAATATTCAAATTACTTACTAAATGACCATCTAATTACAAACAAACTTATACGTTCTTTAAAAATATTAGTTTGTTGAGCCAGGCTCAATCTATTTTGATAGCGGGCTTTGTGTGAACACAAGATAACAAACGTCGATTTTTTTGCGCCTAAAAGTGTTTATGGGTCACAGCCAATTTTCATTTCTAATTTTGTTGCTTAGCTGTTTGATTCATATGCATATTGGTCTTAAGTATTTTCTTAGCAATATATGTATCTCGGTTGCAATTAAATCATTTACCTCTTCAAGAGCTGATGAACTTGTCTAATCTATGACAAAGTTTAAGAGATCTAAAGAATGCATTTTAGTAAAAAAAAAATCACAGTAGTCGGTAATTTTAGAATTTTCGGAATGAAAAAGAGACGATTATCAAACGATTCAATAGTTAACACTCTAAAACATGTGGCAAATTTCATTTAAAAACGGTTCTAGGATTTTCTTTTTGGAGAAAAATCAGGAATTCTTTAGTACAAACCTCTGAAGCGAATTTGAGATGAAATTAGAAGAGATAGAAAGAGGTAAACACTTAAAAATTCTTATTGATTGAAGCATGTAAGAATTATAAATTATATATGTGACTATATAAATTATATTCCTTACATCAAATATACTTTTATTAATCCCTACTTTTATTGAAATTTGTTTGAAAGTGGAGTTATTTATTTCGATTAATGACATTACAATGTGATCTTTGACGGTTGAAAAAGTAAGATTAGGAAAAAATTAGGCTTTAGCAAAAAATGTATTTTAGATTGTTGACATTTTTTTAAGTGAATTAAAACTGGAATATATGGATTAAAGACGGATTATTACTTAAACCTTTTGGAAGTAAACTATTTTGTATTTGCATTATTTTTTATTAGAGAAGGGAGAAAAGTGCACGTCTGGATAATCTGTTATAAAGTTCAAAATCGGAATAAAGTGGCACTAATAAAGCCAGAACGTAATGTTAGGAGGATACAAGTTGCAGAAAGTCTGACATGCACCTGTTATGATAACTTGGAGTAGGATCTACGAGTGGGAGTAGTCAGTGTTAACTACTTTACGTGAAAAATCAAACCAAGTATTAACTACTTTACGTGAAGTATCAAACTGTAAGGCATACACAAGATTCGATTCACAAGAATCGAACATTTGAATGAATGAATTAAAGAAGCTGCTTGAGATATGCTAATTTCGGCATACGCGCTTAGTATAAATACCATGCAGCGTCATTAATAAAAAAGGTTGTTAGGGTTGAAAGAGGTTGTTAAGGTTGATAGATAAGTGAGAGGGAGCTACGGGGTAAGTAGCTCCAGGTGTTATCCTGGGCTAGTGCTTAGGGGGCCCAAAGTTTACGTGGCAGTACTGCTGGTTTGACTCTCTGCTGGTTTGTGAGTATTGGCAATGTGTATTTCTATTGAATGTTAATATATATATCCCGTACAAGTAGTACGTATGCTTATTGCTGTAAAAGCAAATTCTATATGTGCAACGAATTCAATAAAAATTGTTTCATGTATAAACTGTGTTTGTATGAAATTCATTTAGACTGCCACTTCAAATTATATACACCCAAGTCTGGGTAGAAGTGAGCTATTTTCTTTATAAAACCAATTAGTAACTACTTTACGTGAAATATCGAACAAAGTATTGACTACTTTACTTGAAATATCAAACAAAGTATTGACTACTTTACGTGAAATATAAAAAAATTTAAATTCCTAATGGTAGGTATACAAATCCAGCTCAATAAATGCAGCTTTTCTAAGTTTGAGAAATATATTTATAACATAACTTAGAATCTTTAAAATATGCTCCTTCATCATGTTCACTATTTATATTTTAAATGTAAAGCAATATGAATAAAAGTGTCTTTATAATAATATAAATATTATGAAATTTAGGTTCCATATAAAAATATTATACAAATCTTATATAAATATTAATCAGTTATTAGTAGTATGTTTATTGAAATTTTCGTTTTTGAAGTTAGTTGTAAATTAAAGAACTGAAACATAACAATTCATTGTCATAATGTTAATTTTATTTCATTAATATCAATAAAACTAGTGTGACTAAAATTTTAGGAAATTAACAGGGTACATATTACCATAACATCAATTTAAACGTTTAGATTTTTACAAAGGATATGATAAGTAAGTTTAATCATTCAAATAAATTTAGATCAAGTCTTTTAACTCAAGTATCTATTTGACTTTAATTCAAGTTTCAGAGTTTAAGAAGATTGAAACAGGGTGAAAGCAATTTATAATCTCTCTTTAGACACATTAAGAAAAAAAATCTTTATTTTTAAATTTCTTTCGATTTAGAAACTTTCTCATTACATCGTAAAACGTAAATGTAATACTCTTTATTACAGGCTCTTTGGCAAATGCTGATGAAACTTTAAAATCTTCAGTTGATACTTAAGCACCTGTCAATATTTAAGTTTGAAAAGTGAAAAAATACAATAATTTTTTTACCGAATTTAATGGCAAAAGGGGGAGAAAAAATATTCCAATGTAAAACAATTTTTCTACATTTTACAAACATATCGTTTTAGGACATAATCTTTTTTTCGGGGTAATTAAGGCTAATCACACTAAGAATAATTCTGTAAATATGCAAATATGATGGATTGATCGATAGTTAGAATATTTTCTTGATAATTTCGAATTCTTAGCGCTTTCTGAAAGTTGTCATTTGAATATAAGTAGCTGTCTTCTTTTTTGGATACTTCATTATGAGGTTACGTTTACACAGATAAAAAAAGAACATAACTCTAATGACTGTAGATTGAACTTATTCTTTCTTTGTTATGATTTGTGGTGGATACACTCCCTCAACGTGTTTCATTATTATGCAATTCTAATGATGATGGCCTCATCTGAAATAGGAAGAGGGATAGAGGGATAGAGGGATATACATTAAAGCATAAAATGAATATTTTTACAATATATCCCCTTTTTTAAATCAAATTGTCGAAAGAAAGAAAAAAATGAACTTAGCATTTACTATCATTGCTTTGATATGAGGGGGATTAACCACTTCCAATAAAATCGTATAATGAATGGATATTTTATTTTTTATTGCATTAATTAATATTCTTTATACCTTTGTTTTAGTTTTATGTTCTTTAAAAACTCAAACGACTTGAAAGTATTCCCGTAAGCAATGTTTAAGCTGTTGTTATGTTGCTTGTTCTCAAATGAAAATAAGTTCTTGTTGACACATACCGTTTTTTTTTTTTTTGGCTAATGTCCCTGGGGGATGACGACATTACACCCCAGCCCGGTGTACATAAGAAAACAAGGAAATAGAAACAGACAAATGTCACAATCACAGAAGAATTTTATTGGCAAACGATGACACAGGCGATGGGTTCCAGCTCCCCTTTCTAGACTTGGCTCCATTTGCAGGCGGAAGACTGACCGGTTCCCTAGAATACAGCCAAGTCTTATGCTGGAATCGAACCCGCACCCCCGGCGTGGCAGGCTGATGCATAACCACTTAGCCACTGGGCGACACACACATACCATGAATATATATATTAGGTTTCGATTGATAAATTTAGAAATAGAAGTTTTAATAATGATTTCAATCAACAGAGACACAAATCATAATTAACGTATATTGTAAGTAATAAATTGTTGTAATGAATTTATGTAAGAATCTAAATGTTTATTCGCTAGTCAATTTTAAATCATAAAGCAGAAAAAAAATCAAGCATTTTTCCTTTTATTCTTAAAATCTCTCAGTTTGTGACGACTTTATACAAAGAAGTAGATTACATTGTTGCACATTTTTATAGCCAATGTTGAATCAATAAATAACTACTTTTCGAGAATTACACAGTTTCGAGGTTCCAATTAATATCCTAATTAGCGAGTTTTAAATTATATTGATATATAGAGCTGTACACATAATAAAAAAAAATATATTCTAGATCTCGACACACAGAGACATACTTTTTTTAGCAATTTTGTCTAAAAACATCGTCGTCAGAGTAATGATAGTCTTTCAAGTGATACTTTTGACAGTACTGAAAATAACACAATTTGATCTCGTTTGACTTTAACCATTTTACGTCAAATTCCCTTCTCAATATATTTCAGAACAATCCTCACTAACAAAAAATGTTTTATTGAACAATTAACAGGAGATTTACCAGGCTCGAGGGTACAAGATGTGGATTCAAATCGAAATTCCTGTAAATAGACATTACAGAAATTTATTGACAATATCGTATCGTAGGCAGATCTATGACAAATGTTCCTCGTGTAAGAATATCCTTATCATCATATTGTTGCAAAATATAAACAAATATAAATAAACAAATATACACTCGCCAACATCTAGTCTTCTTCACGTCTCCCCTTTAATAAATAGAAAGAGGTAATATGTGTAAGGTATACACAAGATTCGATTCCCAAGAATCGAACTTTTGAGTGAAGGAATTAAAGAAGCTGCTTCAGATATGCTAATTTTTGTGGCATACGCGCTTAGTATAAATACCATGCAGCGTCATTAATGAAAAAGGGGAGGTTGTTAAGGTTGAAAAGGTGTTATCCTGCGCTAGTGCTTAGCGGGCCAGAAGTTTACATGGCAGTACTGCTGGTTTGACTTACTGTTCGTGAGTATAAAAATATATTGTTCTTGAAAGTTGTGTTTATACATTCCGTACAAGTAGTACGCATGCTTATTGCTGTAAAAGCCAATTATATGTGCAACGAATTCAATAAACATTGTTTCATGTATAAATTGTGTTTGCTTCAAATTCAAATAGAGTGCCACTTCAAATTATATACACCCAAGTCTGGGTAGAAGTGAGCATAGAAACTCTATACTGGCGCCCGAAAGATATATATACCCTGGTAGTTAGCGTTACATTTGTAACGAACAACATATTTGAAATTAAAAACTGTGTACTGTGAACTTATATTGATAAAATTGTTGCAAGTACTTATATACTATTTAAAAATGAGTGTTGTAGAACAAAATCCTGCTGGAAATTTTCCTCGGGTAATTATGGTTCAGCAAATTGCGCCATTCGAAGCCACCTTCAATGGCGGCCCCTCAAGCCAATTCCTAAAGAAAATTGAGCATTACTTTCAGCAACAATGCACCCCAGAGGGGGATAAACTTAAAATTGCTCTAGCCGCTTTAAGAGGTAGTGCATATCAGTGGTACACGTGTATGAAAAGCAGTAATCTGATTTTTGACTATTCGTCATTCAAGCAACAGTTTCTTAGCGTTTTTCCAAAGACCTTTAATCAAAGTGAAATTGAAGCGGAAATTTATTCGCTAAGGCAACGTGAAGGTCAGTCTGCGTTAGATTTTGCTACAGAAAAGATTTCCAAGTGTGAGGAATATTTAGAAGGGGTAACGGAAGCGGTAATCTTAAAAATAGTTATCCAACGTTTGAAGCCAAGTGTTCAAGATTTTTTAGATAATCAAACAATTACAAGCAAGGTTACCCTCCTTCAAGCTTTAGCTAAACATTACAATAGGCATTTCTTCGCTACCCCCTATCCTAATTCAGGTACGAGAGATTTTATACACCCCAGCCAAAATTTTTCGCGAGTTTCAAATCGACATCGTGGACGGCATGATAGTAAAGCCCAACGTTATAGTAACATTAGTGCGCTTACATTAAAAAATGTGCAACTACCTTATGTGCACTTGCAAATTGATTCAATTCCCATAACAACTTTACTTGATACCGGCAGCGAAAGGTCGTACATGTCAGAAAAGTACTTCAAATCGCATTACGACATGAAGCGCTTAAACACACATAATAACCCAACAAACACAGAGGCATCGGGCCGGGGTCGGAAGGTTCCGGCTAGCCGATTTCTCCATTGCCGGGCCGGCGCATTAGGTCAGTATCGTTTCCGTCACGGTCGTGTCCTCTCGCCCGCGACTACCCCGTCGAGTTCTGTGCCGCTTCCGGTAGGAATAGAGCCATCGTTCATCCGACTACGAACCGTCAGACAGCCGCGACGAAGCCATCAATGTGGATAGAAAGCCGTCGCGTAACCGGAGGTTGACGGGCCGGTTACGGGAGCAATAATTGGTGCCGACAGGCCGTCAAGTACCCATCTCGCAGCCAGCAAAGCGCCGTGAATCAGGGCAACTCGCCAGTAGTGAGCCGGAATCGGAATACCGGCAGATTTTCAAAGTTTTTCGTAGAACCCTTTCTTTCACATGCTTTTTATTTTTATTAATGAGATTGTTTTTAACCTTTATATATAATATGATCTGATATCTACCCTTTCACTTTATTTTTTTTCTGGCTCTCCATGTATAACTAGTATTGATATTTTTAACTGTTCCCCTTTTCTCGTGTATTTTCAGGTAATAGTAAATATTAATCTCTGCTATTACCTAAAATTTTTATTCAGAATAATTCCTGAAAATCAGGAATTACCCGATTATATAATCTTAATTTATATAATTTATTTGAAAATTATTAAAAATTAAAATTGAATGTAGTTCAATGTTTTATGAATTTTATTCAGTCTTTTTTTTTAGTAGTTGACAAGTGAAAAAAATGTTTCATTGTTTTGCATATCAAAGAGTGATTCGTTGTTAAATCTTAGCTGTTCATGAAATATCTTTTTTGAGACATCTTCAAATAGGTCTTGAAAAGTTTATTCTTTGGAAATAAAAAATAATAATATTCTGTCATCCTACAGTCTTATCATATTGTTGAATATGATAAGACTGAAAATTAAACATACCTTTCGGTCATTGTCCAATGATGGTATATTTAAAAAAATGTTGAAAATAAAAAAAATCCCACACAGTCGAGCAGCGGAGAGATAGCAGATGTGGTGTTTCTAATCCCTGGTGTAGGAACTCCCTGGTGTAGGAAAAATTATAACTCCCTGGTGTAGGAAAGCATACACCGAGTCCAAGAGATCCCGCCGTAAAAGAGAATCACAGACAAAATCCTCCTCAACCGACAGCTTGTCTCAAAGAGACGCCCATACATTCTGTGAGTAGAAGTGGGGAAAGAGCAATGACAAACAGAAAAAGATTTCTCCCCCTCCACGAATTTCATTCTACGGAGGTGTTCGCTTCTAAGTCCCGCCATGGCCGCAAATGTCCAACCTCGAAGTAGAGAAATAATACAGCAACTGTGTCGAAGTATAATTGGTGTAAATAGCGTGCGCTAAAGTTTCGCCAAAGTTTCGCCAAAGACTTAGATGACGGAAAATCGCCAATCTGTGTACGTCATGATCGCACGCTCGCCAAACGTATTTTGTCAATAGATCGCTGAACTTATATTTATATGTGTCGTAATTTACACGGACATCGAAAAATTTAAAACAGTATTTTGGGGGGCTGGGACTGAAAAAAACTCTTCTGGAATAAAAGTCTTTTTGAGTCCATAGACACTTTTCTTTTATTAATTTTTATTTTATTTTCTGGAAATATTTTTTTTTTAGCTTTCTTGTGATCAGAATGTTTATGCTTTAAAACAAATACTTAGATTCTGATTTTTCAGCTTCCATCAAAGAATTTTCAGCTACGGCTTAAAATACATGAAAAGTTAAATCAATTTTTTAGACTAAATTAGCCATGTTTCAGAATTTCAATAATGTGAAATACTACTTTTCATGCGGGAAAAAAATCCTTTTATGTAGACGATCAGCTTAAAGCGTTAAAAATACATATTAGATAAAGATTAGGTTAGTAAAAAATTATAAAGATTTTTTTTTTCCCTGAGGCTTTGAAATTTCTTGTAACTTCTCGTTGAAAGCTTTTAATAGATGGCTCTCTGAACCCCTTGAAACGATTTAATGGATGCCACTGGCCTAATAATTTTTAAGAAAGTTAGAATTAAATTTTCTCATTCTGGAATGTATACATGTGTAGGGGGGACTACAGAATGCCTGAAATAAATAGGAAGAGAGGAAATATTTACGTGAAAATGAAATTAATGACTACCGAAGATGTAAACATCTATCTATCAAAATTTTCTAAATTATCTGCCAGTGTAAATACAGAGGCTGTTCGCACAATTTTTAGATGATTTTGGTAAGCGGTAATAAAAAATCGTTTGCTGCAAAAGAAATAATTGCAATTGAACTATGTTTTTGAAAGTCAAAATTATCGTCTGCGGCTTGAAAGTTTTGTTTTTATTCAAAATGGCGTTTTTAACAAAGCAGTGGTTCGAAGGCTACATTTATGAGAAATATGTATACTCCGTTATCCAAAAACGATGTGAGAGTCATGGTTTTGTGATATCTAAAGCGTCGATAGGTAATATCGTCAACAAGAAAGGAAAAAATCGTCAAATTGGAGCCTCAAGTGGGACAAAAATTCCAAACAAGTATCCAAGGAAAAAACGGACATCTTCGACTATTGCAAAGGTACGTTGTTTAATGCTAAAGAAAATCCCCCTAGTCAAAGGACAGTTGCAAAATCATTAAAATGCTCGGTGTCCACTGTAAACAAAATGATAAACGTTGATTTAAATCTTAAGAAAGCGAAAAAACGCAATGTGCATCGTCTTCTTCCAAATCATATCGCTGAACGCAGGACACGCTGCAGAATTCTATATGAGAAACACTTATCCAAATAAAAATGGAAAACAATTGTCACAATAGATGAATCATGGGTGTATTTAAATGACTGCAACAAAAAAAAAGCCATTTATTATCATAAAAGGGGAGAAAAAAATTTAAGTACATGGTTCAAAGAATCGAATTAAAGTTTTTCTAAGGGATTCATGATTGTTGCTGGTTTTTCTTATAATGGCAAGTTAAAAATAAAGAGAGTGGAAAAAAATGTCAAGATTGACTCCAAATACTATCAGGAACATATTTTATTGCCAATTTTTCTGAATGAAATACCATCGCTTTACCCACAGTGCCATCAATCTGTGAGACTCCATCAGGACAAAGCTAGCAGTCACACATCAAAATCCACTGTAAATTTCCTAAAAGAAATGGAACAAAAAACTGGTATCAAGGCCATACCCTTCACTGATATCCCTACTAAATCTACCGATGTAACACCTATGGATTTTTGTGCTTTCGGACTTTTAAAATTTGCATTATCCAAACGTCGTCCCAAAACCCTTACAGGACTCTGGAAAGCTGTTCAGGAGGAATGGGATAGAATACCTCTTCTGACACTTCAAAAGGCATTATTATCCTGGAAATTGTGGTGTCGAAAGATAGTTCAGAATAAGGGATGTCAAATAAAACATTTAAAACACAAGAATTTTATGTAATTTAGTTTTGTGAATACAATATACATCGTCTAAAAAATGTGTGAACAGCCTCTGTAGCATCATTATTCTTAATATATATTAAGCACATTTGCGACGTTTCAAGAAAAAAAATCATTAAAAAAACAAATTACGTTCTTTACATGTTTATTTTTTATCAGTGATTTCGCATTTTTTCTTTTTTAAGTCAAGATGTTGGTATAAAAATGTTGTATTGATATTAGGAGTTTAGATGTACAGAAGGTCGTTCGCACTTTATGGAAACGATTTTGAAATTTAATTTTTATGTATAAATGTCGTATTTTTTTTCGGCGATTTGCTTCTATCTGATAGCCATGGTTCTTTACAATAGTTCTAGCTCGAATTTTCCATGAAAGTTAACTTTTTCTTAGTATTGTCATGTCAATTTCACCCCATTCCTCTTGGACCGTTTTCCAAAGTCCGTTCAGTGTTCTTGGATGCCGTTTTGTAAGTCTCGTTTTAATAAACCGAAAGCGCAAAAGTCCATTGGAGAAGCGTCAGGTTATTTTACAGGTATTTCATTAAATGGGATACACTTTATTCCTGGTTCTGACTCTTTCTTTACTAAATAAGCGACAGTTGATTTAGTTGTAAGTCTCGTTTTAATAAACCGAAAGCGCAAAAGTCCATTGGAGAAGCGTCAGATTATTTTACAGGTATTTCATTAAATGGGATACATTTTATTCCTGGTTCTGATTCTTTCTTTACTAAATAAGCGACAGTTGATTTAGACGTGTGACTTGAGGTTTTGATCATATGAGGCGCAACTTTATCAATTTCCTTTCCATATAAGGCTGAAATTTCTTCTTCAAAAATTGGTTCTAAAATATTCTGCTGATAGTAGAGTGAATTAATTTTGGCTTTACGTGAGACTTTTTTGATTTTTAATTTGCCGTTGTAACAAAATCGTGCAACTATCTAGAATCCCTTTCGGAACTTTTCTGTACACTGACAAAGTCATTTCGTACGGTCATTTCCGTCAGTTGAGCAAAATAAAATTGATCTTTTTTTATTACTGTCACTTAAATATACCCATGCAACATCGAGTGTTACCACAAATTTCCATTTCTCAGCAGCTAAGTGTTTTACATATAATTTTCTACAATTTGTTTTCCTTTCAGCAATATGCTTTGGTAAAAGCAGATGAACTTTAGTTTTAAACATATTTTTTAACTTCAAATCATTATGAATGATTTTACTTACAGTGCCAGAATACATTCCTAGTTTCGATTCAATGGATCTTTAAGGCGGCGGATTTTTTTTAGGATCAGAGACTTCCCTTTCTCGATATTTACCTGCGTTCGAACAGTTTTAGGGTGAGGTTTCGAGGTCATGTTTTCATTTTTACTTTCACTTAGACTTTTTTCCCTTTCAAATTTAATGTATTAGAAATACCTTTTTTTTTAAATGCCATAACCGCGATTTTTAGACCGCTTTATAATTTGTTAATACGAATATTTCACCTCGGAAAGCACAGTTACGTAACCTTCGAGCCATCTATCAATTTTATGGGCCATTTTCAAAATAAATCTTTTATTTTACATTCCAATCAAAACAAAACAGAAGTAGGCAATTATTCTGAAGTTGCCAAACTTTTATCTCAAAATGCAAACGACAGAAATAAAGTACACAATCGTTTCCATAAAGTGCGAACGACCTTCTGTATATTTGAGATAGTCATTTTATTTAACTGCCATCTGTTTTTCAACTGTAAAAAGGGAGAATGGGTTTTTTAAGTCTTAAATCTTGACAAAAAGTTTCATATTGTATTAAAGGAGTGAGGATGGGTAAGAAAAATACTTCTGATTAAATCCTTCACCGATTTAACTTGCTTGCGCTTGACGTAGAGAAAGACGTTTTTAGTGACTCATGTAATTGAACTCAGTGCCTCGATCATTTATTTTTTTTTTCAGCGTATCAGCGACTACGAAAGTATGTATTATAATTATTGTATGTTACCTAACTGCATATATTGATCTAATAAGTAAAGATAAATTTGAAGAGAATCACTATTCTTGGCTTGCACCAAAAACTATTAACTTTTGGAAATTTAAATAGTTACATTCATTAATTTTAAGGCCAAAAATCTTAAATAATATCTTACAAGTCCAGTTCTTAAAGAAATTAATTAATTTTTTACTCAAAAATGGATGGCTCACTATTATGATATTACAGATTTTTTTTCTTTTTCTTAAAAAAATATGATTTTGAAAAATTAGGAACCCATAAGACGGGCACCTAATTTTTCAACCTTTGCCTCTGACGGACTGCCGAGCGAGGGCAACGCCTCCTTCTCACTTGAGGCACTGCCCTCTAGAAAGCCCCTCAACGCCGCTGAATTCTGGGATGTTGTTTATCGTGAAAACAGCATATGCTTTTTAAACCTAAAGATTGATTTTTCAAATGTTTCTTTGTTATATTCTGTGCAGGTGAATGAAAAATTACAATTAAGTGTTTCATACAAAGGTGAAGAAATTGGCTTTTTGAATAAATTTAAATTTCCTTTATTAATAAAAAATGTTAATGTTTTGTATAATATTTTGAATGAAGTTGAGGGTATTAATCGAAATGAGCTCAAAAGTAACCCTATCCTTGTGTAGACTTAATTTTAAGTATGTTAAAGAATTTAGATACAGTAGTTGAAGATAATAAGAAATCTTATTTGGAGTTCCTCAAAGAGCAGCTTACTTTACTCTTTACAAACCAGAGAAGTACAGCTATTCACCTGAAACTTTAATATTTTCATCAATGTTTTTCTTATTATCTCCTTCTGCTTATAAATTTATAAGACAAAGTGGGCATATTACATTACCTCATCCAACAACCATTAATAGACTGAGTGCTAAATTTAATGTAAATCCTTTAAATGAAATTAATGATACAAATTTTTTAGCCTATGCAAAGCATAGGGCACTTACTTTAGAAAAACAAGAATTGTATGTTTCACTTATGATTGATGAAATTCATTTAAAAGAATGTTACGATTATAAAGGAGGAAATATTGTTGGTTTTGCAAATGATGACATTGAATGTGCAACTAGTGCACATGTCTTCAAAAAGATTTCATGCTACACTTGTAAATATTTTTGGGAATGAGGCTTTAGGTATTGAATTAACGCTTAATAATAATTTGGATCATGAGCTTTAAGATTAAAATATCTATGAATAAACATAAAATACAAGATACTATCTTTTATGTACTATAAAATACAAAATAAATAAAAGATAAAGTAAAATACAAAATAAAGATATTATCTATCAAGATAATCTTTTCTTTATTTTGTATTTTTATAGTCAGATATTTAGTTAAATCTTTTTTTTCCAATTTGCATTTTTTTACACTTTATTTAAATAATATTTATTATTTTGTAATTCCTAAGAAAAAAGTATGCGATATTACGGAAATTTTCACTTTACCTAATATTGTATTCTATAAAATGCCCATAGCTGGCTATATATATATAGTCTAAAATTTCAAACACACATTGTGCTAAAAAAAATTAAGTATCGTATCGATGAATTTTTAATTTATTCGGCAACTACGAATTTGATATAGTTTTTTTTTACACTATTATTATAATGCAAAATTAATAGAGGAGAAAATAAATCTTGACATCTAATGTTAAATACAATTTCCAAAGTTTGCATTTTCCTGTTAAAATGATCTAGTATAATCAGTTTTAGAAAATAACTATCTGTTTAGTGCGTATTTCTTTTCGCATCGCTCGCTACGACAGCTGAAAACGAGTACGATGTTGTCAGGAGAATCGCCTACAGCAGTGACGTCACGAATCCAGCGCAAAGGCTTTGTGATCTAGAGGGCAGTGCTTGAGGGGGTGTTGGCGAGAGAGAGCATTCCCCATATGTTTTAGATGCGAGGGAAGAAATTATTCTCCCCAATTCTGAGAAAAAGGGGCCTTCTACGTGCCACCTGCAAACAAAGTGTGTCCACACAAGGGGGGGGGGGAGAAAGAAAACGACTTCTCAGAAAGAGTTGGCTTGCGCCGTTAAGACCGCATGTGAGAGAACAAAGAATCTATTCTGAATTTCTGAGTGGATAACGAACAGTCTGTCGAGAAAGCAAGCTGATCGGTTGAATTTACTGTTAGATTTTTAAGTTCGATTCCGGTATACGAGCAAACTGCTCGGGTGAAATTCGGATGAAATCCGACGAACAGTGACATTTCTCCGTTAAAGACCGTGAATGGTCTTGGTTGAGTAATTATCTCAATAAATTATTACTATTATTAACTAATATCGCTTAAAAGCCTTTTATTCCCGAATTTTCGCCTAAAAGTAGAAAAAAAAAATATTTTCACATTTATTCGCATGTATTTCGTAAATACGAAAATTTAGTATCCCTACTAAGTATCCTACCTCATTGTACTCGGTGACAGTGATACATTATATAAGCACTATCAGAGACTAAATAGATGCCGATGTTTGGTACGTGAAAGAAAGTGCATTTCTTGTGGGCATTTCTCATGGGTGAATGGAACAGATTGTATTTAAATTTTACCTCTGCGAAGCTATTAGTAATTTTTTTTGAAAAAAATTAAATATTGATCTGAATCTGAATGTTTTTATCTGTTTATGAAAAATAATCAACAACGAGAAAAATATTTTTTTTCTTCTAACTTTAAAAAATTTAGAAAATATTATATGACTGCAAAATTGTTATTCAAACTGAAACATGAAATTATCCTAAAAAGCATTTTTATTTTCATTAAACAAGTGCAGCTGTGAAGGTGAAAATAATTAGTACACTATCTATTTACTAGCACATTAAAAGCTACTAAAATACTCTCAACATTTACATACGTACAAACACACACTTTCTAATTTAATCTCTGATGACTTTTTTTTTTTTTTTTTTTTTTTTTTTTTTTTTTTTTTTTTTATGAAGCGTTTTTGGAAAATATGAATATGGTTCATATCAATGGGTGTTAGAACTTTACATCTACGTTGGTCAGCTATGTGAAATTCATTTGCAGCCAACAATATTTTTATTTTATTTCCTCGAATCATTCTATATTGTTCTATACATCACTAGGTATAAAGTATGCGAATAAATACTGTTAAAAATGACGAATATAATTCAATGTAAATCAATATTTTAATAACAATATTTTGACTGTATAGAGCAGGGGTGGCCAAAGGGTTTGGCCACCACTGGTATAGAAATATAAAAAGGTATGATATGTTTTTAGTGTTTAATCTGTTAAACACTTATTAAAATCCATTAAAGACTCAATTCGTTAAAAGAGAACTGTCACTCGAAGCTCGAAGTATTTTATTTTATGCTATGGATATATCTATATTCTAATAAATAAAAACGGTAGTGTTATTCATTGCAAAATCAGTACACTTACCCCCCCCTCCCCAAAAAAAGAAAAAAAAGCGCTGAAAATAAACGAAAATGGTCATTTTTATGTAAAAAAATTACTTTAAGTGCAGCGCCACGAACACCATCACCGAAAAATTTGTGTAGTCCAAATAAGTGTAACCCAGTGGTCTACCGAAAAAGGAAATGAAGCGCCTACCGAAATTCTTATTGGCGATAAGTATCTGCTGGTAGGGTTGCCAGGTAAATCGAAGAGAACCAGGGTTTGAAATGAAGCCCTGATAGATACCCGATTTGGCATCCAAGAGAGTCTGCCGAAAAGTCTGCCAAAATGATAAACAAATTTAGGCAGGTACTACTCTTTGCTCTCTTGTACATAAACTCTTGATCGAAAAAATTATCCATTTGTAAGTGGATGTTTATTTCATTTCTATATAAAAGCCAAAAATAAATTAATATAATCTAATAATAGTTGATGTCTGTCAAAACATGACGGCTAGATAGTAAATGAATGTACTAATACACAAATTATATTCAACACATCATTGTCAAATGTTGAAAATCATAATAATGCGCAGAAAAAAATTGTGATTAAGTGGATTCGTGCTTAGTGAGTATCTAAAGACAGATTTAAAAATGTCACTGAGCATGTGCAGAAAGCAATTTTTTTAAATTGTAAATTATCGCTAATTAAACAGCATGAAATAAACAATTTCCATGAGGTTTACTGTTGTATTTCCCAAATATAATTATCATAAATATAAATAAGGCAGAGATCGATCTAGAGAGACTTCTCGGAATAAACGTGTTTATCATTAAAACATGTCACTGAGCGTGCGCGGAAACAGCGAGTTTCTAAAGACAGATTTAAACATGCCACTGAGCATGCGCAAAAATCAATTGTAAATTGTAAATTACCGCTAATTAATAGAAATTGCTGTCACAAAAACCAAATTTAACAAATCTACAGATTACAGTCTTTCGTTTAAGACCAAAATGAAGTAAATTGATGCAGTAGTTTTCTCTCACGGACTACCCAAAAAGTCGGCTTAGCAAATTAAATATATAGATGATATATATTATGCATATATCACATAGTATAACCGAAAGATTATATTATGTCAGCCGTATACTTCTGATATAATACAATCTTTTCATACAAGGAAAATTATGTGAATTTTTCGTGCAAAACAAGTTTCACAAAAGTGAAATAAATATTTATGAAAAGTCTGCTTAATTTAATCTTCGACTTCCCTTTCAAATCCATAATTCTGATGCAGATTTCTGTTACTTGTGGTTACGAATCGGATTATCGATTACGGGACGTTATTGGGAAACGGTTTCGGCTCGATTCCCATCCAACCAACACCGGCCCTCAAAAGGGTACACAATACGGGATTCCCCATCGGAGATTCGTAAATCACCCGGCAACGGTACGGATCATTTTCCCCGAGCCTATCGTTCTACCGGCGCCTCCAGAACCGGCCCGTCAAGTTGCCGTCAGTCTTGTGTTTGTTGGGAAATTACGAACACTTTCAGCTCAAGGGGAAGAATGTCAAATATTAGGCTCATTATTGACAGACATTAGTATACAATCCCAAAAAACGACCTTGTTTTTCATGTAATGCGAAATATGCAACTGGAGGTTATCCTAGGGATTGATTTTTGCTACTCGTGTAATGTAGCACTAAATTACAAGCAGAATTCTATCTCGGTGCAGATGCACCAACAGTCCAAAGAAGCTGTGCTGCCCGTTCCGGTTGACTTGTCGAAAACAGACTTAAAAGAAAACGAAAAAGTTCGTTTACAGACTACTTTAAACAAATTTGCCGAGGTATTTTCAGACAAGCCAGGTATTACTCACGTTACAACTCACAAAATTGATACGGGAGACAGTCCCCCAATTCGTGCCCGCCCATATAGGTACGATACAAACAAGCAGAATGTTATAGACATTCATATTGATAAAATGCTTCGCCAAAATATTATTTCGCCGGTCGATAGTCCGTGGGCAAGTCCGGTTGTGTTATGTCGAAAAAAAGGCAACTTGCCTATTACTGATCCCGAAGCCTGGAGATTTGCAGTTGATTACAGGGGGCTGAATAAAGTAACAAAATTCTCTACATATCCTATGCCAATAATTGAGGATATTCTTCATAGTTTAAAGTCATTTAAATACATGACTACTTTAGATTTAACATCCGGGTTTTTCCAAGTACCTATGGCGGCTGAAGACGTTAAAAAAACGGCGTTTATAACAAAAAAGGCACTTTTGCGTTTCGTCGCATGCCCTTTGGACTCAATGGGGCACCTGGCACATTCCAAAAACTTATGGATATAGTACTAAGGCCTGTTTTAGGAAAGAACGTTGCCGTATACCTCGACGACATAATTATTACGGGGGAAACTTTAACCGAGCACTTAGCTCTTTTACAGGAAGTGCTCTCTCTGATAAAACAGGCTGGCTTAACAATAAATACAAAAAAGTGTCAGTTCGTCCGCAAAGAACTACCGTATTTAGGATTCAAAATTACGCGTCAGGGCGTTCAAACGGATTCATCTAAAATCGACGCTGTAAAAGCGTTTAAAATCCCACAAACGGGAAAACAACTTTCGTCGTTTCTTGGTCTTTGCTCATATTACCGCACATTTATACCTGCATTCTCGGAAGTCGCCGAACCGCTTTACAAATTGCGAAAGAAACGCACTAAATTTACGTGGAGTTCTGAAGCCCAGAACGCCTTCCAAACATTAAAGCAGAAATTGATCCAAGCTCCGGTACTACGCCATCCAGATCACAAGCTACAATTCGTAGTGCAAACGGATGCTTCTAATGTCGGAATCGGCGCTGTACTAATGCAGGAAAACCAACCTATCGCTTTCACATCGCGAACTTTAAATTCCGCAGAACGAAACTATACAACCACTGAAAGGGAATGTTTGGCTATTGTCGTAGCACTCAAAAAATTTCGCTGTTATTTCTCAGAACAGCCGGTTCGGGTTATAACTGACCATGCTGCTTTAACCCGATTATACTCGGGCAAAAATTTTACGCCTCGTGTCATTCGCTGGGCATTAAAGATCCAGGAATACAACTTAATCATTGAGCATCGTCCGGGGAAAGGAAATCTGGTAGCGGATGCTTTAAGCAGAGACCCAGAGGGGGAGTCGATAACTCAATGTGAAATGCTCACTTCTATTGTGCTAGATAATAAAACGCAGTTAAAAGAAGAACTTCGTAAAGACATGGAATTCGGAGATATAGTTAAATACCTAGAAAACCCCGAACAATTTTCCGGAGTTAATCTGCATGCTATACAGGGTAGAGCACAGAACTATGAACTAGTCGATGATCTCCTTTTTTACAAATCATCCACAAATCGGAATGGTGAAATTCGTCCCGTCATTCCATGTTCAATGAGAACACACATTCTACATAGTCTTCACGATTTACCTACAGCCGGCCATATGGGTATTCGAAAACCTTTTTCTCGACTTAATGAGGTGGTTTACTGGCCCCAAATGAGGAAGTGGGTCACCCAGTACGTTCAAAGCTGCGACACTTGTCAGCGTACTAACTACACAAATTACCGACCCGCGGGTTTTTTACAAAGTATCGTGGCCACGTTCCCTAATGGAATTGTAGGGATAGATTTATTAGGCCCATATCCCCGTAGTGCAAGTGGAAAATACAGGTTCTTACTCGTAATAGTCGACCATTTTTCAAAATGGACCGAAATTATACCCTTGCGTAGAGCCTCAGCCAAAGCAGTTGCTGATGCATTTACACATAATTATGTTTTGCGATATGGTGCCCCTGTAAAAATTATTAGCGATAACGGTGTTCAGTTTGTCAGCGAAGTTTTCACGGACCTGTGTCGCAGGCTTCAAATAAAACATGCAAAAATGGTCACTTATAGACCACAGTCGAATATTGCGGAGCGGGTAAATCGCAATGTAGTTAAAATGATTCGCGCATTTATACAAAACAATCATAAAACATGGGATCAACATATACAGCAGTTTGCGTTTGCATTACGTTCGGCCGTCCACGACTCGACAGCCAAAACACCTGCCGAAGTTTTTCTAGGCAGAAAGATTATCACCCCTTTAGATAGTCTATTCTTCGTACCGGGGCAAGCGCCTCAATTTCAACTAGCTGATATTCAGGAGATGCTTCGCGAGGTCAAGCAAGTTAATGACCAGATGCGGAAGCAACAGAAGATATACTACGATAAAAATCGTAGGGAGGAGAAATTTGAAGTTGGGCAATGGGTTTTAAAAGCCACCCACTCACTATCTAACGCCAGTAAAGGCATAGTCGGGAAATTTTGCCCGAAATTTCAAGGTCCGTACCAAATAAAAAAGGTAGCAGGCCCAGTGGTTACCTTACAAGAAGGCCAACAGCAAGTTCCCGCAAATATAGACCAGATTAAGAGGTATATAAACCGTGCAGACTATACCCTGTTTTCAAATCAAGTGCAACAAGGTTCACAAGGATGCTGGACCCTCGGGGGTCACCAACGAAGACCGTCCTCCCCCTACTCACGATTCCGGTGATAACCTGCATGAGGGAAGCAGCTCCACTCCTGCACAGGAACCCCGGTCAGGAGTTAAAAGAAAGACTCCCATGACTTCTCCATCGTCGGCGCCTGACTCTCAGCCGTTCGAACATCCACGCAAGCGGGGAAAGCAGGCGCAAAGGAAACGAAAGATCTCTGCCGCCCAACAAGATCCTCCTCCCAAGAGACCTCCTGTCCATCGTCAAGCCGGACCAGTGCCTCAGGACCAACGACCTGCTGCACGAAGGATGCCCACACGGTCAACGAACCCCTTTACTAGGACTGCGACCGTCAAGAGAGGTTCCACGGATTGGACAGACTGGTGCAAGGAAGTTGCTGCATTCATGAGGAACAAGTCTTGTATCAACTTTCTTATTCTAACTCCCACCCTTTAATAAAACCGAACCAAATTGGTTTGAAATTCCCCAGTGTATATACTGTGTAAACATTTTGAGGGGAAGGGGTGAGCCACTGAAAAAAAAATACGGCATACTGTTGTTTTATAAATTTTTGAAGGGGACATGTAGTGACTAGGAAAAAAATACATACTGCACAATATACCAATTAACCACTAATGTACTAACTTCACAAATCATGACACATGTGCATTATAAATTGGGGGAGAGCAGATACAAACAGTCAAGAAATGTCATGCTGTGCAATTGTGTTGACAATTTTAACTAAAATAAGTTTTTTAGGGCGCAGTTGGCCAGCCCAGTATCCGCAACTCTGCAAATCCACTGTGTGATGGTGTCACCTGGACCCTTCGGGGTTAGTTTTGTAAAATGGTAGTGGCGTTTTTCCTCCACACAACGTGTGGAAGGTTTTTTTGACTTTGTCACCCATTATGTCAAAAGTCAGACCAGCACGCGTTTTCAATTAGTTAACTGAAGCCGTTCAGACCTCAGTTACCTAATTTTTTTTTTCGAGGGAGGCCAGTGTAAGGTATACACAAGATTCGATTCCCAAGAATCGAACTTTTGAGTGAAGGAATTAAAGAAGCTGCTTCAGATATGCTAATTTTTGTGGCATACGTGCTTAGTATAAATACCATGCAGCGTCATTAATGAAAAAGGGGAGGTTGTTAAGGTTGAAAAGGTGTTATCCTGCGCTAGTGCTTAGCGGGCCAGAAGTTTACATGGCAGTACTGCTGGTTTGACTTACTGTTCGTGAGTATAAAAATATATTGTTCTTGAAAGCTGTGTTTATACATTCCGTACAAATAGTACGCATGCTTATTGCTGTAAAAGCCAATTATATGTGCAACGAATTCAATAAACATTGTTTCATGTATAAATTGTGTTTGCTTCAAATTCAAATAGAGTGCCACTTCAAATTATATACACCCAAGTATGGGTAGAAGTGAGCATAGAAACTCTATATATGTTTAATTGTTAAAACAAGAACTTTCTCAAGTCGACAGACTAGCTCAGTTGGCAGAAAACTCTGCCACGATATATGAACTCTGCCACTGACAGAAAACTCTGCCAGTGAGTAAAGATTGCCTTTACTCACTCTATGTGTTTGCATTTCTTGTATATGGTATATGTCTAAATTTATAAACGATACATTTGGGTCATAAGTACAATTTCTAGTTGTACTGAGATTTTCTGCTGAGTATTTTCAATAACATTTAGAATTAAAGCCTAAATACAGAGAGATATTCGCAGTTTTTTCACTTTCAAAGATATATTGCATCCTTAATACTCGAGAATGTTAACAAATAGTGAAATGTTAATTGTGTCTGAGACTGTTTTAAACGTCATATGACTAAAGTTAATGGATATTTAACTTATATAAATCAAAACATTGCATTACAATATGTACTCTACATTTTTCTACGAATGTTATTTTCGTTAGAGACTTCACTATAAAAATACGTCATTAGAGAAATCAAAACGAATTAAGTGTATTTGATGTTTATAAAATATATATATGTTTGAGACATGCGAATACTGATAATACTGATAATGAGAATACTGATCATCTGTTAATAGCTCTCTTTCAAATTTAAATATATTTTAATCAGTATATTTCTCGGATCTGTATTGACAATTTTATCTCTTCTACGATAGTTACTGATATTAAAGTTCCATTATTTCTGACGTGTACAAGATGAATGTTGACGTGATGAATGTTGAATGTTGACGTGTACAAGATGAATGATGTGTACAAGATGAATACTTTAAAAGTAAAAGTTACGCAGTTTGATGGTCATTTTCATAGCTAACAACCATGATTGAAAGTTTCTGTATATATGACATGTAGTAGGGAACATTTTCTTTCCAGATCATTAAACGAATTTCTTGCTTTTTATGAGGCTCATATTATAAGGTAATGCATTTTAAATTGTAGAAAGAATTAAAAAATGTTATTTTCCTGCTATAATTAAACTAAATGCAATATATAATTTGATATTGGAAACTAGATCCACAATAGTATGAAATACTATTTAAAAATTAAACCGAAATAAAGTTCATTTTAACATCCCATTGGAATAAGTACATTTGCAAGCATTAAATTTAATTTATATAACTTCTCAATAGTTGGCTTCATTTTTTCAAACTTGATTTATCCTTACTTTTGTTGAATTTCAAACCAATTATATATATATATATATATATATATATATATATATATATATATATATATATATATATATATATATATATATATATATATATATATATATATATATATATACAGGGTGCCCCATAAATACCGCCTAACTCTGCACAGCTAGATTCCTCGTTAGGAGTAGATAAAAAATGCCCGAAGAACTGTACCTGTAAGACCCATAGTTTTCAAGAAAAATAAGAAAAACAAAGTATGACGTCACATCCGGTGCAAGAAAAAACACTTTATTTGACACATCAACAGCAGTATTTGCAAATATTTATAAAGGCAGATGTTCAAAGTGTCCGTTGTGCATATCGAGGCAGGCTTGAGCGCGCCGTGATACGCTTCCTGTATTTTGCAGTCTGTTGTCCAGTCTGCAGATGACTTTAGCATCCGGAGGACGGCGTGACAGATATCGACGGGCATACTCCCTAGCAGTTCGTAAGGCATTTCCATTACATTGGCTGTAGATCAAATACATGTCGCAATATTCACGAACGTAATACATGATCACCATTCGAAGAATACCGGTAGCTGCAAGATGCAGCCTTTTAAATACGAGTTAAACGACGGCTTAACGTCATTCCACGGCACGGGCATGCATGACGCGTCATGCGAAGCGAACAGTTTGAACATTATCGTCGGAAAAGATATGCAAATACTGCTGCTGATGTGTCAAATAAAGTGGTTTCTCCTTGCACCGTATGTGACGTCATACTTTGTTTTTGTATTTTTCTCGAAAACTATGGGTCGTACAGGTACAGTTCTTTGGGCATTTTTTATGTACTCTCAGCGAGGAATCTGGCTGTGCAGAGTTCGGGCGGTATTTATGGGACACCCTGTGTATATATGTATATATACAGTGGAACCTCGCTTAACGAGCACCTCGCATAACGAGTATTTTGCATAACGAGCAAAATAAATCTTAAAAAAATGGCTCGCTTAACGAACAACATTTCGCATAACGAGTGACGTGGAAGGAAGTCCCCTCTTCACGTCACTCGGATCTTCACGTCACCAGGATAATCAACGACCGAAAATAAATTATTTAAGGGTAGTTATGGATAGTTTGAGAAGCAAATATCATGGGACTGGAGGATAACAATGATATTGAGGAGCTTGTGGAAGAGCACAACCAAGAGCTGACCACTGAACAGCTAATAGAATTGCAGTGTCTTTCATAGGAATCAGTTGTAGAGGAGAGTTTGTCAGTGGAGAAGGACAAAGAAATAGCAAAGAAACAATCTTCTGGCACAATAAAAGAAATTTTGAAAGCATGGGACACTGTTGCATTGAAAGTTACAAAGCATAACCCTGATAAGACGGTGGCTATGCGCGCTATAAATTTATTCAATGACAATGTGGTGACATATTTTCAGCAAATTTTGAAGCGCCGAGAAAAACAAATGTCGCTAGATAGCTTTCTAGTAAAAAAATTAGATATGTGTTATAAATTCGTAAATAATAAACTACATATACATGATTTTGCCCCTTAAGAATTTATGTATAAGTAATATTCTTTAAATAATACATCTAAACATTTTTGAGTATTTTTTGGCATGGAACGCACTATCGTAATTTACATTAATTTATATGTAAAAAATTGTTTCGCTTAACGAGTGTTTCGCATTACGAGTAAGGGCCTGTTCACATAGGAGTCCGTTGCGTTGCGTTGCGTTAAGGGAAAGATGACGTTGAGACGAAAATAAACCAATCATAGGCCTCCAAACGATTAGCAATGAAAATTTAAACGCCTATGATTGGTTTATTTTCGTTTCAACGTCATCTGATCCTTAACGCTACGCAACGGAATCCTATGTGAACAGGCCCTAAGACTCTAGAACGAATTATGCTCGTTACACGAGGTTCCACTGTATATATATATATATATATATATATATATATATATATATATATATATATATATATATATATATATATATATATATATATATAGATATATATATATATATGTATATATATATATATGTGTATATATATATATATATATATATATATATATATATATATATATATATATATATATATATATATATATATATATATATATATGTATATATATATATATATATATATATATATATATGTATATATATATATATATGTATATATATATATATATATATATATATATGTGTATATATATATATGTATATATATATATATGTATATATATATATATATATATATATATATATATATATATATATATATATATATATATATATATATGTATGTATATATATATATATATGTATGTATATATATATATATATGTATGTATATATATATATATATATGTATGTATATATATATATATATATGTATGTATATATATATATATATATATATATATATATATATATATATATATATATATATATATATGTATGTATATATATATATGTGTGTGTGTGTGACGAATTCCCGAGTGCTCCAGAATCGCCCTACCCGACTCCTGGCAGAGCTGAGATGCCGACATGCTGGAGAGGGCAATGAACCCCGAGCTCACCAGCCCCTTTTCGGAGGGAAGAGATTTTTTGGAGGGAAGGAGAACTGTTCGCGGGCTGTTGCGATATAGACGGGCCTGAGACGGACTCCCGACGACATAGGAGTCAGACGCTTAAAGACGAACTGTGGACGATATAATATTTTAACCATCTTTTAAATAAATATACATTTGTTGTTGTTACATAATTGGAGTGATTTCTGCTTTAATGAATGCAAATACTCCTTCACACAAAAGGTATCCCACATTTTTGGGTGCTTGGCCAGGGATATTTGAGAAAGGAATTTAAGACAGTTAGGTGGATACCGTAGTGATAAGGAGACGCTAAGCTTCGCGTTGTGGAGATAGGACGGAACAGAGCCAGGCGGAAGTGAAAAAGACTGTGTTTGTGCCATCGAACTGCTGTAGAAGACGTTGATAATATTGCTACGCTCGTGAAAGTGGATTATTCTTCTGCGACGCCGGAATTAAAGGTGAGCGTATCTTTATAATTAAATATGGAAAAACTGGATGACTATCCGCAGATTTCGAAAAATTGGAAGTCATTTCCATTCAGAGACATTAAACTTGTTTATCGTATAATATTTGAAGACGAAGGTGATAGGACGAACTGAAAAAAAAAAGGCCTTTTCGTGGACTAAATTACTAAAATGAAAATGATGCAAGTTTAAAGGGGAAAACTGAATATGTTTCTTCCAATTTTTCCACAAGTGATTTAATTACTGTATGCAATATATTGAGCTTGGATAATAAGGGTAGCAAACTAGAACTGGTTATGAAAATTGTTATTAATTTGAATGATATGAATATGTTGCAACAGAATGTTATTGTTGATGATGATGATGATTTTGATGACGAGGACGAATTAAGTGAAAGGGAAAATAGTAATAGTGAACAAATAAACAATGCTTCTTCCATTAGCGCATGAGCCATATTTAAACCTTTGACGGTTCATCATCTATGACCGTTCGTAAATGGGTTGATGAGTTTGAGGATATGTCGGATTTATTCCAACTATCTGACTTCCAGAAATTTATTTTCGCTAAGAGATTGATCTGTGGGAGAGAAAAATTGTTTCTTGACAGCGAAAAGAATGTCAAAACGTGGTCGAGAATTAGACAGAGGTTTATTAAAGAATTTGCCGAGGAGACGAATTCAGCCGACTTACATTCTGCTTTAAGAAGAACAAGACAGGGCGGGAATGAACCAGTCATTGATTATTATTTTAGGATGAAGGAAATCGCGTCGCGTGGAAGTATTCAAGATAGTGCAATTATACAATATATTATAAATGGAATTAATGATTTAGATGTAAACAAACACATTTTATACGGATGCAGAGACATGCATGAATTTAGAGACAAACTAAAAATATATGAGAAAATTAAAGATAATAGTCGGAGAGATGAAGTCAAAAAAGATTTTAAAGCTGGATTTAAAAATGTAGTGACGCAAGAAATGAGTAGAGACGCAAAGTTTTTAAATGAGAAACCAAAAATATGTTTGATTAAGAATCAGAAGTACACACAACCTTTTGCTAACACACGCCAGAGAAATGATTCGAACTTTAAAATTATCTGCTACAATTGCAATGAGGAAGGGCATAAATCATCTGTTTGTAAATTTAAAGACAATGGTTTGAGGTACATTTTATGTGACGAGTTCGGGCACAAGGCAAATTCATGTCCTCAAAAGAAAGTAAATAAAGTAACAATTTCACATCATCGTCCTAATAGGATTCAGAAAAGTGTCGAAGTTTTAGGAAAAGAAGTAGATGCTATTTGGGACACTGGAAGTGAAATTACAATAGTAAATCAAGTAGCTTACGTTAATCTAGGATCACCAAAATTAATACAGAATAAAGTACAGTTACTGGGAATCAGCTCAGATCAAATTTCTCCTTTAGGTTATTTTAATGCTAATATAATAGTTGATGATTATTCTGTGAATACTGATATTTATGTTTTAAGTAGTAATTTGTATAACAAAATGGTTATTGGAATGGATGTAATGTCTCAAATTGATTTTTCCATGAGTAACGAAGATGTAAATATAGCGGGTTTGAGTTAGAATTTTCAGGTTAATTATATTTGTATTGCACGTAGTAAAGTAAATGATAATGAAATATCTCAGAAAAACAAACCCGGAATGAGATTTATAACGAACATTAAAAAAGTAGTTTACCCTAGACAACCAGCTGTACCTGAGTGTGAAGGAAATAGAGTAGAAAGCTGTGAATCATAGAAAATTGAGATTTCTATGTTGAATTTAGACAAAAATGATAGTCCCGTGGAAACAGACGTGTTACCAAGATGAAAATAGTGATGATAAAACCAAATTAACTGAAAATGAAATTGGTGTATGTGAAGAAAGAAATATTAGTGAAAGTGATTTGAATGAGTTAGACGATGAAGCAAATAAAACTGTTGGAGTTAATGAGAGTGATTTTAATGACTTAAATTTTGATGAGGGAAACACAAATCTTGGAAACGAGTGCAGCAATGATCAAGACTCTCAATTCAATCGGGAGAGTGATGTGACGGGAGAAGTCTGTGATGTAGAGGGAGTTGAAAATCAAAAAGAATTTGTGGAAACTGAACTTGAATGTAACAAAAATTCAGAAGATTTAACTGTGAGAAAAGTGATGTGCCTGATGAAAAAAATGTCGATAGAAGAGAATTAGGAGATCAAGAACTTGCCACAACTTTTAATGATGAAAATAGTACATTTCAGAGCTATTATAATCAAGTAGAACCACAGAAAGTCAAAGCAAAGTTAATGTTAGATGATCATTTGAGTAATACTGAAGATTGGGTTACAAACATCAGAAATTACTGCAAGAAAAAGAAAGAGCAGAAAAAAGGGATAAAATGTTAGAAAATATGGATGCAGAATTAATTGTTGGTTCATTAGTAGAGGAAGAGTTTCAAAAGAGCAAGGCTTATACTTCACGACATTTAAAAGGGCTTACAGTTGCTGATGATGTTGAAGTTTTCAAGGAAGGAACACCAATTATTCTAACTTTAAGAGAAAATGATGTCCTTGGAGAGGTAGAGGATGTTTTAGAAAATATAAATATTATTGATAGTGAACGCTATTCAAGGAATGTAGAAAATGAAAGAAAGAAACGCGATTATCAGCCCTATGAAGAACCAGAGTATGATGAATCGCGAATATTGAAGAAAAAGAATATGCTTTCAAAGTATGATGAAGTAATTGATGGTGAGAGAAAGAAATTCTTTGAGGTGGATTCTGAAATTACACAATCTTATAATACTAGCAGAGAGCATCGATTAGAGTTAATTAAAACGAAATTAAAGCAACGAAATAAGATGTCACTGGAAATGCCTGTACTGAAAGTGGCAAATGATTACTACACTCCCGAGGATATGATGCAGTTCAAAAGACGAAAGAAGAAAAGGAAGATTCGAAAAACTCTTCTTTTGAAAAAAGACGAATTGCTTATAGAAGTGTTGGATGATGAAAAAGATTTGCGATCACGGAAAGGAAGGAGAATTCAAGGAGTTGGTGAACCAACGTTTACAAGTGATGCTCTTGAAATGAAAGTTGTTGAAAAGCCTTATTTGTGAACTGTTATTGATGAAGGAAAAGGTGGAAAAGAACTGTACAGTGCTTTAAACAAACCAAAAAAGTTGACAGAGAGGAAAATTATGAGCACTATTCTAGAAAAGTTTATTGAAATTCTTAATAAAACTAATGTTGCTGAAATGACGCTGCTGTTGATTCTAAGGGAATAAACATAGAACTGAATTATGTTGCTGACATCTGCAGAATACTCGGTGAAGTTCCTACTTGTATGTCTGGCAACAGAGATGAACAGGCAGATAAGATGACGGATTTAGAAAGAGAGCTTGTAGAAGAAAAACAGAATCAGGAATTAGGAGATCAGAATCGTGGAGCTTGGAATGAAGTTGATATTGATGAAAGGCTATCTGAAATACACTGAAGTGCCACTGAATTAGGGATAGCAAAGCCTATGCAAATTGTGTAGAGCTGCGCATCATGTATGCGCAAGTGAGGGCGCTGTGGTAACTGCATATATAGCGCGTACTGTGGTTGTTCTGAATTAGTTGTTGGAATTACCAGTATGGGTAAACTGCCTGATTAAGACGCCTTCGATCGTGGACAAATCGAAGGTGCGCGACGCATGGGCCATTCAATTTCCGAAATCGTCAGACAGCTAGGATTTTCAAGGTCGACAGTGTCAAGAGTATACCAAGAATACATGGATGGTGGAAAAAAACTAGCGATCGGGCAAACTGCAAAGGACAATTAGCCTTGACAGTGCGTGATGAGAGACGGCTCAGGCTTATTGTACGTAGCCAGCGAAGCCAAACATTAGCTCAAATTATCACCCAGTTTAATGACGGTGCCAGTCGTACAGTCAGTAAACGGACTGTGCAACGTTCGCTTCACCGTATGGGTTTCGGGAGCCGTCGACCTACGAGAGTACCATTGCTCTATACTCGCCATCGGGCTGCACGTCTTGCCTGGGCAAGAGAGCACAGAGACTGGAGTGTAGAGGACTGGAAACGAGTAGCATGGAGTGATAAGTCTCGATTCCGACTACTTAACGCCGACGGGAGGCTGAGAATATGGAGTCAGACTCATGAAGCCATGGATCCTGCATGCCTGGCTGGAACTGTACAAGGGCATGGTGGCTCAATCATGGTCTGGGTTGTTTTTTCGTGGCACAGTTTGGGATCTTTGGTGCGTGTACCAAACTCCCTCATTGCAATTCGGTACGTAGAGTTGCTGGGTGATCACCTCCATCCGTTTATGCTGTTCTGTTATCCGCACGGTAATGGAGTTTTCCAGCAAGACAACTGTACCTCTCACAAGTCCCGGTTGGCTACTGGCTGGTTGGATGAGCATTCCTCTGACTTCTCTGTCATGAATTGACCACCTAGAAGCCCAGACTTAAATCCTATTGAGCATCTTTGGGATGTTTTGGAACAAGGCGTGAAAGGCCATCACACAGCACTAAAGAACTTTACTGAATTATGGACAGCTTTAGCCAATATTTGGCAAGCCATTCCCGTGGAACGTTTCCAGAAACTTGTTAAATCTATGCCTCGTCCTGTGGCAGCCGTTATCAAGGCTAGAGGAGGCCCAACTCGTTACTAGGTATGTATCCCTAATTCATTGGCACTTCAGTGTATCTGTGAGAGAAAATGAACCTATTTTAGAGGAAGAACCAGATATGAATTTTGGTATTGCTGAAGCTCTCAAGTTAGCTAATATAAAGTGATACTTAGACAAAAATCTAAAAAAGTATCCAGTGCCACAAGAACTAGCCAGTTGAAATCACAGTCATACGCAATAGAAGAGAAGTTTTATGAAGATGATAAAGTTCGAAAGAGCGATAGATATACTGGTCCTATACAAGAATTCCATAACAAATACTCTATCGGATTGCGAAGGCGAAGTCGAACGATCGTTACGACCTAGAAAAGATTAGCTGTCATGAAGGGTCAATTAAGACCAGATCAGCTGCTGCTCACATAAAACCATGGTCTAATGATCTGTAAACAATTTTAATGCAAAATACTGTTGTTTTCTTTGTTTTCTTTTATTTAGGATTTATTTTACGTCTAAGAACGGAAGGATCCGCGAAGTCGCTTCGGTGTCATAATGGCCGCTGTGAGACGAATTCCCTCCCGAGTGCTCGAGAATCGCCCTACCCGACTCCTGGCAGAGCTGACATGCGACATGCCTGAGAGGGCAATGAACCCTGAGCTCGCCAACCCCTTTTCGGAGGGAAGGAGAACTGTTCGCGGGCTGTTGCGATATAGACGGGCCTGAGACGGACTCCCGACGACATAGGAGTCAGACGCTTAAAGACAAACTGTGGACGATATAATATTTTAACCATCTTTTAAATAAATATACATTTGTTATTGTTACATAATTGGAGTGATTTCTGCTTTAATGAATGCAAATACTCCTTCACACAAAATAGCACACACACACACACACATACACATATATATATAAATATATATATATATATATATATATATATATATATATATATATATATATATATATATATATATATATATATATATATATATATATATATATATATATATATATATATATATATATATATATATATATTACCAAATCCTTGGTTCGGAAAGATATTTTAAAAAGTGAATTTAAAATACAGAAATAAATTTACCAGCTACCGCAATTGAAAAACAGAGATTTTATAAACAGCAACACTTTAGTACAGTTCTTTTACAACTTGCAGCAGTAGACTAAATAATACTACAAATCTTCGCTGGAAGTCGACAAATTCCAGCACCTATGTACTTTTCTTAACAAGTGGGGATTTGAATACAATTTTAATTAATACACATATAAGAGTTATTAAAAAGTAGCATACGACTTTAATAACCTCTTGCGCTAAGGTCCTCGTCTCAAGCCCGACGAGAAAATATCTTTTTAAGAAGAAAATGTCAGTAATTCCAATTCTTCAGCCTATCGCCACAAGAAAAAATCTTTAACGGATCTTTTTATTCCAGACTCTTATTCAGCTAGGAAAGAAAACCCGTGATGCCACACCGCTCAACCATACCATTTTCCAACAAAAGACCCAAGAGCAGGATTTATTACTTACTCCATGGTAGACGCGTGAGCGTGCTAAACCATAGTTTTAATTCACGTGAACTCCAAAACATCGCATGATGGCGATAACACGCCAAGTTGGCCCCTAACTCGTAACAATCAATCAATATATATATATATATATATATATATATATATATATATATATATATATATATATATAAATAAAAGTCTCACGAGAAGTGACACCGCATTAGAAAAAAAATATTGAAATGGAAATGTAAAGAAAAATTTAAACAATTTTAACACAATTTTTACCAACATTTTTAACTTTCAAGAGTTTATGAAAACTAATACGAAGCTCTTTTAAAATATCACCTAAACGTTAGGAGGTTAAAAATTTCTTTAGTTGCTTGGCTTTGTCGTATTTACCGGTGTAAATAGAAAATTTCATAAAATTAACATAATAAAACAAAATTTTAAATTTTAAAAGCACCTAATTTGAATTCATGTAATTTTGTGAATAGATTATTTGCAAAAAAAATAAAAATTAATACTTCTTTAAAAATCCATTGAAGACCCAAGTATTCATCTTTATAGTATGTATTACGAATTAATATTCATTACGATATTTTTTCGTTGACATATTTTTATAATGCTAATCATCATGGACATAGTAAATAATTAGAAGTATGTTTCTTAAATAAATTTCTAATCTTATATTTTCATGTAATTTTCTGTGTACAGTCATTATGTGCTTTTTAATATGTTTAGAATAATTTATAAGAAGCAACGTTATTAACGTATATCATATTTTTGATGCCCTTTAATAAATTTTTGTTATATACCAGTTAAACAAGTTTATATGAAATTTTTGGGGTTTCATAATAAATTAAGTATAATTTTTTTCACTATTCATAGTTTTGCATTAATTAGCAGTGTTATATTCAACACTATTTATTCTTTATTATTACACCCCCTTAATTTTTATTTATCGTAGTTTAAATTTCGTTGAAATGTTTATTAACGTTTTTAATTTTTTCATTTATTTTAATGACTGCAAATAGTCCATATGTTTCTTTCGATAGTTTAGCTGAAATGAGTAACTGTAAAATATGGATCTAAGAAAAATGCATGTTAATTATTAAATTAAACCTTTCTTTTATCTTTGCTATAAATTTTCAAAAATAGTGTGTCTTATATTCAAAATCCTTCCAATATATATCCAAAAATGAAAACTTAGAATAATAAATAAAATATAACTTTTTCCAGTATTCATAGTTTTGCATTAATTAGCAGTATTATAGTAAAACCTTTTGGTTTTTTATTATTAAAATCGCTTATTTTGTGTTTACCGTTGTATAAATTTCACTGAAAAGTTTATTAATGTTTTTCATGTTTGTAGTTAATTTAATGACCGCAAATAGTCCGTATGCTTCTTTTGATAATTTAGTTGAAACGAATAAGTGGAAAATGTGGATCTAAAATAAGTGATGTGATTTATTAAATTAAACCTTTCTTTCATCTTAGCAATAAATTTTCAAAAATGACGTGTCTTACATTCAAAATCCCTCCAATACATATCCAAAGATGAAAAATTACATGATTAACTTTATCTCGGTGAACAGGAGTCTTATTTTTACGCCCTCTGAACACTGAGCACATTAAGAATCAAGATCCGTAATTTAATTAGGTGTTTGCTTTAATTAAATGGCAGATCTAGTCCAGTTTATGTTTGTAATTTCACGCGTCTGGGGGATTTTATAATTTGTGTAAAGACGTAACGCATTGAAGGGACAAGGCTGTTAAGTAAACGGAACAATGTGCACAAATGATAATTACTTCATTTTGAACTTTGACAAGTTTTACGAGGTGTGTATTAGGATTATAAAGGTTAAAATAACCTTCTTGTGAATCATTAATATCAAACAGGCAACCCAGCGCCTATTTAAGTGAACGTTTAAACATTTGAATATGCTAATTGCCTCTATTTCTTTACAAGAGAATAGTTATTTCAAATATTACTTGCTTCATATTTATTTATAAGCTAACTTTTTCCACCTTATGTATCTAATTACCAAGAAAATTATGCTGCTTTTATAATATTTGAACACGAGCATCTTGTCTAAAACTACACTTCCGACAGAGAAATTAGTTAGATGATAAAATTTGAAGACGTAAATTAGAAATATTTTTTACAGGTTTTAATATGATGTATAAAATTTTCGGTTATTTAAAATAAGGAGTGTTTCGAATATGATGCCCGTGATATTTAAATTATTTGAATTTTGTAATATATACCTTTTAAAAAGTAAGATTTGGGCTAAAAGCGAAATTATTAATTGCGGCGGTGAAAGGCAAAGTGGTGCAAGTCGGTAAGTCAAGTGGTGTAAGTCCAAAGCGTTTTACTGCAAAAACTACAAAAAATTCCACTATAGATTGAAAAAATTATAATTCATAATAATTATTATAATATTGCAAATAATAATTATTTGCAATTTCACTATAAATTGAACATGGAGATTACATTTTTACCCACAAATAAAAAAAAGTTGAAAATGTGACTTACACCACTTTGCCTTTCATCGCCTCAATTCGTGGTTACACATGCACTGAACCAGCAGAATTTAAATTTTTTTTTTCTCTTAAGAGTATAGAAAGTAAACCATGCGTATGAGGAAGTGGTATGCAATAACTCATTAGTTCTTTAGCATGAAAAATTCAACCTGTTTAGAAGGCTGAATGATGTATGATGTCTTAATATATAGTATGGATTTATATAATTTAATCTGGTAGCAGGATAAATTTTGAATGGGAGATGATTATTCCAAGCAAGAGCACAATTAAAAAGAGTGTAACAGTATACTTATTATAATCACTGAAATGGTTTCAGAAACAATATAGATATAGTAAAATTTACTAAAGATAATATTCATAAAAAAATTACAGAGATTGCTAGTGTGTATGAATGCAGCTATAACATTAAAACTATAACATTTAAAAAAAGCCTTAGAGAAGGAGTTCGCGTATATATCTGATTGGCTAGAAAATTTACAGCTTTTTAATATATTATTATTGTTACCAGCTATTTGAGAAGCAATAGGTATTCAAAATTGGGTTTTTAAATAGAGTGCATTCAGTACAAAATTGATTGATTGTTTCCATTTAGTCAGTGGAGCTTCAATTACTGACTGAAAATAATTAAAGTTTCATTAGGTTATTCATAAACCCAACACGTAGGACTTCCGATAGGTTAGAAAAACTTTGACAAATGCTGTACTAAGATAAATCATAACAAACTTTATCACAAATGATGGAAAATATTGTAATTGTCAGAAAACATGTATTGAAGAACATAAAATAAACAATAACATAAAATAAGTTCTTCAATTTCACATCTCATGAACAAACTATTGTACGTGTATCTGCAAAACTTTTAATTAGTTCTTTGCAGATCAAATAAGCCTGTCAAAACATACCTAAATATTTATAAGAATTGGAGAGTTGAATGTTTAGTTTAATTATATTTCCTTTTACGTCGAAATTAATCAGCTATGTGATATATACCAGGGTTACTCAAATTTAACAACTCAGGAAGTTTTGGGATTGTGAGATAAAACCTACATACTACTCTGAAACCAGGGAAATACTGAGGTAAATAAATGTCATTTAAATATCATTAAAAAGAACACATCGTAGATAAGGAAGTGTTAGATCCCAAAATCCCTGCATTGCTTGTAATAAATAAACATTCTGAATAATCAAAATATTTATTTCTAGTATTAAATCTCTGCAATTCCTTAGAACATTAATATTATAGATGGTTTTGAGGAATATTGAAAATTAGGATGAGTAAAATGGTAACAGGCAAATCCTGTGGCCACCAAATTCGAGATCCTATTATTGTTTGCAATAAGCCCTGAGGCAGAAAATATTTTATCTCAGAAAAAAAGGTGTAAGTGGTATTGTCTTTAGCCCAACTAATAACAAATATGTTTTTCTTTTCCACTAATCTCAAAGCTCTCGGGTTTCTTTTTAATGATTATCTTCAAAATGCATTATACTTTGGAATTTGCAAGTTCATTAGTTTTATAAACTGTATGAAACTTCTCCGTTGGAGTCATTGAAGATGATTTGGTAAGTATACCTCAATTCCTCAACAGCTTTATCTGTCAGTTTAGGCAACAGTTATCCTAAAGATGTAATAGTAACTCAATATATGTTTTGCCTCTAAAATTAGGAAATAGTTGCTTTGGTTTAAAAGAAAGGCTAACTTAAATCGGCTGCTTTTTGTCTACCAGCTTTTGTCATAGTCAGATGCACTGCATAAGACTTATCATTTCATTTCTTATTTTACCTATGCGCTGGAGGAGTGAGTTCTTCATACTGATTGAGAAAGTGGTGCTTAATTTATGACGTTTGTTAATAAAATTAAAAAAAAGACTTCTGATATGAGTAAATTCAGTTGACTGTTGCTTTAATACACAAACGTTAATGGGTTGAAGCACTGCAACGATGTCGTCTGGAATGACATTAACTCCTCCAGGTGAAGGGGCGTGTTACCACGTCCGTCAGCTCCGCGAAGACTTTGATATCGGCGTGTGACGTCATTACCACCGAACACGTTATGGAAATGCTTCCTTCAGCTTTTTTTTATTCGTAGACATTTATGCTCGGACATGTTTGCCTTCAGAAACTTGAAAATTCACCGTTCAAGTGGATTCAGAATGTCGTCGTATCGGCGTGTGACATCATAACCACTGATCACAGTATGAAAGTCCTTCCTTTACCTTTTTTTATTAATAGACAGTTATGTTTGGTCACTTTAGAAACCCGAAAATTTACCGTTCGAGCCGATTCCGAATGACGTCGTATCGACGCGTGACGTCCTAACCTCTGAACACTGCATGAAAGTCCTTCCTTTAGATTTTTTTTATTCATAGACAGTTATGCTCGGCCACATATACCTTCAGAAACCGATAATTCATCGTTCGAGTTGAAACCGAATGACTTCGTATCGTAGTGTGACGTTATAACCGCCGAACACAGCATGGAAGTCCTTCCTTTGTTTTTTTTTTATCCATAGACATTTATGCTCGGCCAATTGTCCCTTCAGAAACCAGAACATTCACCGTTCGAGTCAATGAAAGTCCGTGAAAGCGGTGACGTCTTATGCCTTTTAACTTCCCAGCCTTTATACATATGCCTTTAACATATTCCTTCCCAGCCTTTAACATATGCCTTTTAACTTCCCAGGTGAACGGGCGTCTGACGTCGTCCTCGGGTTTGACGAGATAACCGCCGAACACTTTATGGAAATGCCTCCTTCAGCTTTTTTTGTTCGTAAACAGTTATGCTCGGACAAGTTTGTTTTCAGGAACCCGAAATTACTTTGTTGGAGCTGATTCCGTATCGATGTGTGAAGTCATAACCGCTGAACACTGTATGAAAGTCCTTCCTTTAGCTTTTTTTAGGGCCTGTTCACATAGCAGCCCGTTAGCGTAAGCGTTAAATTTTAACCAATCATATAGCTGAGCGCTATGACATCATCCGTTGACTCACGTATCATCACTAGTGAAAACACTCCGTTGACCTCTTACGCTTACGCTAACGGACGCTATGTGAACCTGCCTGTAATCAGAGACAGTTATGCTCTGCCACGTGTGCCTTCAGAAACCCGAAAATTTACCATTCGAGCCGATTCGTAATTAGACTTGAAACCGTGACGTCATATATGCCTTTTTATGAAACCTTTTGATACGGATGCCTTAGTTTCCATTTACACTTTTATCACTATCTAGATGGCTGTTATTTTATATAGTTATAGAAACCAACACCAGTGGAAATTTTTGTGGCTCAACACTTTAATTGAAATCTGAAGAAAATATCATATTTTTTACTAACTTTTACTAATAAAAGTTTGGCGTTGATTTTACAATGTCAAATGAATGTATCGAAATGTCTGTTTCGAAAAGATTGTTAACAAAATACGAAGTTTTTATAATTCTAACATAGCGCTGAAATCTAATTCATCATAAACTCTCATACTGGCATATCGTACTCTAAATCCTTAACTGCAATTTTTGTGGTAACGATTGATTTTGCAGATTTCCACATCAATACTGTATATATGGAAACATATTTTATAGGATCATATGCATATTATGATAGCACTTTTAACGTAGGATTACGTTATCCATAACGGTCTACCGGAACGGAAAATTTCAGACGCTAAAACCGACCATCTATACCTCGCAAATTATAATTTTGGCAGAGCGCCAAACCCAGTCTGAATCGCTTGGACAAGCAGCAAAGAGTTAAACAGAAAAGTACCGTCGAAGTCCGTCAAAATTTTGACATACATACATATATATATATATACACATATATACATACAAAAGAGGTAAGCAACGATAAGTACTACGTTAATAACCCGCGGTAGTTTCGTTAGAAGAAACTACCTGAATTTTTTTCTTCACTTGAACAAAAAACAGGGAAATTTTTTGGTAAAATAGTATTTGTTAAATAATATCTTTATAAAAGATGTATTCATTCAAATAAAAATTGGTAAAAAATGTTAGGAATCTTAGTAATGAATTCAGTTATTAATAAATATATTGATTGAAAATTTATACTTTACTTCTTTCACAACACTGACTGAATTTTAACAAAAATTTAAAGATATCTTTTGAATACATTTAAATAATCTGTTTATTAAAGAAATTCTAAAGATTGATACTAGTTTCCTTTATAAAACACGCTGCTTATGTTTCATTTCAAAAGCGTGCAGATTCTCTTTAGGTATTCATTTAAGAAACTCGAAAATTTCACTCATGACATGCATCCATTCAGAAAAGAACAAAAATTTCAACCTTTTCAAAAAGCTTCCATATAGATTACTGCCTTATTTCGTTGCTCCACGCATTTTAAATGCAGCCCGACTATTATTCCATTATTAGAATTGCTTTTCCGAACACGTGCTTTGCAATTAGACAAATACAGTATCGAGTTTTGCGAAAACACTCCTCTTATCTAATAAAACGCTTGATTTAATTAGAATCCTATTCTGCCTCAAAGACTTCATAGGTCGAGGAAAAACTTTAGTAAAAGTTGTAGTCAGAATGAATTAGCACTAAACTTTAGCAAAGAATGAAGGGAAATATTATAATTGTCAGAGCACGTATCTTCAACTTCGTTAAGTAAATGCAATAAACAATAACGTGAGAATCATTTCCAAAATTTTACGTGCTGTTGAACAACGTATGGTCTTCGAAGATCCAAAACATTTATTTGGTTGTTCAAGCATCAGAGAAAATTGATAAAGATAGTTATAAAAATTTATGGAAAATCAGATATTTAAGGCTGCCATGCACTAACCCTATTGGATTTACTCACCTTAATGTTAACCTGTGGGGAAAATATGTCTAATATTTACAGCTACATAAATGCTGAAAATCTAATTTTCATATAGCCTGAGCTTTATTGCATCTTGCATCAGGATTCTTTTTATACATTTCGTCAACCAGAGGATTTTTGAGAGTTTAAAACACACTATATCATATTTTTCCCCAAATAATTTAAATAAAAAAATATTTGCATTTTTTTAAAACGAAAAATGCCCAAATGCTTAAAAATATTTTCTATATTATGGAGTAAAATTTTTTTTTAAACTTGAAATGCAAGTCTGTAACCCTTGAACACATTTTCTCCATATTTATGAGCGAATATAATGGGTTAGTACACAGCAGCCTTAAATGTTTCAATTAATTGAAGACCTTATTTGAATAGTGGAGCAACTCCATTCTCGTCCAATTTAAGATAACAGAGCCTTAAAGTCTAATGAGTGCTGAGAAATGACTGCTGAAGATTTGTAATGCCCTCTGTTGGCAGCAGAAATAAGCTGGAGATGTACCAGTTTAAAAATAAGATAAAAATGACTTGTATGAACATGAAAGTGAGTCTAACTTCATTATTTTAAAAAGTGGAGTTGGACCACTACTCAAATAAGGCCTTTAACTGCACTTCTCTAATTATCATGTAAAAAGAACAGTTAATGTTTTACATAAAGTAACTGTGAAAGTTATACACAAACTTTTGAGGGTCAGTAGTGTCTAACAAGGTGTCTAAGTCCTGTCCCTCTCTCAAAACTTTCCCCTACGGTTCTTCCATGAAGCACACATCGGGCCCGACCTGGCATTAGCCCCACTGGGATTATCCTGACTGTGCGGATAGACCCGCAGCAGGCAACCACCCCACGAACGACCCAGACAGCCCCCCCCCCCCCCCACACACACCACGCCCACAGGACAAACCCCCCAAAGCAAGAGACTTAGACGGACTCCATGCAGAATAGACGGATCAGCCAAGAAAAATTTAGAATACGACAAAGCTCTACCGGAGGACACTCGCACAGGCCAACCTTCGTGAAATCAAACCTAAGAAAAGAAGGAGGCAGAACGACCCAAACGAAACGATGGAGCAAATTTAGTGGCTGCGAGCGAGAACGCGGAGAACAATAGAAGAACCGGGAAAGGAGTCACAAAAAATTACTGGCTATGTGACTCAAGAGGAAAAATTTAAGTCGGCATCATTGCAAATCCCAGCTAGGAGATGACTTGGCCTAAATTGGGAATGGTCGATTTTGAGAGGGGACAGTCGCATCCCTGGGCGCAGAACCAGCAACTTGGTTAAAACCTCGTCGTTGCTGTGCAACCAACCCTGCGGAACCTTCGTGAGCCGGCATGTCCTGTGTTCGCCAAAGGGCATCACCCCAATGACGAGGACCGTGACCTCTGGGGTTGGACCAACTCAAGGATGGTCCAGCTTACCTCACAAGGCTGCAGTCGATAGGTCAGAATTCGAGGACAAGACCAAATCTCCTGACTTACGCAGGCCCCGTGCCATTTCATTCATCATTGCAGCCCCTACGGTTCTTCATGGTCTCTTTGGGAAATTACCATCAAATTAGCTAGACTGAAGCACAAAATATGGGATATAGAAGGTGGCACAGGGCCATATATTTTTAATTTACTGATGAAATATATATTCAGCAATCTTCTTTTTAGGTTTTAATTGTTGCATTAAATTTAAGAATCTGTTGTACGACGTAACGAGTTGAGCGTTTTTAACATCACTTCAAGTTAGAATAATAGTTTTCGATTTGGTTATAGAAATAAATGATGGATTAACATAAAACACCTTTCGTTAACTAAACCTAGCGTCAACAAAATCAAAATTACCACTTTGAAACTTTATAATTTTTTAATAAATCTCTTTTTTTTTGTCTAACCATTTTAATTCTATAAGAATAAAATAATATTACTAGACTTTTAAAATAGTTAAAGCTTGGAAAAGTTTTAAGAAAATTATATTTGGAGAAAACGCTCCGTACCAACAACAATGGTTCGATGCTGAAATAAAATTCCCCATGAGATTATGCAGAAACCAATTGTGCATAAAGTTGTTTCTACGTGAATAAAAAAAAACCTTGCTCATAAAAACTACAACAGCAGTGAAAAAACGCAAACCCAAAGATGCATGCTTATAATAATCTGGCCAACTTCCAACTCACTCATCATCTCCCAAATGGGCTTCATGTTGCAAAACTGAAAATAAAGCTCTTATTTTGAACCCTACTACATCTTATTAGAAATTTTAGGGATTGCCAACACATTATATTTATATAAGAAAAAAATCTCGAGTTTGAGGAGATTTTAATTAGGACTAAAAACGAAAAAAAAAATTCGAATATGAATTTTTTGTATTAGCAGAACTTAAAATTTAAAGTTTTAGAGTTTCCGCAATTATATTATTTTGCAATTGATGATATAATATTACATATTACTGATGAAGGAGTTAAAGAAGCTTATTTAAAATGACTTTCAAACAAGTGAGAACATATTCCAGTCATGAAGTACATATATATTGAACACACACACACACACACACACACGCATATATATATATATATATATATATAAAGGAAACGAAAGCCCAATGTTTCAGAAGAGATATTACAAGTAACGTCTCTGTGACTAGATACTGCGGTTGCTACAATTTTAATAGAAATGAAAGATAAATAAAGCACAAAACTTAGAATACGAGGTCAGTATGAACTAAGAGTAAAACTCTTTATCATATCCATCAAATTATTGAAATAGTGCATGTAGTCAGCTGCAGAAATGCATCTAATCGATAAGGCTGTACAAAATAAAGGTGAGGAGTTTTATATAAGAGAACTAATGGATCACAATGTATGACAGAGTAAGACAGTATCGAAAGTATTAAAAATAAAATAAAAATTAAATCTAGATAAAAAATAAAAAGAATAAAATAAATAAATGTAGGAAGACCGGGCATTAAAAAATAAATTGTCAATAATTTAAATAAATAAGTAAAAATAAAAAAGAATAAAGATGTTTATAAATATATAAAAAATGTCTTAAGAATAGTTGAAAAAATGTGTTATTAAAATTCGTTCATATTAACGAGAAAATTGAATAAATAAATAAACTTTTCAATTTTTAGTTTTTTAAACTCACAGAGATTACAAAGCATCCAAGAATAGGCAGTTCTTATACAATGTTTTATCTTCCGTTTATAATGGTATTAGTTACTAGATATTAGATTCAGTTTATTTAACATTGTACAAATGTTTATATTTACAGTATTTTTAGAGCTTCTGTACTTAGGAGAGAAAACTGGAAGGATTTGGAAATTTAACAAATAAACGATAAGCAAATAATAAATGGATTTGTGTCTCTAAGTTAAAACGAACTCCAAATATTTTAAAAACCACTAATTCTTTTAGTAAATGAATAGTTAAATAATACCTAAGCAAATGCTTTAACATTGATAATAATTAATCAAAAAGTCATATTTTATATTAGAAGCTTAGTATACGAATCAGTTTTTATCTATTTTGCATTAAATATTTTAATGAAAAATTATGAAAGGTTTAAAAATATTACTAACTATAAGCAATATTAAAATTGATTATTTTATATTAACGCTAAAAATAAGGAATATTGTATAATATGAAATTGATATGCAATTTATATGAAGAGAAAAAAATTAAGCAAGAAAAATTTCGAAAATAACTGAATAAGGTAAAAAAGGCAAAAACCGAATTAGTAGAGGATCAGTGATGCCTTTTCTGTGGAAGAAATTACAGATGTAAACTAATCTAAGTTGAATTGGTTGTTATTGTGAAGAAAAACCAAAGCAATAATGGATTCAGTCTTTAGCCCGACCTCTTTAACAAGTCTATGTGAGAATGAAGTTTTTATCTAAATTTTAATTTCCCTTCAATAGAAACTTTAAAATCTAAAATTTATTTATTTTTAAAATGAATTATAATTTAATCTGATTTTTTTTCAATGTAATTAATTTCAAATGCAAAAAAAACAAAAATTTATGATTTCGTGCTGCACTGTTGCCAGAAATATCCAAAAAGGGTACAAAATACATAGTTATTAAAATTTATTAAATCTGTGACGAAAACTGTAAATTGTAGCCTCTTACGCATTTTTTTTTCTTGTGCAGAAGAAAGCTTTCCATGAAAACGAGTTACGATATTAATGCACCTGAAAGTAAGAAAATAAAAATGATTACGGGTGTTTTAGTTTTTTAATAATGAGTAAAATTTTAATCCAGAAATTTTAAATGACTTTTTATTTTGCATTAAAAATAAAGTTTTTATTATCAAATTTTAGCACTTTTATCTAATTCTTGCGTGATTTCTGTATCTTTGAAGCAAACGGTATGCATATGCATTCAGGTATAATGCAAACAATGAATAAAGTAAAATATGATAATCTTTTTTGAATTTCTTTGTTTACAGAATATGAATATTTAAATCCAAAAATCATTAACAGGGGAAAAAAAAGGCGTGTGAACATTTTAACTGTTCTTCTTTTGCTGAAATTTTCTTTTAAAATTTAAAGACGATATATTATTGCCTGGGAAAAAGTGCATCTGCGTCATATAAACAAGTTGGGTGTAATAATATGAAAGAAAGAAAAACAAGTTAAAAAGTTTATGCTTCTCCAGATTTTTATTAAATTTCTAGTTTATGTTGTTGTACTAGTTTAGACTTTTTTTCCGCCAATTTTTCCCTTTTTTGGAAAGAAGATTGAATCTGAAATGCGTAAAAAACTTTTAATCTAAAATGCATATAAACTTTATAGGGATTAAGCAAAAGAAAAAATTATGTGCAATGAAATTTTTTAAGCAATAATAAACCTGTTAAAATTGCGTAATGTAGAAAAGATAAGTTGTTTAAAAATCACTAAAGAAAGTGACATATGTTAGATAGTTTATCATTCACAGACTCTGTCGTAGTCACAACTATTAGAAAATGTCGAAGGTTTAATAATCTTTTTACGTAAATGGTAGCGCAAATAATCAACATCGATAATTTGCGCTACCATTAAATATCAAAGTCAGTGTGAAAATAATTGCAACAAGTTGATTATGGTTAAGAATGAAAAGGAATAATTTAATGATCAAGTATATTCCAATATCAAATCTATATATCGCCCACTCCTTTCAACAACGTCATATCTCAAAAATCGGCGATTTTTAGTTATGCTTGTTTTCAAAATACCCTGAAAGAGAAATGCACCCCTGCAAGATCATTATATCTCACCTCTCAATATTTCGCCGCTAGAGAGGAGAATTAAAATTTATTTTCAATACATTTCAATGTACTTTTCAACTATCAAATCACTCCTAAAAAATCTTGTTTTTTGAGATATGACGTTGTTGAAAGGAGTGAGCGATATATAAAACAGTTCCGTAACTGACTGACAGATAGCGCACAGACCAAACCGCTAGACATTAAGGGCTGAAATTTTGCATGGCGATTCTTCTTAGAGTGTAGGGGTGCACTAACAGAGATTTTTGAAATATTCTTCTTAGATTTTTTTAATTTAAATTTTTAAGCTGTTTTTGTAATATTCTTTAAAGTTTGCATTTAAAATAATAATTCGAGGGTTATAAAATTTACATCACCAGAAAGATCATAAAAGTTCCTTTAAAATGATATCTTTTTCGAATCTTTACCTCCAATTTCTGATTTTTTGTGAATTTTTAAAGATTGATTTTTAGAATTTAATTTATTAAATGCTGATCACGTGGTTTCTTTTCTTTTAGTTTTGCTTCACGTGCATAACAACGAAATAGACGAAAAAAAATTTTTTTCTTGCTAATGTGGCAGGACATTATCCAAATTTTCGATAATGTCCATGCGATTGGACATTATCCAAAAAAAATATTAACAAACAGTAAAAGAAATTTTAGTCAAACTGTACTATATTAACTTATAACATATTATCAGGTATGTACTATTAGATTTAATTTGAATATGTTCTTCTACATTATTTTGTCTATAAAAATATCCGTTACGATTTTTTTATAACTATATTTTTTCGCTTTTATTTACATCAATTGCATACATTGATCGTTGAATTTATTATAAATATATTTATACATATTTTTGATGTTAATTGCATACATTGACCGTTGTATTTAATTTGAATGTAGTACTCCGTAGCGAAGTACGGGTTTTCAGCTATTTAATTATATAACGATGTTTGTCGTAAAATATGATAAGAACAATGACTCTTACGGAACGACAGATTATACACACACACACACGCGCGCGCACATATCACATTTGACTTTAAATTAATTAATGTAATTAAAAATTCGATTATGTAATGATTTCTATGTAATCTAGGGAATTGAAGGTATAAAGGACGTCGAAAATGTTGATAAAATAAAGCATTAAATAAATAATGTATAAATTTAATTTTTACAAAGGGGTAATTAATAATCATCTGATAAAGGACTTTTTGTACAGAACTTCTGGAAAATATTTTTTTTCCTCAATTTTCCCTCTGTTCACTTTTCTTTCACGTCTTCGCATTCCCAGAGCCTTGAGGTACCATTAATGTTTTCTAAACAGTCTTGTCACGTCCTCAGAAGAGATGTAAGGACCCTCATTAACCTCTCTGTACTTAATTTGATGAGAACTTTATTTTAATTAGCATGCAGAACACCACTTTGTTTTCAGAGAATGTGTTAAAACACATTGTGTTTGTCGAAAGAAGAAGAAATGAGCTGAAATGGCTAATTATTATTTGTTTCTCTTTTATTAGAAGCTAGATTGGTAAGGGGAGCAGTTTCATCCCGTCGAAGTATCAGTTAAGGGAGAAAAATTTTACATTTATAAAAATTTAACATTAAAATACTATGAAGTATTTGAACGCCACCTCAGGTTCTTCAATTTTTATTTTAGTGAATTTTCGTTGTAGATTGTAACCCGTCATATGGTGAGAGATATTTTTAGTAATATTCTCACATGTATTCCCTCATGTTTAGTAAAAAAAATCAACTTTTATAGTAACTTTTATAGTACCTTATCAGCTCCTTGAAAGTTTTAAATATAAAAATTTTAGTATTAAATGCTATATTATAAGTACCGTGAATATGAGGGAGTATTGGAGGTTATTTTATACAATAAATGAGAGTGATGCAGAAATTGTGTCAAACATGAGATGGTATATTCTAGAAAAAGGTCAAAGGGTCGAACTGAATACGTTAGTTAAAGTGAGGAGCGATTTTCATTTCATTATTTCTTTGAACAGTTATTTCTTTGCTATAAATATTTTTAAATATTTTAGGACAATTTTTGTTCAGTCATAAGTTATACAATATATCCTATTAATTTTTTATGGTAGCATTCTCTAAAAACTATAATTTTGTATTTAATTAAAAAATATGTTTTAAACTTTTCAATTTGCAGTTTACATAACAGGGAAGTGTATGTAAATGATTTTTTTAAAACCAGCATTTAATATTAAATAAACATTTATTAACAAAGCTGTACGAAAGAGAATAACATACCAAAATCTAAAAATAAATTATTTGATATATTCCAAATAGGACTTACGAAACATAGCACAGAAAAGAATAAACAGTCATATATACCTATTAGGTGTTCAAATAATGCATATAGAGAAGTTTAATGAAGATCGTGTAAACATAATAAACAGTCGTTTTATTTCTGAGAGTCCGCCTCATTATTTTACTCAGCGGAATAAAGCAATTTTTCTATTTTAGTTTTATTTACAGTGTACATTTATATGAAGACAATATATGTTAAACCTATACTATACAGATTTTCCCCACCTTTCAAGTTTAAAATAAATGGCAAACAGGACTCTGTATTTTTTCTATTTTTGCCTTTATGCATTAAATTTTCATTTAATGTGTAAAGTTGTTTTCCCGCAGCCAATGTACAGTTTGTTTTACTGTCACACAAATAAATTAAAATAGAATATATATCGTTCTTTTAAATTAAAATTTATTTCATTGAACTAAGCAATATTTCAACATGATACGTTTTATATTTCAAAACAACAATATTTAACAATGCCTGAAAAGTTCGCATTTCAGAACAGTAAACAACTTAACATATAGATACATGAAAATGTATTGCATTTACTTATTTAAGTTATTGCAGTACATTTTTTATGCCTTAGTCTCATTTTAATTTACGACAAAGTGAAAATAACTCTGAAATATATATTATTTATATTTATTTGAGAGTAATATATAAATATATTTTTTATAACTATAATATATTTTATAACTATAAATATATTTTTTATAACGAATCCACCAGTGTCAATCACTGAACTCTGTTTTTTTAAATGTTATAAATACTGCCGACTTTAATTAAAATTTGCATACCTACTTAAATATATTTATTACATAATATATTGAATTCATAGAAACTATAAATTAAAAATTTCTTTAAAACTTGTTCGGTCTATATATGCGGGGTTTTATATAAATGTATAATAGCATATAAGCTAAGGAAGAGAATTGTTTTACGTTCGTTGAAACATTTATAAAATAGAAAATTTATAAGTCTATTCAATTTTTTAAAATCAATTCCAAATACTTTTCAAATCTTGAAACAGGTATGAAGAACCAAAATAAATATTGTAACATTTATATGTAACGATTTTGACAGACTGCAATCTTATTTTGTGGAAATTGTTGCTTTCTATTTCGCAAGAAAACCATTTACAAGCGATAACAAATCATTCTAGCGCTTTTCCGTTTCTTTCCTGTCGGGACTAAGGGAAAAGATTAAGTGTCCTTTCTTATTAAAAAAATGGTTTGTCAGAAAGAAATATTTCTTTAGCCACTTTTATTAGCAGGATAACTATAGGTTACTATGAACAATGACCTTGGAATTGAATAACTACTTATAGCACTTTTTATCACGTGCAATTTTAAGAATATATATATATATATATATATATATATTCTGTTAAAATTCAATAATTTGAAAGGTACAGACAGTAGCACAAGGAGCTTTTAACAGAAATGTACAGAAATATATACGATATTTTTTTAAAACTAAAAATTTTATTGCCAGAATAGTTACATTTGTTACCGACAGGGGGCGTTTCAGTTGTATCAGTAATTTGTACAGTGGCGGAGCCGTGTTCGCAACGCAGCTAGGATTGCAAATCTTCAATGTGACGGTCGGTATTGATGGCAATGGCACGACCCTCTGCACTGTGGTTACTTACCCTAAACCCGAATCCCCGTAAGCCTGAATCCTGAATTTGCAGCTGCAGTTGACCGGTGGTAAATATACATAATTATAAGTATAAATTGGGGTAATTCTAAACTTGTATAATTTATTTACATTCCTACATACAAAAAGGATCACAAATATTTTAATTTTCAGGCTTTTCTACGCCAGAAGTATGGAACCAGCATAGTAACTCCGATGCCCGCACTACGAATCATATTGAAGGTTGGTATCATGCCTTAAACAGTGCAGTTGGAAAAACGAATGTTAATATTTATGAATTCATAAATCAAGTAAAAATACAACATGAGGACTCTGAGAATCAAATGGCATTATTGGATGCAGGCAATAAACCACCTAGAGTGAAAAAAATTTGAAAAGTAATGAAAAAGTAAAGTGACTATATTAACGAAGAAATAACACTGCAAGCATTTATATCTGCTGTTAGTTATTGTTTTGTATTATTATTATATTAATAAAACATGCTTTACTTTTAGTGTTAACCGTTAAAGCACCTTTTTTCAGAAATATATTTGTTTTGTTTTTAATATTCGGAATTCGGGCTTTCAGTGAATTCTGGTTAATTCGGAATTCGGGCTTTTGGTGAGTCACTTTGCACTGTACCGAAGTGGTTTTCGGATGTAATTCGTATCACGTGATGAAGAATAGTTTCTTTAAACATGGACAATGACGTCGGCTGACCTTTGTACACCTGTGGGAAGGACCTTTGTAAACCGGTGGGACGTCGGGAACCTTTGTGGTCATTCGTACGGGAAAGAGGAAGAATAAGGAATATATAAAATATTTGTAAAATATAAGTGCGAAAATTATGAAATAGCCTATTCATTTAACATATCATTGTGAGTGTAATAATGAAAAACAATGCCTTTGATTAATCATCAGTGCCCATTTTATGCAATTTTCTAATACCTTAGATCAGTGGTTCCCAACTTTTTCCAGCTGGCGACCCACCTTTCCTTATTGGAATACCTCCACGGTCCATCGGTCTATGGTGGAGTAAAAAACGTTATTTGTATCGTATCCCTTCCTTATGTATATAATTTACCATCAAATATTGCAAATATATATATATATATATATATATATATATATATATATATATATATATATATATATATATATATATATATATATATATATATATATATATATATATATATGCTTTTTTGAAGATATCGATTGATTATTGATAAACAATTTGTATTCTGATTTGAAAATGGTTGACAAAATATAAGCACTTTGTAGCAAGACAGTTATTTATTTAACAATAGATATATGTTTGCAATATATGCAACAAGTGGTTTCATACTCACTAACAAGTGTTCCTAGGTGAAGATAAAAACTACAATTATAAAAGTACACAAAGACCATATTAATTTTTCAGGCAAAAAATTCATACAGCTTTGATATACTTACAGTTAAGAAAATTGTTATCACAATCTATCAATATGTAAAATTGATGTTTTTAAGTAAGTTTCGATTTTTCTTATCTTTTCTGATGGTTTATTCGATGGTTTCTGATAGTTTTAGGATCGAGACGCGACCCACCTGTAACACTTCTGCGACCCACTCGTGGGTCGCGACCCACCGGTTGGGAACCGCTGCCTTAGATGATGAGTTTTGATGAAATTTTACTACAAATCGTAACGAAAGAAGTCGCCATTTTTGAAAAAATCAAATTGTTGTTGAGCATAAGAATTCATTTGAAAAACCTTCCTAAGATCTATAAGAGGTAGTGACCTGCAACATAGTTAAACTCAAACCTTGAGAGAATTACAAGCAGGCATAGTACTACTTAAAACAAAAGAAAGATATGACAATTACATACATTTTATGAATTTACTTTCCTGATTTTCACCCGTTTGGGTATATCAGAGATGATATGTGTCCAGAAACGCTACTTCGAACTCATGAAATATTACACGAGTTTAGGGAAAATTCTATTTGGCTATTTGGCTGTAAAACCATGTCCCCTGAAACACAGACATACACGGAGCAATAAGATGACACACCATATTCTGATGTTATAACTTCAATAATCCTCCCGATCAAAGCCGAAATGGAAGACTAGTCTGTAGAAGCGTTGAATGTTGTAATTCACTGCGGTGTGTAGTTGAGACACGGTCAATAATAAAACTCTATTAACAACTCCATAGGCAAAAAAATAAATAAAGACTTGAGGAACACTAAGGTGGCGTAGAAGAAAAGCTGTCTGTGTGGCCATTGATAGACTATAAATGACTATAAATGTCGCAAGATAGATGGTGACGTTATTTTATGGCCCACAATAAAACTTTCAGATAATGGTCAAAGTGGTATCTCAAACTAAAATTATGGTGGGAAATTACTTGGTAGACTTTGAACATGAGCAGTGAAATAACGGACCAATTGGGTCAGGAACTGCTAAGAGAAAGGCAGCCCACTGCCCAATGAGAGAAAAAGGGGAGGGCCAAAAGGCCCCGGTAAACGGACAACAGCCCCTCCAAGAAAACAAAACGAGAGAAGGTCGACAGATTTCGCTTGCTGTTTCCTGGAGCTTTGATGGTATAGAGAGCCGATTGAGCTGTCTCAGAGTCTAGCGGAAGTTCCTGGAAACCGACATGATGCTGCTGAATATGACATGATGTGGGCACCTGTCAACGAAATCCTTCATCGCTGTATTCTTCAACAGTAGTAAGTGCCTCCCGAAAGATCCTAGAAATACAGAGGCTGTTCGCACATTTTTTAGACGATTTTGGTAAGCGGTAATAAAAAATCGTTTGCTGCAAAAGAAATAATTGCAATTGTACTATGTTTTGGCAAGAAATAATTGCAATTGTACTTATAATGGCAAGTTAAAAATAAAGAGAGTGGGAAAAAATGTCAAGATTAACTCCAAATACTACCAGGAACATATTTTATCGCCAATTTTTCTGAATGAAATACTATCGCTTTACCCACAGTGCCATCAATCTGTGAGACTCCATGAGGACAAAGCTAGCAGTCACACATCAAAATCCACTGTAAATTTCCTAAAAGAAATGGAACAATAAACTGGTATCAAGGCCATACCCTTCACTGATATCCCTACTAAATCTCCCGATGTATCACCTATGGATTTTTGTGCTTTCGGACTTTTAAAATGTGCATTATCCAAACGTCGTCCCAAAACCCTTACAGGACTCTGGAAAGCTGTTCAGGAGGAATGGGATAGAAAACCTCTTCTGACACTTCAAAAGGCATTATTATCCTGGAAATTGCGTGTCGAAAGATAGTTCAGAATAAGGGATGTCAAATAGAACATTTAAAACACAAGAATTTTACGTAATTTAGTTTTGTGAATACAATATACATCGTCTAAAAAATGTGTGAACAGCCTCTGTAATTGCTTTGACTGAATTTTTGTCTCTCCTTCTGATTCCTCTTGTATTAAGTGATAATATGAAGGGCAACCTTATTCTATTATTAATTTCACTTTAAAAGAATTTTTAGTATTGTCGAAATGTATGATAAAGGACAATTCTTTATGTTTCCTTGCTTGCTCCAACACATGCATCAATTTATTAAGGTTCTATTACCACCTATATAGACTCTTACCATTTTTTTTTCAACTGAAGATATGCGTAAAATCAAACATTAGATGACACTTTTGAAAAAGCATGTAGCTTCATTGTTCCCGAGTAAATTCATGATATTCTGTACACCACGTAAATGTTTTTTTTGTCATATATAATTAAGACAATTCTTATTTGATAAAACAGTATTGAAAGACAGTGCAAAGAAAGATATATTATGTGGCTTCAGAAAAGCTCCTACGCGGTTTCTTTGATTGTCATTTTTTTTTCTTGCAATGAAAAGGAGCAATTCAGTAAGGAAGATACCTTACCTTAGACATCGAAACACTGCCTTCCTGAATAATACCATTTTATTTCTCAAGAGGTATTTCAACATCCAAATAGTGTATTCTCTTTAAAATCCAGTTTCGTACTAGTGAGTGAAATAAGTTTATCTTTGTGTCACGAGTTCCTTTTTAGACATGAATGGGAAAAAAATTGACAGAAACGAAATAATTTTTGAATTAGCATTGTCTCCGAAATGGTCATAGCTCGACAGAAGTGGCTCTTTATATTTTCGACATAACACCACCGAAAAATTACTACGAAACAAAACGAGATTCCCAATGCTTTTCATCAATCTGATTAATGACTATATTAGACTGTTTACAATTTAATTATATATTTAAAACCTCATTTTTTTACTAATTTCTTCTTTAATAAAATTTTGTACTGCATAATGTATTAAATATGATAATGGTTTACTGTTTTTCTATCTTTTTTAAACACATTTTTTAATTCTAGTAGGGAAGTCAAAAAGAAATTTAACCATTCAGTGTTGTTGGGTAAAACATAGTATTTCAGCTCTTTTGAAATGAATAATTGCTGTTTAAACAAATCTTTTTATGTTTTCGATATTTGCTCAGTTTGTATTTACAGATATTATAAAAGCTATGGCTTTATGATATTTCTTTTCCCCTTTATTACGGAAGTAACTTGTAGCTGCTCTTCACAAATATACGGATGAGTTTATTTGAATAAATAGGGCATTCTAAACAAATAAAAATGCAATATCCGCTAGAAATATTTAAAAAATCATTAGGGAAAAGGACCTGGTGTTATTAGAATTTAGAATTGTTTACCAGAATATAGATATATTTCGCTCTTTTACGAACACAGTTAATTTCTTTTTATATATTTTGCATTTAAAATTAAAAAAAAATTTGTCGTCAATTATGTTTTAAATTATTTTATTATTAAATTGTAACAAATTATACCTATTGGGATAACAATATGTAAGTATTTATTATTTGCTAATAAAGAAATGAGTTGATATTCTGAAAACATTGACAATATTGGGGATAAGAACTGTGGGCAACTTTGAGGCCAGTATTCAACCATCTGATTCCTCACAGTGACGTAAAGGAGCTTTTTATTATCCAGAGCCTTCCTTCAAATATATTTTCTTTTCTCTTTTTATGCCAACCACAAAAGATGTTTGGTAGCGCATATTTTTATTATATTTTATGTTCCTTTAATATTTCTCTTACTCTCATATATCGTATAGAGATGCCAAATGTCCAAAAATTATCGCTGGCCTAGTTAACAAACCCCGTAGCTGTAAAAAATACGATTTTGGGATTCCATGCTATTATACTGGTTTTATTAAAACCATTTTATTAGTATGAAAATTCCAAAATCGTATTTTTTGGAGTTACCTGGTTTGTTGATTAGGCCAACGATATGGTAAAAGACGTGGCTGGAGAACGAATAACCTAGCGTTTGGAGTGCAAAGGGTTAAAGAGAGCATCTAGGGTATAATAGCTTGAGGAGCTATCAGTAATAGTAACCGATTCCCTCTGCTATGCCCAAATGGCAATTTGGTAGGTCGATGGTACGTTGATAACACCTTACTACCAATCTGCCACTGTCAATTACCAAATGGTCATTTTTCAACAAGTTGCAAAAACGTCTTGGTGCGTCTTCAAGTTGTTGCTACTATATTCTGATTTTATGTGTCCCCAAATTTTCAACCGTGTATGAAAATATTTAAGCGCAGGCTGAGACAACGAAATAATTTTAGCAGGTTAAAGAAACCGAAACGAAAGACTTTATAAAACTTCTGAAATATGACATCCAGGAAGTGATTGACTCCGTTACTTTTTGTTTTGGTTGTCGTTACTTTTTATTTATATACTATACCGTTTATGATTGTCTTTTTCCCTGTACGCAATGTTCTCTGTTTGAATGTTTAACCCTTACTTATCTTTTGTGAGCCTATTTCGCAAATAAGGTTTTACAGTCAATAAATAATTGTATCGTGTTAAATAATTTTGTAACCGCTCCCTGCAGTACAGCTGAACACTGCTCGCCCAGGAACAGTCTCCTCTGGCGGCAAGCCAAAAAGACATTTCAGTAAAATCCAAGATGGCGACCCTAATGCATGGTTTTACATTATTGTCCCATATTTTCCTAAAATTTTGTGTGTACCGTGTGTAACGTACTTTGTTCGTTAATAAATAATTGTTACACTACGTGACACCTTTTTTGAACCATTAATATTCTCCACAATTTTATTTTGTCCACAGGGTGTGTATAATTATCTACTTGTGGTTTGGATGGTGTTAATAGAAATGTCTTGCTGAGATCTCAGAACTGGTAGTGTTAATGAACATGAATGACAATGAAAGTTAATTATTTATTTTTACGAAAAGTGGAAGATGGAACTTTAAAACTATTTCATGAAAGTTTTGACCAATTGCAAAACACATTACAGAAGAATAGTTTTAAACAAGGAATGATTACCGTTATATAAACGCAATGTAGAAGTTACGTGTATTTCATACTATGGCTTTGTTATTCCCTTAAATCCCAATGATTTAATGATTTAAAGGAAAAACTATTTAAATTTTACTTATTTATATTTACTCCTCTATTTCTCGTCAATTACAATGCATCGGTTAACAATATATTTTTTTACAGTAATTATAGTAACATTATATAAAGTTATGCATTTATATTACACGTAATGTTTTTTTTAGTCTAGCCAAAGGTGTTTTTCGGCTGTCCGAATCTCACATCCGATACATAAATAGTGTAAGAAAAATATGTCTAAATGCGTCTTTACATCTGAAACGAAAATGGCATTTTCATGTTTTCCCTTTAGCACATTTCTCTTCTTAACCATCTGTATGTGTTTTCCCTTTTTTTTCATGACTGGGTTTATGTGTACGAAGTAATGATTAGATATTGACATTTTTATTCTTTCACAGTTCTCTGTAATGTCTGTAAGTCTCAAATTTTATTAGACACACTTCCCGATATCTTATGGTAATGTATTTTGAAATCGAGAATGTAAGTAGATTAAATAAAAAAAATCGTAGCTTTGAGACCTAAAATTGGTAAAATAATATACGAAATGGGCATGTTAAAAAAAGGGAACGCTGTTAGGATTTATTTGTTGAAACATAATTTACTTAGGTGAGATAAACTTCCCGATTTTCTTAACTATTTTCAAAAGAATATTATCGTTAAAATCTATATACACTCATGTCCATAAATTAAGTATAATTCAGAATCACACAGAAATCGAATTCTAAAGTAAAAATTTCACCTGTAGAATTATCACACACATCTTCAAGAATGATATGCAAATTACAGGAAGCCACCAGATGACGCCGATAGTACGTCACATTGACGAGAGTGTAAGAGAGGGGTATATAAGGAATGGTGGCAAAGAAGTAAAATTGTTCACAAGCGTTCTGTAAGTCGCTCAGTGCCATAACCGAATAGTTATGACACAGAGGACACGTGTGGTTGATTTTTTACGTGGTAAAATTATCGGCCGCCTGGAATGTGGGCGTATTCAGATGGAAGTATCCGAGGAACTTGCAATTGCCCAAAGTGTCCTCTCTAGGCTTTGGCAACGATTCCAAGATGATGGAAATGTCACTAGAGTTACAGTGCAGGTCGCCCCCAAGTTACAACGCCGAATGAAGACCGGTCAAAAGAAGCAGACGGAGCACAGAATCCGACCTGTCTCGTCAGCTATCTGCAGCCACGGATACCACAGTTTCAAGGCAAACCATGTACAGACGTTTGGGAAATATTGGTCTATATGCTCGCAGGCCTATGAGATGTGTTCCGCTCACGGCAACTCACTGTCGGCAGCGGTTAGCCTGCAGTAGAGAACATGCAATGTGGACATCGTCACAGTGGGCTTGTGTGATGTTTTCCGACGAGTCCAGGTTTAGCTTGCAGTCTGATTCACGCACGTCGGACTTTCATAGGGAGAACGCCAGGTACCCGTTACCCCAAGACAACATCACTGAACGACACAGTTACGGTGGTGCAAGATTGCTCATTTGAGGTGGAATTATACTGGGCTCCAGAACGGATCTGCATGTTCAAATCGTAACCATGAACGGCCACATTTATCGGACATCATTCTGGAACAACATGCACGTTTGTTTAGGGTTGCCATGTGCGCCCCCTGCAGAATTTGTGTTTATGGATGACAACACCCGTCCTCACCGAGCAAACATCGTAAACGAATGCCATCAATCTGAGGATATCACCCGTATGGAATGGCCAGCATTCTCACCTGACTTGAATTCGATAGAGCATGTGTGGAACCTGCTTGGCCGACGAGTTGTAGCCCGTCAACCACCATCTCCATGTGTACTGGAACTTGGGAGAGCATTGCTTGCTGAGTGGAGTAATCATCCCCAAGATCAGCTCGATAATTTGATACTCAGCATGTCAAGGTGTTGTACGGACTGTATTTCATCGCAAGGGAGACATACAATGTAATAACCATCATGCCAACCATGTAATATTAAGTTTTTGTAAAGGAGATATATTTTACAATTGCTCCAGGGAGCAAAAATCGTAGTTTTTATGAATGGTATCATACATACACCATCTTTTTTTGTTTTTTATATTTTCGTTAATAAATGGTTTTATGAATAAGTCACGTTTGTTTTTTTCTGAACCTTTATTTGCCAGAGCTGGCATTATCCTTAATTTATGGACATGAGTGTATATAAAACAGTTCCGTAACTGACTGACTGACTGACTGATTGACATATAATGCACAGACGAAGCCGCTGGACCTAAAGGGCCGAAATTTTTCATGGCGATTCTTCTTATAGTGTAGGGGTGCACTAAGAAAGATTTTTTGAAAAATTCTTCTTAGATTTTTTTAAATTAAATTTTTAAGCTGTTTCTGTAACATTCTTTAAAGTTTGCATTTAAAATAATAATCTGAAGGTTATAAAATTTATATCACGAGAAAGATCATAAAAATTCCTTTAAAATGAAATTTTTTTGGAATCTTTACCTCTCTTTTCTGATTTTTGGGGAATTTTTAAAGATTCCTTTTTAGAATTTAGTTTATTAAATACTGATCACGTGATTTTTTTTCTGGTACTTTAAATTAATTTATCGTCACGTGCATAACAACGAAAGAGACAAAAAATATTTTGTTTTCTTGCTAATGCGGTAGACGATTGGACATTATCGAAAAAAAATATTGAAATACAGTAAAAGATATGTTCCTCAAACTGTACTATATTAACTGTACTATTTTCTTCAGTATGTTCTACTAGGTTTAATTTGAATATTTTTTTCTACATTATTATATAAATATACTTTTTTGTTTTTTTACATCAATTGCATGCATTGATCGTTGTATTTATTACACACCCACAAATATATATATATATATATATATATATATATATATATATATATATATGGCATTAATTGCATACATTGACCGTTGTATTTAACTTGAATGTACTCCGTAGCGAAGGCGTCCTGTGAGGTAAGTCTATGAAACTATTCAGGCTAATCACATGCACCCTTGGAATCAATCATTATCCCCTAACGACCGTCCGTATATCTAAGACAATAACGCATTGTGCGAGACGTGTTAACACGTGTTTTGAAGAGAGGGATGGGGAGTAAAGCATATATCCCGGTCGCCTTAATCACCTAACCTTAACGTTATTGAACACTTGTGGGAACAGTTGGAGATAAAGTCTTGATCACGTTCTCCCACTCCAAACATTAGGGCATATGTTGCAGGATGAATGGTACCTAATTCCCCAAGCTAAAGTAGAGAACTTTTGGCACTCTACCCCACGTCGGGACTAGAGTTTATAAAAAGTTCTAAAGAAATCGTTAGTGTTTCCGCCATTTTAATAACCCCCTATAGATTAAAAAATTAAAAAAAAACTGACTGAAATAACTCGATGATTTCATTTTCTTCAATTACACGTATAAAACTTGCAGATATATTTATTTATTGTTTATTTCCAGCTATATCAGTTGTTGTTTATATTTATGCTATGAAGGTTAATATTCAACTTCCGAAGGTATGTAGCATTATATGCCTCCTTCACTTATTTGTATAAATACACTCCTTCATATGCATAAAATAGTTGCACTTTGTATAATTATTTGTTTATCCCCACAAGTCAAAAATACAACCAAACCAATGGGTTTCTGTGTCACAAACAAATAAAAAATTCCCAGTGATTTTAAAATTTTACACAGCTATGGCTAGTTTTAGTACATTGTAAGATACCTTTAACTATAATGAAATTATATGAAGGTGTCTAGAAGTGTCAAAGCCGTCCACTCTTACCAAGCAGGAATTAGTGTAAAATTTTAAAATCCACATTTGGGCACTTCTTTTTATAATTTAGTGACATACAATTTACATGTTTTTACATATACGAAAAGTAAATTTGAAGTAACAATAAAAGCATTATTCCATAAAACAATTTGTGTGCTTGTTTTTACGTTTATGCCATATGCGCACTCCTGTGTTTGCACATAATTATTAAATGTAAGAGTAAATTATTTAATATTCAACTTCCATTTTTCAAGTACGATAATTTTACGATTCCTTTGAATATATACCCTTCTAGTCTACAATTTTCTTATTTTAACTATTAAAAATATACATTGTTCCCGTACTATTCATAAACAACAAAAAAATTCGCGTCCCTGCAACATCCTAACAATGAAGTCGTGTCTTTCCATTGTAAGATATGTAATTAAAATCTAAATATTTAAACCCCTAACTGCCTTCGTACCAGAATTTTTTGCCTCGCGCATTCAAGGTAATAATGGAACTAAATGTAATTGAATTAACTATCCCTCCTCCAGCCATTCCACAGTAGAACAAAAAGCTTACGGAAAATCTTACAGAACGCGGAAAAAAGGGAGAATAAAAGACATTCTTTTCTCTGTCTTAAAGCAAAAGAACATTTCTTTCGATGTTTTATCTAAAGATTTCTTTGATGCTGCAAACACCTGACACCCATTACTTATACAGAAGCAACGCCTGGAAGTTTGAATAAATAAATAAAGCATTCACGTTTTCCCCTTATTTAGAATGCTAAAATTTCGCCCGTATGTTGTTTACTCTCTTCTTTGATAGTCACGATCAAGTCTTTGTAGGCGGGAGTTGGTTAAAATGAACTGTCGCTCAGACGTTTATATTCCACTCCGGTTCCCAGCGTTTCTGAGACGGGAAAACTGACACAAGTCAAAAATCATAAATATTTTCCCCCCTCCCATCGATATTTTCTTCTGTTTTTTAAAAGAAAAAGAAATGTTATGTATTCAACTCTAAAATGACTTTTAAGGACTTTTTCGTTGTTTTCATCTCAAAACAAGAGAGTTGTTATTTTAACTTCCACCGACTACCAGATTTGGGATCCTTATAGTTCTTTTTTTTTTGTCTTTACACTCTTTTCAGTTTAAATTTATTTAAACTGCTAGAAATAATTTCTTTTGCGACCAACCCTTCAGCGGGCGGGCCAATTTTTGGAACACTAGCAGACGCGTGTGGCACCAAAGTACAACGTCTCTTTCAACCTTGAATATTCCTTTTGTAATAAACTTTTTTTTCAAATTGAAAATAATAATTTTGCGCTTTATGACAAGATATAAAATGTTGATAATATTGAGATATATTTATAATTAAAGGCCAAAGATACAATCGCCTTATTTCAAAATTGTCCGGCTTATTGGATCTAAAGACAACTTGCGAATTGATTACTATTATGTCCAAAAGCCTAAAAAACAACGAGATTGTCCATCTTCGGGATATGCGAGATGCCTTGAAATAGCTGCACATTTGATCGAGTACATCAAATCCCGCTTTTGTTGTACTGTAATCCAGTATAATCGCTGGTTTACTACGGTTAAATCACGACCAACAATGAATGGAAAGGAATACAAGGGTTAGAAAATCATACCTGCAATAGAAATGGTGTAGCTATAAACATAAACTTAGTACATTCAAACCTTAGGTGCAAAAACAAACTATTCAAAATTACGAAAATGATGCACTTTATACACGGGCGTGATCACTGAAGGGTTAAAATACATTAATTATTCATTTATAATAAAGCAAAAACTCTTATGATCGTTAAAAATCTCTGGCTTAAGACATCAATTTAAAATACAATTATTAAAAATGAATCTATAAGCTATCGTTAAGGTAAGTGCCTTACTTTCGGAGCCCTTTTTTTCCAAAAATATACAATACTGATTAAATACGTATATCCTTAGTTCAAATGTGATATAAAATCATGAAAAGAAATATAATTTTGGTAAATATTTCATAGAAGTTTAAAATATAGGGAATTATCTATAAATGCTTAGTACAATTTGGGGCTTACCCCAGAGACGCTACACTAAGTGCAACTAAACAAATTTTAATTCCCTTTATACTATATCTACGGTGCCCGATATAAAGGGCATGATGAATATGTCTAAAATGAAGAATACTGTCAGTAACAGCGCATTTGAGTCTGTGGATCCAACCATATGGAATGTCTGGGTCAAAGGGACGATTTTCAAAAATGTTAGACGCATACAAATGTGCTTCAGTTTTAACACTCTCTGTGTATGATAGGTTAGTATCATCGACTGAGATATGTTGGTATGCAGAAATAATTTTCTTTTAGTACAAAAAAGATAATTCTACAGATTTTTGAGAAATGAGCGACGATATTCGTTCTCCATTAAAATGAATAAACTCATAAAATGTAGTGACGTTTTGTACGAGTCGATATGTCGAATGGCCAGTTAATAATGGAACATAAAGCAAGGTCAAGAAACAACTCCCGAACAAAATAAGATGTTTAATCTATATACTATATAAAACAGTTCCGTAACTGACTGACTGACTGACTCACTGATAAACAACGCACAGACGAAACCGCTGGACCTAAAGGACTGAAATTTTGCATGGCGATTCTTCTTATGGTGTAGGGGTGCACTAAGAAAGTTTTTTGAAAAATCCTTCTTAGATTTGTTTAAATTAAATTTTTTAGCTGTTTTTTAACTTTTTTTAAGTTTGCATTTAAAATAATAACTTGAGGGTTATAATATTTATATCACGAGAAAGATCATAAAAATTCCTTTAAAATGAAATCTTTTTCGATCCTTTACCTCGATTTTCTGATTCTTGGTGAATTTTTAAAGATTAATTTTTAGAATTTAATTTATTAAATGATGATCACGTGATTTCTTTTTCTGGTACTTTAAATAAATTTATCGGCACGTGCATAACAACTAAATAGACAAAAAAAAATTTTTTCTAATGCAGCATACGATTGGATATTATTAAAAAAAAATAAACATCCCTTGCGATTTTTTTATAAATAAATAAATAAATAAATATATATATATATATATATATATATATATATATATATATATATATATATATATATTACATCAATTGTATACATCGATCGTCGCATTTATTATAAATATATATATTTACTTTTTTGGCATTAATTGCATACATTGACCGTTGTATTTAATTTGAATATACTCCGTAGCGAAGAGCGGGTTTTCAGCTAGTAAATCCATGAATATGTTCAGGTTCTCCCCTCACAAGAAAGATCATGCTGCTGAGTGGCAACAACAGCAATACAGAGCACAAGGTGGGATCTGTCTCTTTCTTCGTGAAGGTTTTAGGGTGTGAAGAAGGGGTCCTTCGGAAGCCGTTTCTGGTAAGATGGCGATCAAGATAATCGTGTCCAGTGATAGTTGGGAAGTTAATACCGCCTTATTTCTGGGTTGATTGTGGAAGCCAGAGACATCTATCCACCAGGGTTTCGAAGAGTTGTTTTCTGAGAACTGTTCTTTGAGACCAGTGACAAAACTTTCACGAATCATCAACCAAGAAAATCTTACAAGTTCAACTCTGAAACGATTTTAAGTGTCTCTCCTGTTGTCTGTTCAAAACAAGTGAATTATTACGTTATTACCTTAACAGACTACTAGTTTTGAAATGATTAAAAGCTTCGTCTTTACACGCATCTGAGTTTAAATTCATTACGGTTGCTTAGAATAATTTCTTTTCTTTGCATGTCTCTGAATAAGTTTAAAATCAGCTTACCTTTATAAGTCTTCTGGGATCTTTGGAGAAAACTTTCCTTCACGTTAAGATAATTTTGTTTAATGGGAGGAAGGATTATTGTAATTGTTAAAATTACAGAAATTGGCCGTTCTTTTAGTACAATTATAGTAAGTAATTTACGCACAAAGAATTTTTCACAGCCCGTAAAGGAAAATATTATCTATATATTTAAGTTCCTAAGCCGACTTTTTGGGCAGTCCGTCAGAGTAAACTACTGCATCCATTTACTTCATTTTGGTCTTAAACGAAAGATTGTAATCTGTAGATTTGTCGAATTTGGTTTTTGTAACAGCAATTTCTATTCATGAGCGATAATTTACAATTAAATATTGATTTCTGCGCATGCTCAGTGGTATGTTTAAATCTGGCTTTAGAAACTCACTGTTTCTGCGCATGCTCAGTGACATGTTTTAATGATAAACACGTCTATTCCGAGAAGTCTCTCTAGATCTCTCTCTGCTGTTTTTATTTTTATGATAATTATGTTTGCGAAATATAAGATTAAACCTGATGGAAATTGTTCATTTCGTGCTGTTTAATTAGCGATAATTTACAATTTAAAAAAAATTGCTTTCTGCGCATGCTCAGTGACAATTTTAAACCGGGCTTTAGATACTCACTAAGCACAAGGCCGCTTAAACACATTAATTTGTTTCTGCGCATTATTATGATTTTCAACATTTGGCAACGATGTGTTGAGTATAATTTGTGTGTTCGTACATTTATTTACTATTTAGCCGTCATGTTTTGACGGGTATCAACTAGTACATCTTTAAGAAATGAGCGACAACATTAGGTCCTTCATAAAAAAAAAAATACATAAAGGTGGCAGTGACTATTAGTCCGAGGCGACATCTTTTCTTTTCATCTTGTCAAAAGAAATGAAGTTACTTTTCCACCTTTTCCAGAATTATAATCCTTCGGGACTTTTTAACCATGTGAGGGAAGGAATCCGAGAGATGGGAATTCGTCAGTGATGTCTGACTGTTCGAGAAACAGTAATTGACCATTAGGATATAAGATAAATCTTTGACATTAAGAAAATCAATATTGTCTAGAGAAGAGATATAAATAAAGGAACAAAAATTTCGATATCTTTCCCCTTTGGTCTAAAAAAGAGAAAACGTTAATATATAAGGTACAGGATTAAAAAAAAAGAGTGTTCCTTGGATTATATGGATAATTCAACTTGGTGACGAAGGTTAAAATACAAAACCGGACTCTCCCCTCTCATTGCAAGAGATCGAGTTGACAAGGAACCCTATCAGATAGAACTACTAGACCACCCTACTAGATCTAAATAAAAGTAAATACGAGTGTATTTGTAAAAAAGCATTATTCAGGATCACTAGTAATTAAAAAAAAAAAAAAATTTTAATTTTTAATTTTTTTAATTTTTAATTTTTTAATTTTTAATTTCGATTCTGAAAGCCAAAATGTCAGTATATATTGTGTATAACATTTTTGTGCTCGGAAAGTTGGTTTCACTAATTTGTAAAACTAGGTAGACTAAATTACATATTAGACAGAATATATACAAAATTCTATGTAAATTTCAAAGAGATTTTCTTTGTTTAACAAAATTACAATTCGTTGGTCATTTTTTCTACAATGAAGGTTTTATTTCTTGCAAAATATTATCAATAAATGTTATCATACAACAAAAATGTTTATTGTGTACTTATTTCTACCATTAACATCGTCAAAAAAGATATTGTGTTGGATACGACCCGCCCCTACCCTCTATTTCGTCTCAAGCCTCTGTACCATTTGAGGGTGTAGCAAAATGTGGTTCAGTAAAGATGTAGAAACTAGAATGCTGCAGACTCGTGAAACATAACAACTTTTATTTTTAAAACTGTGGCTATTATTAGGTGCCGAACCTTACTAGCGAACATCACATATCAAACAAACATTCGAACTCCTCGTTCCAGCAGGTGACTCCTACTTTTGTAGCGGTCAGAGATTGCATTCTGCGCCCTCTCCTGGCAACATGGAAAGGATATTTAACAGAGGGATAACATCTTCAATGCTTAACATCTGCAGAGGGTTAACATCTGCAAGTATTTATAGGGTTCTTCAAGGTTATAAAAGAGTGCTCTTCGGAAATTTTGCTATTTTATGAACTTTGTAGGAAATTCGATGTATAATATAACTAAATTTAACAGAGCTAGATAATTATAAGAAGAATGTAGACAAAAAACAATACAGAAATCAAGCACTCAGGGCTCCACGCACCAGAGGCAAGATTCTGCAGTAGTACCGGAACTAAACCAGAAGTACGAGGTAACCGACTGGTCTCGTCAATCGGTTACTGTATCGGTTAGTTCGTACTTCTGGTTTAGTTCCAGCACTACTACAGAATCTTCCCTCTGGTGCGTGGATCCCCGAGTGCTTGATTTCTGTATTGTTTTTGTCTACATTCTTCTTATAATTATCTAGCTCTGTTAAATTTAGTTACGTTTGCCTTTTTCAATATGAAGATATATTTTCAATGCTAGGGTAGGTTTTGAGTTAATTTGTTTAGCAGTCTATGCCCACCTTTTTAATTTTTTTGCTTTTGTTGATTTGTTTATATTTTTATACATTATTCGATGTATAAGTATCAGATGAAAAACTTCTACGTGTACTTGGGTAAAAGTTTTACAAATACATTTCTGTTTTTTTACTGAAGTGTATGAAAATTTAAATATAGTAGAAGTACATCGACATGGAAGCAAGGGCTGCCATTCTTTGGAAACGACATTGTTGCCTGAAGTAAAACTTTTCAGATATTTGGAGTCGAAATGAATTGATGGATTAATAAAAGAATCAGATCCAGAGGTTTTATTACATTTTAAAAACAGTCGAATGATTGCTTGGAACTAATTTCCTAATCGTGATGCATATTACTCATCCATCATCTCTCAGACATTGTCATCTGACCATTTAAAAAAGGATTTTATTCTTTCGGAGGGAAACCCCTGATTTTCTGCCATCCGAAGAGATGCGTTATCCTACATGGCATGAATCAGTTATGATCCTTTTAGAATTATCCTCATATATTCTCCCTTTCGAAGTCAAGCATTTTTTTGTTTTTGTCCCTCTGTAACCCCAGATACTTTTTACCCAATTTTTCCTTTAAAACGCTACTGTCTAGACCAGGTATTGTACCTCTAACGCAGGGGTTCCTAAACTTTTTCCTACATCGATCCCTTTTAAAAAAATGATTTTATTCATCGACCCCCGCACTTTTTTCTCTATAATTTACAGCATACAACGTAATTATAATACTAATAATTGCACATAAAACACTTAAAGATAACAATTTGACTATGAATATGAACGGAAATTAGAAAAAATGGTTCATTAGGTTTATTCTTTATTATTCTTGTACTATTTTCATTTTTAATTTTGACAAATATAAACAAGATTTCAGAAACAGATTGCAACTGCACAAACATCGCGAAGAGAAAAACGAAACTGCTTCTAATTGGTTGCATCGGGAGGACCCATGTTCTGTCCAAGGGGTCCAGTGGATTTCCCCAGTTTTGCATAGTGGTAGTACACAAATAAAAGCCGACGGCGGTATTCGAGGCATATACACTGCTGGCCACCCAAATTGCAACACCAAGAAAGACAAGAGATATCACAACAAAATTTGTTTTATAGACAACATGTTGACCAAGTATCAAATGATTAAATTTATAGACTTCTGTGAAGTGTGGTTCCTGCCAAAATCAGTAGCCAGAGTAGCCGCCATTGTTGGAGATCACCGCTGCCACACGCCTCGGCATTGATTCAAAGAGACTTTGGATGAGTTCTTGGGGTACAGCAGACCAAGCAGCTTCCACACGTCGCCAAAGATGATCTGCTGTGGCAGCTGGGGATGGAATCTGGGTCAATCGTAGAGCAACCATGGACCACATGTTTTCTATCGGCGAAAGATCCGGAGAGCGAGGTGGCCAGGGAAGCAATTCAATCTAGCGATTGACGAAGATCCGTTGGACAATGCGTGCCACGTGTGGTCGCGCATTATCCTGTCGAAATATGGCTGTGGGCAAGCCCTGAAGGTAAGGAAAGACAATTGGCTCCAACACCTCGGAGATGTAGCGCTGGTTGTTTAAAGTACCGGCAATGCGTACTAGAGGTGTGCGAGAGTGATATCCAATACCGCCCCATACCATAATACCCGGTGCAGGACCAGTGTGGCGGTGCATAACGAAGCTGTTCAGCATCCTCTCTTTACGGTGTCTCCAGACTCGAATGCGACCATCGTGGTATTGCAGACAGAAGCGTGACTCGTCAGTAAAGACAATTTCATTCCATTCTGCCGTCCACATCCTTCTGTCATCGCACCATTGGCCGTGAAGACGTCTGTGGTTCTAGGTCAAGGGTAGACAAAGCAATGGACGTCTTGCGGACAGACCACTGTGCTGTAAACGGCGTCGAATGGTACGTGCAGACACTGGATGATGCGTTACAGACTGCATGTGCTGTGCTATGGTTCGTGATGTGACTGAGCGATCCGTCACTGCCATGCGCACAATTTGCCTGTCATCACGTGAAGTGGTGCGCTGAGGTGGATGCGATCGAACACGCCGGTCCGTCGTACCCTCCTGCATCCAACGATCACATATCCGCATTACAGTTGTTTGGTTTCGTCCAACACGACTACCGATTTCCCTGAAAGATAATCCACAATCTCGGTAGGCCACTATCCTTCCTCAGTCGAACTCGGATACTTGATCAAAAGATGATCGCTGTTTTCGCCGAGACATAATTGATCGTTTTTTGAAAAAACCACAAGAAAAACACAATTGCCGAACTTGAAATCGTCGAAATCTCCAAGCCTTAAATAGCGCTTTGAAGTGGCGCCACAGGCGCGCGTGATGTGCGTCTGCGCTGAAATTCTAATCATTTGCATATCTCACCTCCGCTAATGCATGTTGTAAATTTCATGTTATTTGCATGTTTCCTTCAGGGTGTTGCATTTACAGTGGCCAGCAGTGTACAAAAGCGTCATGACATTCGACTTTAGATCTGTGGATCACTCCTCCCTGTGCAAATCTGTATTTATACATATTAAAACGGATATTATTATCTAATAATTACATTCCTAAAAAATTAAATTAAATTTTAAAACAGAAAAATTTATTATAGACCCTCAATAGACCCCTGGAATACTATATACCCTTTTTAAACTTCCATCGACCCCCAAGGGGTTCACCTGGACCCCGTTAGGAATCCGTGCTCTAACGTTTTGTTTGTTGTGAGGTTAGAATACTTAAAAAATATTGAGCCTGGCGCATGTCTAGAATCATTCGCTCTACGAATTTAATTGGACTGGAGTCTGAATAATATACTGAATTTTGTTCCTGGTTTTGCACGCTTTCACATCCCATGATATTTTTGCCTGACACCATGCTGCAAAGTAAGTCAGGATTCCATTGATTTTTGTGGAGTGCATAGCATAACGGTGTCTGAATTTGTTTTTCCCCTTTTTTTTCCGTTTTATTCAAAGTTTAAATTTTCGCTTTCTGTTTTGTACGTTCTCAATTTATTTTATGGAAAGATTTCCTTATCTTTTAGCTTATTTCACATTCAATTCATTTTTTATAATCAAGCATAGTTTGGTTTAGATTCAATTTTAAGTAAAGCTGTTATTTTCCTCTAGTCAAACAACGAGATACTGCAACAATTACTATGCTAAAAATATATATTTATGCATTCTTTTCCTCAAACATTTCCTAGTGCTAACTTTTGCTCAAAGTTTATGCACTCAGATCATACTTTTTCCCAATAAATATACATTTTTTACTATTATGGTAAATTGAATTCATTATCTATGTAAAATAGCTGAGGTTTCGAGATAACAGATAAATCTGGCGATATTTGATAAATAATTGTAAATTTATGAATATTTTTACATGAATGTAAGAACATTCTTATTTAGAAGATTGTCGTGTTTTTTAAACATATAAAATAACTCATGAAATATTTCTCCAGGTGAATATTTAGAATTTCATCATAGAAAAACAACTATAATCAAATCTGAATAAATATAGCAAATTTACAGTCTAAACCAAGATTCCCCACAGGGTCCAGGTGGACAACTTGGGGATCAATGGAAGTTTAAAAAGGATCTAAAGTATTTCCAGGGGTTTATTGGGGGTCGATGACAAATTTTTCTGTTTTAAAATTTAATTCAATTTTTTAGGAATATATTTATCTATACTATTAAAAGGACAGGGAGAAGTCGGATCACGTGACCGTAACTCATCCGGGCGGGCCACTCCTCGAAAAAATAGATAATAATATCCGTTTTAATATGTATAAATACAGATTTGCATAAGGCAGAGTGATCCACCCATCTACAGTCGAATGACATGACGCTTTTGTATATGTATCGAATGAAATCATATTATAATTACATATAAGTCAGTAAAATTGTTTAGTAAAATGTATATTTATATTCGTTATGTTAGTTGTTGTGACTATACGATTGTGACGTAACGTCACTATGTAGAAAATTAATTACTATTTCAGATTTAAATATTAATTATAATTATCAATATTAACTTTAATTAACTATTATTATTATTAACTTTATTAATTAATATCATCTCTTTAATTAATTAATTGCTAGCTGTATTTCTATTAATACTTTGCTCGATTAACTTAATGCTTAAAATATAACTTATAATTTTCCAGGTAGATTTTGAATTCTTAAAGCAATTACATTGTTATTATCTACAATAATTAAATATATCTACAGTATCTACAATAATAAAATCGATATACATATTGAAATCACATGGCGATTCGGATTCACCGCTTAACTGTAAGTTAACTAAAAAAAACACGTGTAAGATAGATTCAATGTATTCATACGCAGAGTTTTCCAAAAGATAATAACAATGTAATCGCAGTTTTTAGTATTTTGTTTTAATATAGTCTTTTGCTACAGCTATCATTTATAAATTATTTAATTATCCCTTCCTACAAGTTTTATTTGATCAATATGTGCAAAAGGAGATGTGATCTATTTATCAGAGCGCAAGCATACTAGCGCATACTAAATCTAGGTTGTGAGCAGGCTATGAGTGACGCTCGCTTGCATTCTTTATAAGAAAAAAAAAGATATTCGACATGAGAGGTGTAGGTCGCAAGCAGGGTGAGTTCCCTCTGTCCATTTTGTCTTCGGACATATTTTATTGTGACACTGGCTGGCATTAGTCTTGTATATTTTCTGTGAACTGTAGCAATCGTCAAGATGTCTTCGATAAATAAATATTAATTTAAATTAAATTTGTGCCAGTTTTTCTCCGTGTCAATTCATTAAATTCATGAAAGCATCGTCCAGCTATTTCTATCAGCAGTGTTCCTGAGAATGCCTGACTTTTGGGTCAACCATCATGATCGCCGAGCTACCACTATTAATATGATTTATTCATCCGTCCAGTTTTCCGGCTCTTCGTCCATTTCCTGCGCATCGACTCGTTGATTAGATTCTACGTAGTAGGCCTAGCTTCATCATTCACCGTAGTCGGATTCTCGTGGTCTTAGCTGGTGTGCATTACCCATTTGACGTGCTACCAGGACTCCAGAAAAGAATTTTTTCTACAAGTGTCTGTATTTCCCAATAGCAGTTAAGCAGTTTCATAAATCTTTCAGACTATACATTACGAGATTTAAAATCATAACGCTCTGTTTCCACTATACTTTACTTGTATAAAATTAAATTTATGTAACACCCATTTATCACGTGCCAAAACATTATCATATGTAATTTTATCACCCACTACCAATTTAACCACCAAGTTTACTATCAACGATGAAATGCAATTTCAGGCCAAACATTAAAAAAATTGTACCAATGCATCAAGCACAACCGCCACATTAATTGAAATCAAACTTTTGCGCAATTACAATCTATGTTTGTCAAATCTTGTTTATATTTGTGAAATTAAAAATTAAAATAGTACAAAAATAACAAAACATAAACCTAATAAACCACCTTTTTCAAATTTTTTGTTCATATTCTTAGTCAAATTGTTATCTTTAAGTGTTTTATGTGCAATTATTAGTATTATAATTATGTTGTATGCTACATATTATAGAGAAAAATGTGAGGGGTCGATGAAGAAAATTATTCTTTTAAAAGGGGTCTATGTAGGAAAAAGGTTGGGAACCGCTGGTCTGAACTTTTAACTTAATATTTTTATCTTTATCTTTCTACTAGCTGAAAACCCGCACCTCGGTACGGAGTACATTGAAATTAAATACTACGGTCAATGTATGCAATTAATGCCAAAAAATATAAACATATATATATATATATATATATATATATATATATATATATATATATATATTTATAATAAATACGACGATCAATGTATACAATTGATGTAAAAAAAAATCAAAAAATATAGTTATAAAACCACCGTATGCAGTTTGAGGAACATAATATATTTATTGTATTTTAATATTTTTTTGGATAATGTCCAATCGTCTGCCACATTAGCAAGAAAAAAAATATTTTTTTTGTCTATTTAGATGTTATCACGTGACGATAAATTTATTTAAAGTACCAGAAAAAGAAATCACGTGATCAGCATTTAATAAATTAAATTCTAAAAATTAATCTTTAAAAATTCACCAAAAATCAGAAAATAGAGGTAAAGATTCGAAAAAGATTTCATTTTAAAGGAATCTTTATGATATTTCTCGTGATATAAATTTTATAACACTTAAATTATTATTTTAAATGCAAACTGTAAAAAAGTTACTAAAACAGCTTAAAAATTTAATTAAAAAAATCTAAGAAGAATTTTTCAAAAATCTCTCTTAGTGCACCCCTACACCATAAGAATAATCGCCATACAAAATTTCAGCCCTTTAGGTCCGGCGGTTTGGTCTGTGCGTTGTATGTCAGTCAGTGAGTCAGTTGCGGAACTGTTTTATATATATAGACTAGCTGAAGTACCCGACGATGCCCGGGATTTCAAGAATGTTTGTTGTTAACCAAAATCAATTTAAAAATTAACACAGTATAAATAACATAAAAAATATATGTGAAATGTTATACACGTCTCAGAATTTCAGCCTTTCATCATTTTAATACTAAAATCTGAAAAGTAAAAATGTCAAATTCTCTAATGTTTGTTAACCAAAATTAATTTAAAACTAAGCACAGTATAAATAACATAGAAAAAAAACCTTGTGAAATCTATAAATATATAAATTTATAATAAACTCCTCAGAATTCAGCTAGAATTAGCCTTTCATCATTGGGGTAAAAAAAAGCTGCAATTACAGGTTCAGCAGAAATTTCCAATAGAACAATGATATGACTGCAGTGTTGCCTCTTAAAAAAATGAAGTGTTTGATTGAGGGCTGCAAACCATTCAACTCCTCTCCACATTTAACTCCTATAAACATCCTCTACATATTAAATTCATTTTCTCTCCATAATAAACTCCTCAGAATTTTGGTATATTCAGCCTTTCATCATAGTACCACAAAAATCTGAAACATCCTCTCCAGAAATATAAATTTATTAATTTCAATAATTAAACACACACAAATATATAAATTACGCAAAAGTTTTTTAACCAACATTCGAATAATTCGTAAATGAAAAAGCATATGAAAATAAAGATAAGAACTTCCGGAATCGAAATTAATTACCCTTAATTTTTAATTAATAAAAAACCAACATAATATGAATAAAAACGATAGTTGCTTAAAACCATATGAAAATAAAGCTATTATAAAGATGATAATAATAAAAAAAGCATAAGAAAATAATGCTCGCGCATGAAGTTAACGTTACGATATAAAGATAGTAATAATAATATAAACCACGTGCATAAAATATTTAGCTTTTCAAGCGAAATAAATTGATTTTTAGAAAAAAAACTACTTTTAATCGAGAAATTAAAATACATTGCACAAAATTTTAATTTTACCAACTTTCCACCCTACAATTTACACCCTACTTCTTTTAAATAGGATGTAAATATAAAGTTTTAACAGCCAATTGAATGCCAGTTAAAAATAATGTGTGCACATGAAGTTAACGTTACGATATAGAGATAGTAATAAAAATCTATATATATAAAACAGTTCCGTAACTGACTCATTCATTCATTCATTCATTCACTGACTGACTGACATACAACGCACAGACCAAACCGCTGGACCTAAAGGGCTGAAATTTTGCATGGCGATTCTTCTAATAGTGTAGTGGTGCACTAAGAAAGATTTTTGAAAAATTCTTCTTAGATTTTTTTAAATTAAATATTTAATCTGTTTTTGTAACTTTTTTCAAGTTTGCATTTAAAATAATAATTTGAGGGTTGTAAAATTTATATCACGAAAAAGATCATAAAAATTCCTTTAAAATGAAATTCTTTTCGCATCTTTACCTCCATTTTCTAATTTTTGGTGAATTTTTAAAGATTAATTTTTACAATTTAATTTATTAAACGCTGATCATGTGATTTCTTTATCTGGTACTTTAAATAAATTTATCGTCACATAACAACGAAATAGACACACAAAAAATTAAAATAGTGGCGCCATCTACTGTACGCTTGTGAATCGAGAGTTGTTGGTTATTTATTAATTAAAAATATTGGAAAGTTCTTGTGGATCTGTAAATATACATGTGGTAACAGTTTTAAAATTTATAAATTATCAACCTACACAGGTGATAATTTATCCGGCGTTGCCCAGGACTTTAAGAATGTTTGTTAACCAAAATCAATTTAAAAACTAAACACAGTATAAATATCATAGAATAAAAAGCATGTGAAGTGTTATACACATGAATAAAAAGAAAACCCAACATAAAAAATCATAAATTTACAATAATTTCTTCAGAATTCAGCTAGATTTAGCGTTTCATCATTGGAGCAAAAAAACCCTGAAAAGTAAAGCATAAAATATATACATTTATAATAAACCACTAAAAGCTGAAAAGTAAAAATGTCAAATTGTCTTTAGGAAAGTAAAGCTGAAAAGTAAAAATGTCAAATTGTCGAATGTTTGTTAACCAAAATCAATTTAAAAACTAAATACAGTATAAATAACATAGAAAAGATTTAGCCTTTATCATTGGAGCAAAAATTCCTGAAAAGTAAAACATAAAATACATAAATTTATAATAAACCTACCAAAATCCATTAAAAAAATAAACACAGTATAAATAACATAGAAAAAAAAGTATACGAAATGTTATACACATTAATAATATGAAAAATAAAATAAAATAAAAATAATAATTTTTAAAATAATAAAATAAAATAAAAATAATTTTTAAAAATAATAAATAAAAATAATAATAATAATAATTTAAAAAATAATAAAATAAAAGCTGAAAATACAGGTTTAGCAAAATCTGTACGATCAGGATTCGAACCCGCTTCGTGTTGTGTAGTAAATGAACGCTCTTACCGAATGCGCCACAATAACATGCTGGTGTATTGTGTAAATAGGAGAATATTAGTACTAAAATTACTGGAAAGTTGCTATGGGTTGGTGAATATACATGTATTTATGGAGTAAGAGGAGTTTTAAGTTAGAAATAAGTTAGCAGGATAGAAGCTTAGTCTTTAACTCTTCAATAGACACAAAGGCATAAGCGAGGGGGGTTGCAGTAGCGATTAAAAATGATCTTGTGACACTTAGCGTGGTTGATTCGAATTTTCCATCGCGTGTGATAGTGTCAATATGCCGTTGGATCCAATTTATTTTAGAGTATAAAATCTGACTTGAAAGATTATTATTTTCATTTATTATTCTGGCTTAATATGTAACTTGAAACTTTTTGATTTTATTTATTTTTATCTTTTCGCTCGCTGTTCGCTTCAGCTAACCCTAACGTGGACGCCATATTCAGAGGGGTGATTCCACAAAGTGTAACATCTTACATTTAGTTTCAAAATTTTTGGTTTTTTATTAATTAAAAATCAACGGTAATTAATTTCGATTTTTGAAGTTCTTCAGACCCTCGGCTGTTTTTAAAGACGCCTGTATGTAAAATTTCACGATCGTTGCTCCTAAACTGTGGATTTCTATACAATTACAGAGATACAAACATTCATTTTTATATATTAGATTACAATAAAATGTTAGATAAAATGGTAGAAAAATAAATTTCATCATAATTACGATTTAAGTTTTATTTTATTTATTTGAAGGAACAAATGCGTATTATAGCCCAGTCAAAATAGGTTTTACGGCTAAAAAAATATGAAAGTTTTGAAAATTGGTGAAGATGTTTGTTTGGACATATTGTTGTATAAAGACCTGCAGTAGCTGCAATGGGGTATGCCACAACGACATACCCCATAAGTTATTACCTGGTAGATCATGACGATCCAATAAAAGGAATTCATGAATGAGGTGATGCTAGCTTACCCATAGACAATCTTTTCAAGACTGAGAACGCGAACAATCCCGTACCGAAAAAAGCACGTCAACCATAAAGTAGGTAAGCTTAAAAAATTATACACAATGAAAATACGGTAATGAATACATCCAAGTTTATTACATTCGTTTATAAAATTAATAATAATCAATTATCTACATACCAAAACACATTAAATTCTATTTTTTTGTGTTTAAAGAATGCCGCAATGAGGGAGTGGACATAATTCAAAGAAAAGCGCCTGCAATGAGATTTGGATGCTACCTCCATAATCAACGCGCATTTTATAGTCAATATTCTGGTACCTGTTAGGGTTACGACAAAATGTATTTCATATTTTTGAACACAATTTAATTTTCTTTAATTTTTGTACTAAGCTTTTTTTGACATAAAGTTTATATTTCCCAAGTTATTTTCAATAACACAAAAAAGCCTTCAAAATCTTTAAACAACTCATGGAGATTATTCCTTTAGAAATCAGAGATATCCTTGGCGTCAATAATTATTATGGGCAAAGCCGTTTGAGTAAATAAATGAGCTAGGATTTTTCTAGCATATGCATGGCCAGGGAACATTTTTTCTACTGATGTAGTAACATACATCAAAGTTAGTATTTATTTTTACCCACCTCCAGCCATTATGTACCCAATGCAGCGTAAGTACGATATACGTAAAATGATAGAATCCACAAGGCCTCACAATACAACCTGATAACAATGGATTGGATCTTGCTGCAACTTTCTCTCGATCTTTGATATGCAGAGGTTTGACAAATGTGAGTATGCAAGACTTTTTTCGCACATGCGCGGGTCATCACCCCATCGCGATGGGGATGACCCGCGCATCCGCGTCCCAGGTGTGACAGTTCACTCCTTTCAAATTCAGTTATATTTCTTCATGTTAGACGTATAAAAAATGTAAATAGTGTTTTGTTCACAATTTAATGCTCTTCAATTTTTGCACTCAATTTTTTTTACATAAAATCAACATTTCTCAAGTTACTTGCAAAAAACCAAAAAATTGTACACATTTTCCAAGATGGAGGTGAAAGCTCAAGTCTGATCGGTGGGGACGTTTAGTATGTTCATTAGCATGCGTAAACAAACATCTCCACCAATTTTCAAAACTTTTCTATATTTTTTCAGCCATTCGTCAAAATCGGGTCTATATTGACTGGGGTATTAGTTTGTTTTAAAAAATGACTATCAGATACTGCGCAAAAAAAACTAAACTTTCACGTAAGAAAATGTTATAATTTCCCAGGAACTGAACAATTATACTCTATTAATTGTTAACAGATCACATTTTCAAGTATTGTGTTTCCAGATTAATTTTTTCATGATTATTAGTTCCATAAGCCATAAGACGCAATTAATTCAGGAAAAAAATCAATGCAAAATTGCGTAACTAAATGGTTCCTCCACCAAATGCTTCCATCTTTTCTGTACTTGCAAAATGGTTAAAAGGTAATTTTTGTATAAAAAACCACACTTTTTTTCAGTCTTTTTAAATTCTAAGCTGTGATCACCAAAAAAATAATGTTGACTTTTGTCTTAATCAACAGTTTCTTGATGATTAATGTCGTGTTTCTAAAAGTAAAATAAAACTAATATACGCCATGGCGTATATGATGAAACCTTGCTATTTTTTTGTGAATTCATGACATTAATTATTTGTTTGAAAGAAATTAATATTTTTTTTATTCCCATAGTTAAAATACTTGACAGCATAATATAGAATTTTTTTGAATAAGTAATCTAATTTACACCCTTTTTATAATCAAGGGAATCATATATAAAAGAGCTTTCCACAAAGCAACTTTTTTTTATATCGTCGTTTATCTTCTAAATTATCAATCATTTGTTTGACAAATACCAGTTTTTATAGTATTAATACGGAAATGGGTGGCCTTGGGGAATAGATGTACTGGAGAGTGATCTCCGAGTGTACAAGATTGAAATATTATGGAAAGATATTTCTCCCATTCTTTCCACGCTGTAAAACCAGCATCATAATTGTAATAAGAGTTTATGCGAAAGTTATGATTTGCATGTTTGTCAATCATGCAGCCTACGACTTACGCTTGAAGGCAGTAAATTCAAAATTCCCGAGTGCCTGGAAACGATTAAACAATATTTCCGGTCATTGAACTTGCTCTTTAGTCCCTTTATTTTCGTAAATAATAAGTAGAGACCTATTTATTATTTTAGTAAATGTACATTTTAAGTCTCAAGAAGATCGTAGAAAGTAAAATATTTGACCACGCACCATTGTCTTATTTATGCCTCACTAGCTGAAAACCCACACTTCTCTACGGAGTACATTCAAATTAACTACAACGGTCAATATATGCAATTAATTCCAAAGTATATATATATATATATATATATATATATATATATATATAATAAATACGACGATCAATGTATACAATTGATGTAAAAAAATTATATATTTATTAAATAATCGTGAGGGATATTTTTATAGACAAAATAATGTAGAAGAAAATATTCAAATTAAATCTAATAAGACATACTAAAGAATATAGTACAGTTAATATAGTACAGTTCGAAGAACATATGTTTTACTGAATTTTAATATTTTTTGGATAATGTCCAATCGTCTGCCGCATTAGCAAGAAAAAAATATTTTTTTTGTCTATTAAGTTGTTATGCACATGACGATAAATTTATTTAAAGTACCAGAAAAAGAAATCACGTGATCAGCATTTAATAAATTATATTCTAAAAATTAATCTTGAAAAATTCTTGAAAAATCAGAAAATGAAGGTAAAGATTCAAAAAAGATTTCATTTTAAAGGAATTTTTATGATTTTTCTCGCGATATAAATTTTATAACCCCCAGATTGTTATTTTAAATGCAAACTTAAAAGAAGTTACTAAAACAGCTTAAGAATTTAATTTTAAAAAATCTAAGAAAATTTTTTGAAAAATCTTTCTTAGTGCACCCCTACACTATAAGAAGTATCGCCATGCTAAATTTCAGCCCTTTAGGTCCAGCGGTTTGGTCTGTGCGTTGTATGTCAATCTGTCAATCCGTTAGTCAGTGATTCAGTCAGTTACGGAACTATTTTATATACAGTCAAACCCGCTTAATGGAATATCGGTTAAAAGAATATCCCTTTTGTTACGTTTTATTGCCTTATAACGGGGAGAGTTAAATTAAAATAAATTGTTAAGATAGTTTAAGCTTACATACCCTCTTAGAGGTGTTTAAAAAAGGTTACATGAAACATATTAATTCACTTGCGTCGTGGTTAGTACCTTTTAAAGATGCGGGTTGTGATAAGCAATAACCCATTAAAATAAAATATCTGGTTCACTGCTGATGCCCCTGCTGTAGAGGGTTGAATCACGAAAATTTCCTTAAATTAACTTGACAAAAATTCACTGAAAAGAGAGCTGAAATAAAATTACCTAAAAGGAAACGAAGAAAAACTACGAGGCAACTGAACGACATGACAAAATTTATACCAAAAATTAACATAATTTATTTGAGCGTTGTTCGACCATTAAGTTTACACTGCCTATAGGCAGATTACACACTGAGGATACACTCTCCTCTAATTTTCATCAACATCACCATTCACAATATAATTTAATTTAAATAAGTTCGCGTTAGTGGCTGGTAACCAAAAATTTTAATTCATTGATAATTAAGTTAAATAAAATAAAAAAAAATTAAGGAAACACATCGTTATAGCTGCAGCGAATAAATAAAAAAAAGGGGGACGGTACCGTCTTCATTAGCTGAATTAATTAATGGGATGGGCCAGCAGGTCTTGTCATGGCTCAGGAGTCTCTATCCTTCCTTAGACATCAGGGGTCCGCTCAGGCAACATCATCTTTATCTCTGGAACTCGCATCTCTGGGCTAGTAGAGTTGAGGGCTCCCCACTTTTCAAAGTCGCCGGTAGAGAGAGAGAGAGCCTGCCCAAAACTCACTCCCCCCTCCAAAATTCTCCATTCGATGACCTTCTCACCCCTTTGTATGGCTACGCATGGGTGAAAAGAGGGCGTTCCTTGATTTTAAAAAGGAAAACCGGACCACCAGAATTTGAGGGACTTGGATTATAAAAAATTAGGCTGCATAGTATTTTTTTTCAAACTTTGATCTTGTATTAAATCGGGATTTTCTTTTTTAAAACTCGGGGATTAAGAGCGGCATTTGTCTATCTCAGGCGTATCCATGCGCCTACCCCTCATCAAAACGGTTGTTTCGCTTATCTCTTGGCCAGCTGCAAAAAGGGGTTGATTCTTGAAATGGATACTTTTGTTAATCCCTTTATCCGGTGTAGTTCTGGGTATGTGGTGTGAAAATACTGTGAAAATGGCGAAGATCTCGTGGATATATTACATTGCCTACCAGCCCAGCTTACACAAGGGTTTGGGTTCATTATACAAAATTTACTATTAATTGAAAAAACAAAAATAAAACACTCTAAAATTAATAATTCACTATGTTGAATATATACCAGCCACCAAAAAAAAAACAATGTACCAGCCACTGTAACAAGTAAAAGAATAAAATGCACATAAATGTCACAGTCATATTTAGTTATTTAATTATAAATTATTAGTAAAGTTAAGGAATCAATGATTAGTGCTTGCCTTGATCCAATATTTTAATATACTCTCATGCTATCTCCCATTATCAAAAAAATTGCGCACCTTTTTTTAATAATCTTCAGTAATAATAAAGCAATTAAAAAATTTTATCGCCGCTAGTTGGAACAAGTTCAACAGTAGAGGCTTACAGAGTTTTAACAATGCAAATATATTTCAAGGCAGACATTACTACGCGTGTTATATATTAATTATATGCTATCATCTTAATTATTAAGTGTATTTTACCTACATCACAAAATATCTCCTTCTCCCTGATAATTTTTTTTGGAACAAAAAAAAAATTCTTTCGGACACAGAATACAATAGAACAATTAAACAAGATAATCGGAGCAGAAAATGACACAGAAAATTACTAATATTGAGAACCTTTGACATATAGAGACGGACAGACCCGGGTCGTAATAACACAAAACACACTATATAGTACGTAAAATGATAATGAGCACAGTGAAAACTTAGCATACAACTTAACCAAATTACTACAACAACGTATGCTCCAGACAACTAGCAAATGTAAGATCGTTGTTCACAGCAAATCAAACCCAAAACGCGCTCAACTTTGAGCCAAACAAAAAATTACCAAAAATATAGTCGGTAAAACTAGTGCATTTCTGCAGCACTAAAACCGCAAGTTTTCTTGAAATTGCAAAAATTGCCAAAAAAGAATGTGTTAACCGTAATTAACAAAATAGTAATACATGATACACAAAATGTAAACATTATTTAACAAACAAGAACACATGATGCAAAAAAATTTTCCTCAAACTTAATAAACTAAACATGAATACAAAATGCAAAAAAAAATATGTTAACATTAATTCACAAAATCATTTGGCATTTATGGTTTAACCACAAAACATCTCGTGTTTCGAGGGCGTAAATCGTATCTCTTCGGTTGGTTACAACCATTTCCACCTGAAGTAGACACTTGAGTATTTGTCATAATCGGTGTGTTAGACTGAGCACTGAAATTTTCTGGTGTCGGAGGAGGATTACTCTGAGTATTTAAAAGTGAGGAATTATAAAATATTTCAAAATAATGGGGTCTCCTAAATTTGAAGTTATTATTGACAGGGGCAATTAAGGGTACACTCTAATCCTGAGATTGAGAGGAACTATCCGCATTATTGTTAACATTATCCGAAGGTAGGGTAGGGAAAGTTAGTCTATTGTGTAGCTTAGTTAACCTGTCAACGTGAATTAGCTGGGTATCGTTAGGGTTGTTTATATGTTGAATTACAAAGTTTACTGGGCTCTTCTGCTCTTTAACTCTATAGGGACCTTTATTGAAATTAGTGAATTTTTTGGACTGACCAGGCTTTACTACAGGGGTATATAGCAGCACCAAGTCACCGACAAGAATACCTTTATTAATAACTGTTTTATTTCTATTGTATTATTGTTTCACTGCAGCTTTAATTAAGTTATCTTTTACTATTTTGAACGCGTTTTGTAAATTTAGTTCTAAATCCTCAGAGTAATCTCTATGGTCTGTGTAAGATGGCCTAGGGGAGTTTGTAATTAAATCAACAGGGAGAGTTAAATCCCTTCCATACACTAAGTTGGCAGGGGTATCTTTTAAAGTAGAATGCCACGCTGTTCTATAGGCTAATAATGCAAAATGCAACTGATTATCCCAATTACTATCCGTATCATCTACCAAATGTTTCAAAGCATTAATAATCGTTGAATTTACTCTCTCTACTAGACCATCGGAGCTAGGGTGAAAACTACTAGTCGTATGTTTCACTATGCCTAATTTATGCCTTATTTAAGAAGGTGTATAACCTTCTTAATTCCCTCTGACATAAAAGAACTCCCTCTGTCGGTGATGAGGTGTTCAGGAACCCCATGTCTGCAAATGTACTGCTCGAGTACAGAACAAATTGTACCAGTCTTTAAGTCTCTAACAGGGTAAGCTTCAACCCAACGTGTAAAATAGTCATTAATTACTATAATAAATTTGTTTCCTGACTCAGTTAAGGGACGGGGACCCATTGTATCCATTCCTATCCTCTCAAACGGGCGATTAGCAATTTCCATTCTTAGTAAAGGGGCCTTTTGATTTGCCCTGTAACCTCTCTTCTCGCAACACTGAGTACAGGATTTAATATAGTTTAAAACGTGTTTATACATCCCCCACCAAAAATATTTAGTCTTAATTCTCATTAAAGTTCTCTGAAAACCTGGATGAGCTACAGTGGGTGAATCATGGGGTAGTTTAAGGACTTCAGAAATTAGGGTTTTAGGAATAACAAGTTTTTCAGGATTATGTTGACAATTAGATTTAGGAATACAATAGAGTAGATTATTCTTCTTAAAAAATGTATTATTGTTAATTATGTATTTTGGGGAATTATCAAGGAAGTCTAAAATATTTTTACACTTATTATCATTAATTTGCATTGCACTGAGTCTATGGGGTTGAATTGATTCACTCACTGTATCTAACATTATATTGACTGTGTTTATATTTCTGGAAAGTACATCTGCAGGTACATTTTGTTTCCCAGGGGTATGTATAATGTCAAACTCATAGGTTTGTAAGCTAAGAGTCCATCTGGTAATCCTACCATTATCTTTAAGTTTGAGTGCGTAGGATAGAGACTTCTGATCACAATATAGGGTAAACTTCCTACCATACAAATACTGCCAAAAATTATTAATTCCCCAAATAACAGGTAGGGTCTCCCTCTCAAAAACGCTATATCTAGTCTCGGCATCTTTTAATCTTCTGCTTGCATAGGCTACCGGATGTAATTGACCCTCAGTATCAAACTGGCTCAAAACTGCCCCTATGGCAAAACCTGAAGCATCCGTGTGGAGGATAAAATCTCTGTTAACATTAGGCAAATTTAGACGGGAAAGAAATTAGGGCTTGCTTTAAACTTTGAAAAGCTATATTGGCATCTTCAGTCCATTCAAAAAGGGTTTTATCTTTAGTGAGGTTTGTTAAAAGAATGGCAATAGATGCAAAATCCTTAATAAATTTTCTGTAAAAATTACAAAGGCCTAAAAATGACCTGACATGTTTCTTAGTTTTTGGAATAGGGAATTTTGAAACTGCATCAATATTTCTCGTGTCAGGCAATATTTTACCATTAGTTACTTGAAATCCTAAATAATTAATTTTATCTTTAATGAGCTGGCACTTTGCTGGATTGAGTTTTAAGTTATGTTTTCCTAGTCTTGAAAAAACTACATCTAACTTCTGTAAATGTTCATCAAAGGTTTTTGAAGCAATGATTAGGTCATCTATATAAGTATTAATGTTCCAGTCGGTTAAGCCGGCCAGATCTACACCTAATAATATCTGGAAGGATGAAGCAGCATTACGGAGCCCCTGAGGAAGACTGTTTTACTGGTATAAACCAAAATCCGTACAAAATGCTGTCTTGTGTCTATCCTCCGGATGAAGATTCATTTGACAATAGCCCGAACATAAATCTAACGAAGAATAATAATTGGCTCCCTCAAGCGAATCTAACAAATCTGCAATTTAAGGTAAAGGAAAAGGAAGGGGTTGGGTTTTAACATTTAATTTCCTGTAATCACATACTAACCGATACGAATTATTTTTCTTTTTAACTAATATTACAGGGGAAGCATACGGCGAATCACTTATAGATATTATACCTGCGTCTAACAAATTGTCTATTTGAGTCTTTAGTTCTTTTAAAGCATGTGGAGTTCTGTAGGGCTTTTGCCTAACTGGAATATTATCTGTGAGGAAAATTCTATGGGAAATTGTGTGACAACCTGTTAAATCCTTTACTGATTCTGCGAACACATTTGAATGCTTATTAAGTAAGTTTAACAATTTTGATTTTTGTTTTGCGTCTAAATGGTCTAAATCAAATTTTCCACCAAATGGTTCAATTTCATCCTCAAAGTGTTTATCCTGAATAGTATTTACGCTTGTTTCTTTTAATTTTACTTCTTCGACTGGTTCTATTTTAACTAATTTGGTGTTTTTATTTATATGAATGGGGTCTTGAGAAAATTTGCCTACCTTTACAAAAATTTCTTTATTACATTTATTTACTGAATTAGAAATTACCCAATTACTTGTTAATAAATGCTTGCTTGGTTGTACTAAAATTAGATTTGAATTTGGAAGTGGGACTTTAATTTTAACTTTTATAACTAATTCGGACAAGGGTGGGATTATATGTTTACTCTTCGTATTATTAAAAAAAGATGCGCAATTTTTTTGAATAATCTTCAGTAATAATCAAGCAATTAAAAAATTTTATCGCCGCTAGTTGAAACAAGTTGAGTAGAGGCTTACAGAGTTTTAACAATGCAAATATATTTCAAGACAGACATTACTACGCGTGTTATATATTAATTATATGCTATCATCTTAATTATTAAGTGTATTTTACCTACATCACACTTTTAATGTAATAAATTTTCAATGTACCAAACCGTAGTAATTTGTTTCTGTGTTAAATTTCCCGGTTAATGGAATATATTGTTTTGAAGCTATCCCGCATAAAGGAATAATTTTTAGCCATGACGATATCGATCTTTTTCTATTTCGCACACTTCTTTTCAGAATTTTTTTCTGTGAAGTGCAATAATGAATGTGCAGTAACTGAATGTCTTTCAAAGCAATTTTGTCACTTCGCAGAAAGTGTCCAATCGCAGAAAATGGGGATTGTTTCGATTTTGAAGGGCAATTCATTGTTGTTGCTGTTTGTGCTAACCCCCCCTCCCTCCACGTATTGCTCGGCCGCTGAGCCTACGTTTCCCTATTCAGAGAATGAACAATAAGCTTCACCCCCAAATGAGAGCTAGTAAATGGGTGTGTGCGTGTGAAGGAAACGTGAAACTTCAACAGGTCCTGATCATGAAGGGCACGTGGATTACCAACTGTAACGAATCTCTTCGGAGAAGCGCAACATTTAACTTGGGGGTCTCTAGTCTTGAACATTTAACTGTACATTTTCTACGTCGATTAGTTCGACACTTCGCTTTCGTGAAATCGGTAATCGTTCTTGTGCTTTACAAAGTCTTTGAGACGAAAAGATCTTACTTTAAAAGAAAAAGTAAAAGTCACATAGTTTGCAAAAGTGAATAAGTGTACGCAATTAGAACTCTCAAAAAAGTCTGAGATATCCCAAGCTCAAGTTTCGAAATTGTTAAAAAATAAAGAAAAAGTCTTAAACGACTGGAAATGCAATAAAAATCTTAATCATAAACGAAAACGTACAGGAAAAGTATCTGAAGTTGAAGATGCTCTTCTTCAGTGGTTTGCTGAAAAACGAGCTTGTAATGTTCCTATTAATGGATTGTTATTGAATCAGAAAGCTTAAGATTTAGCACAACAGTTAAATATAACTGATTTTAAAGCTACAAATGGTTGGTTGTGCAGATGGAAAGCAAGAAACCAAATTTCTTTCAAAAAATTCACGGTGAAGCAAGTGATGCTGATGAAGCCGCTGCCAGTTCTTGAAAAAATGTAGTAGTATTACCTGCTTTATTACAAGACTACAGTTCTTGTATCTATAACTGTGACGAAACAGCACTTTATTACAGAGAAATGCCTGATGGGACTTTGTGCTTAAAAGGCGAAAAAGTTGTTGGAGGAAAAATCCCGAAAGACTGACTGACAGTTTTATGCTGTAGTAATGCTGACGGCAGTCATAAAATGCCTCTTTTTTGTAATCGGGAAATCCAAAAGCCCACGATGTTTTAGAGGTGTAAAATCCCATCCAGTTAAATACGAAGCGAATTCAAAAGCTTGGATGACTGCTAATTTCTTTCAAAACTGGTTAGTGTCATTTGACAATGAGATGAATAAGATGAAAAGAAAAGCTATCCTTTTTATCGATAATTTTCAAGCCCACAAAGTCGACGTAAGACTAGAAAATGTAGCACTTCATTTTTTGCCTCCGAATACTACAGCTATTTTACAGCGAATGGACCAGGGAATTATATCACTTTTTAAGAGGAATTATAGAAAAGAAATCGTTAAAAAGATCATAGCTTGCATAGATGATACTAGTGGATTTTCTATCAATACCTCAACTAGTAAAATTATTAGAAACATTTCAATTCTTACAGCTGTTCATATAATGAACAAAACATGGAATAATATTTCCTCTGACGCAATAAAAAGTTGTTTCGTAAAATGTAAATTTTCAACAGACGTAACAAATGATGAATTAAATGATGAATCAATTACAAACACAAATGATCTACCACCAGAAGGAATGACAGAAGAAAACTTCGACAATGACTTGGTAGAATGTGGTGAAACTTCAGACCCACAATTTGATCGAAGCGAAGTCGATGAAGATGAATTCGATGAAGAATGTGCCATTAAAAAGGTTCCGTCACATGTTGAAGTTAATAACGCTTGTCATATTATAAGACGTTTCTTGAAAACGAAGCCAAATGCAAACTTTCATTTATTTTATAAACTAGAAAATCAAATAACAGATTTGCTGCATTCACAGAACAGTAAACAGTCTAAAATATCCGACTTCTTTAGCAACAAATAAGTAAGTAACATTGTAATTATTTCCAAAAAATTAAGGGAAATTTGTATATTCTACAATAAAATTAGCTAATTTTTTATCAATTTTCTAAATTTTAATGTGTTTAAATTGTTTATTACTTTTTAATAATTGTTTATTAATTATAATAGTTTAACTATGCCTATGTTTAGGTAATTTTTAATGCTTTCTAGGTTTAACTGTAACTTTAAACATTGTGGGCGTGTCAATGTGATCTCGGATAATGGAATATCCCGCTTATTAGAATATTTTTTCGTGGCAAATTGGCTATTCCATTAAGCGGGCTCGTATGTATATAGATTATGTAGTTTTGAATTCAATTGGTTGCACTCATGAATTTTTTTAAGCACAGAGGCACTTGTCGTGAAATATTCGCCTTTGTTTTTCTCCGTGAAATCTTAATGGCTACTTCACCCTCTAACGGTACGGTGGCGGTCAGATCCGACCTAGGGGTGTGTTTACTCTCTCCCGTACTCTCCCCTCTCATTGCAAGAGATACAAGAGTTTACAAGAAATCCTACCAGGCAGTCTTGCAGCAGGTGTTGGAGCGTTTATTGTTATAAGTTTGTAGTAAATATGAGTGTCTTTGTTGAAAAAAGTTCTTTATGATCACTAGATATTTTGTATAATTTTAGATTTTTAATTTTTTTATTTCGATTTTGAATGCCAAAAATGTCAATATATAGTATTTTTTACATTTTTGTGCTCTGAAATTTGGTTCAGTAACTTCTAAAACTAGTTAAAAGACTAAATTACATATTAGACCTAATATATTCAACATTCTATGTAAATGCCAGAGAGATTTTCTTTCTTTAGCAAAATTACGATTCGTTGGTCGTTTTTTCTACAAAACGGTTTTTATTTCATGTAAAATATTATCAATAAATGTTATTATACAACAAAAATGTTTACAGTGTACTTATTTCTTTCAAAAACTTCATCAAAAAAGACATCGGGTCGGATCCGACCCAACCGTACCTTCCATTTTGTTTCAAACCACCGTACCGTTAGAAGGTTAATTATGGAGGCACCATTTAAGTGAGCCAACATTGCTCCCTCTGAAGGGACACCACGGCAACGTCCAATCTTTATTCGAGATTTGAACCCAAGCCCACTGAGTTGAATCTGATCACGTTAACCACTAAGTGGGCTGCACACTCATAATTATCCTCTGCAGCAGGAACTTAAATTATTTTTAAGGAGGCCCAGGACACAAAATTCTTCAAATTTTCTAAAAACATTTTATTGCATTAAAAAATTCTGTGTTTTTTTCCGCTTAAAATGAAGTGCAAATCATGTTTCTATCTTAATTACAACAGGAGATATTAATTTTTGTTTTGCAACATTCCAATAGTAGCCAATCTGTGTTTAAACCTGTAAATGCGTTTTCTTGCATGATGGGTTTTTTCACCATTTCTCGTCTTTAAATTGTTATAAGTCAAGAACCGTTAAAGATAAACGGTTCAAACTTGGAACATGTCTTTTTCAATTAATTTATTTTGATTTTGATTCAGCAAATTGGAAAAAAATTTACTTTTGAAACTATGATTTTAAAAAAAAAATAAGTTACGTAATTTTTTTTTTAAATTTTTACTCTAAATATTTTTAATTTAAAAAAAAATTAATGTATTAAAAAACCGCTGAATCAAAATTAAAATTTATATATTTCTGTTTAATTAAATGAAAAAATTTTGAAATTCGACAAATAATATTTCGAATTGTAACGATTTTAATTTACCCCCCTTTTTTCAAAAATTTAAAATTTTAAAATTTTGAAAAAAGTTTATAAGAAGTTTTATGATATGATTTTGTTTACAAATTATATGATTAACCATCACAAAAAAATTCAAAATTTTAACTTCATACATTAAAAAATTTTAAAATGTGTCCCTGACCCCTTTAACGCATAAATGTTACCAGCTCTTCGATTTTGCAGTAATCCATGAACCTTCCCAATTATACAAAGGATCCTACATACACTTTTTTCAATCATGCACATTCTTTAATTCTTTATAGGAGAGTGGACTATTGACAACAAACTTCTTATATCCTATTATTTATAATGAAGGATCGAAATGAAGAAACCTTTTCAACCGACGTTATGGATTTACTTTTGAAACTATAATTTTTTTAAAAAAAATAAGTTACATAATTTTTTTCATGCTATGTGTATGTGATCTTTTATACTAATAAATGAATTGCAACCTAAATTTTTCATGTACATCGGAAGTGATGTTACTTGTAAAGTATTGGAAAAAATTTCTAACTAGGGTCATCGGATTCAAATTTAAGGGGGCATACTACCTTTGACTACACTGAAATGACCGTAAACATGATCAAATTCGAGCTACTGATACTCCAATAATATTAATATATATATATATATATATATATATATATATATATATATATATATATATATATATATATATATATATATATATATATATATTTATATCAAAATTACAATTCTTCAGTAATATTTTATACAAAAATAGAACTTGTAAATCTATAAATGAATTTTAGATTTTTTTTAAAAATGTACACATTGCTAAAAAGGAAAAAAAATCATTGCATGTTTCGCGCATCATAAAATTAAGAAATATGCATACAGAAACTATTTTGGGGTCAAATTAAATTAATAATATACTCAAGTTTAATGTAAAATATAGTTTAAATTAAGAATTTACATAAAATTAAAAAAATTAAAATTTAGAAATTTTTTAAAAACATTTTCAAGTGTAAAAAATTTTATTACACATTTATTTTTATTTTTTTGGTTTTAGTATGTAAAGAATTTTAAAATGCAAATCTGATAAAAATTTTGTGCTTCTAGCACACATAGTTTGGGAGTAACAGTGCGCGTAATCCAAAAATTTACATATTTGAGAAAACTGAAGTTGAAATATACATGGCCATGGCAACAGAGTGAGCTTTACATAAACTCTCATAACTCGAGAAATAATGCGAATTTTTTTATGCGGTTGTAATGATGCGCCTTCGAATAGGTGAAAATATTATAAAAAATATTAAAAGGATAAGTCGATTCGAAGGCTTTCATCATTACATTCATTTGATAAAATGGGAAACGACGGCTAAAGCGGTACGATAATTAAAGAGCGGAGCGGTCTTGCATTAGATGTAGCGTATAGAATAGGTCTTACGGCGGCGGTGAACGTGGGGGGGGGGGGGTTTGATCGCCAGACAAGATAGGCAAGACTGTCGCCGAAGCTGACATTAAACGACAATGAGCATTGTGCGAGGATTTACGAGAAGAAAACCACAAGCAACTTGGGAGGTTTGTGTGCTGTTTCAGTGTGGGCGTACGTCGGTGAAGCAGGGGCGGCCAATTAAATAATGTTGGAGTGAAGTAAGCGAATGAGATGATGGCAGAATCGGGAATGGAGGAGAAGTGATGCGAAGGAGGAGTCAAGAAAGAAGAATGGAATTTAAAATATATAAATTGGGGAGTTTGAAAATAAAAAAAAACTGTCTCTCAAATAGTAAGATCTCTCAGATCTCTCGGGGAGAGACTTCTGATTGTGGTGATGTCGGGTCGAGCTTCGGTTCCCCGTTATTTCTTGAGTTTTAGCGTATCGGGTCGAGGTACGGTTCCCCGTCGCCTCCTCAGATTTTGTGTATAGGATAGAGCTGCGGTTCCCCTTGGTGTTATTACTGTTTGGTTCGAACTTAGAGTTCCCCACATATAGGTGCTGAATAGAATAAAGTTTGTGTGGTGGTGCGAATTACGAGAATTTTAAGAAGACGGAGAAGAAGGAAGTTTATGCCCCTGCCTCTCAACGGAAAGATTCAACATACCCCAGCTAAATAAATCAGAGGAATCATCAATCTGTTAAAGGTCAACCGAACCGAGTGAGTCGCACAATTTTATTGTTTAGCTCAGTCCCTTTTGTTTTTGGTTGTGTTAATTAAGTTTTTTGGTTTATGGTCGGTGTAGTAGAAATTTGATAGGAGAGATAGTGTTGAATAGGTATTCTAAATTTTGGGTAATCATCGTGCGCTCCCTATTTTCATTGAAAAGTAATTGTTGAATGTTAATATTGTTTTAAAGATAAACTAAAGTTTTGTGGAAGGCTAAGTGTGCCTGATAAAAATATAATGATTAAAATAAGATGTATAAATGTAAAATTTGTAAATAAATTTAGTTTAGTTTAAATTTAACCATTTGTCTGTTTTAGTTTTCACAGTTGGTTTTGAGGGTACTGAATGAAAATTTTCATTTTTAGTCTAGGTTTTCGCTATCCTTCAATTTGTTCGTTATTGCTAACTACGTCCAGAACTTTGGGTTATAAACAAATAAATCTAACACAACGCACCCAACTACCCCTTTAAAAAATAATAACTAATGTACTACCCCAAATAATCACTCCCTATTAAATAAATCTTGGACGAGCAATACGACAGCGGTTTTTTGCATATTGTCCAGAAATGTCCCAAAAATCAGAATATAGAAAAATCCCAAAATAGATTTTTTGAAGTTTTAAAGGTGGTGTGCCCCCTTAACGGTGACGCTCGCTAAGGTTTCATGATCTTTCAGGACGTTTTATTAGTAACAAAACTTACCTCTTTCAATGGCAGCAGCAGCCATCGCTGTGAAAAGCTTAAAGTCTGGTTACAGTGTTAGGTATCAAAACATTACAGCTATAGAATCATTTTTGCATAACATCCGAGAAAATGTCCCAAATTTTCTTCAATGAGTTCTATTACCAAATATGCATTTCTACCACAAATGCAGTTCTAAGCTCTTCATCCTAAACTCTAAAAGTCACAGCGAGGTTTCAGTTTCATTAGAAAATTGTAGTATTGCCAATTTAAAGCCAGCATCTAATATTTTTGATAAAAGAATATATCATGCTATAAATGTAACGAATATCGTTTTTTTTTTATAACCATATAAATTTTCTTAACTGTAGTAGATTCAATAAATTTATAAATTTACGTACATTTGTTATGCAATTTTCAGATAATATAAGAATATCTATTATTAAGGAGATATGGTTTGAACAGTTTTTATGGTCTCTGAATTGTGTTTAGATTTCTTAGTTACAAGCCTTAATTTCTGGATTTTAAAAAATATTATTTATGCATGATAAAGTTCAGTCTTTATTAATAAAACATATCTTTGATTAGCACTTTTATCTTTACGAAGAACTCCTTGTATTTAAAGTCAGTTAGAACTGAACTAATGCGACGAAACTCTTATTTAGTTTATAAATTCTAAGTCAATTAACTTCTCAAGGTGCATTAATATGATTCGTCCTCATGTAGCTAATCAAGCATATGTAACAAGGGCTTTCATGTTTTGAGGAAAGGAATCTCAGGATATGAAGTGGTGTTCAGGATTTTTCGTGTCAGTTATTTGCCGTCTGTGATTGTTCAAGCATCTTAGAATGTTCCTGTAATTTACATTCAAGGCAGCTATGTTCAGGGGATTATGTTAGCTTAATAAATTCTGACCCTGCCGTTTTTCAGTCAAAGATGGAGCACAATTGGAGTCTTAATGAAAGTACATAGCTAACTTCCTAGAGTCCAGTGAATATTGATTCTTAAGAAGTCTTTACATACGTGTTTGTAAGCGAAATAAACTTTTGTTTACATATAATTTTCTCTGCTTATTACCAATCAACTGTTTTAATTTATGATGTGTTGTTTCCAATCCACTTGGAGTAGGAAAGCCTAAACCAAGTCTAAAGGACCTAGGTCCGCAAATCCTAGGTCCTTGGTGAAGGGTAGTAAGCAGCTTCACTTTTTGGCGAGGTACCCCTAGAGCTGAAGTCTGACTTGACCTCGAATAACATCGGTCCCGTCATTTTGAACCGAGTCAAGTGACGAGACCGGAACACTTGACCCCGCACCTCCAGAGTTAAATTAGAGAACTTGGAGGATATTGTGCCCACGGCCTATTTTACGTGTCCCGGCCACCATTAGTGAACACGGCGGTGGATATTCAGCGACGAGCATCGAACCAGGGACGTTAAGATTACTTGCTAGACGCCTTTGCCAACCGGGCCACCGCGCCCTGTTTTAATTTATTATCTGTGAGTACAGAAATTTCTCGACTTACGACCGAGCTATGGAACGAGTCGTTGGTCGCAAGTCGAGTATGTACATATACAAAAAAAAATATTTTTTTTGTATATGTACATACATATATTTTTACTTTCATACATACATACGTAATTTAAAATACATTTAAAATACATTGCAATTTATTTAGAAGGCATAAATTATTCTTCGCAATGACCACTTATTATGTTAGTACAATCCAATGCTTCAGAATTTGCGACAGAAGATATGCTGCAAGTTTTTTTAACAAAGTTATCCAAGGTAGTTTTTAATAGTCATGTAATACATATAGGTATGTACTGTACATTTAAGGAACAATATATTTGAAAAAAAGAAAAAAAATTAAGTAAAAATAAAAATAAAAATTTCAGTCGTAAGTGCGAGCGGTCGTAAGTCGAGGAATACCTGTACTATGAATTTTAACCCTTCAGCGGGCACGTCCGTGTACAAAGTCCAAAATTTTCATAATTTTGAATGGTTTGTTTTTACATGTAATCTTTGAATGTTCTAAGCAGTTTCTATTTATAGCTATTTCTATTTATACCATTTTCTAATGCAGGTCTGATTTTATGACTTTTGCATTCCTTTCCATTCATTTGTTAGTCGTGATTTAACCGTGGTAAACCAGCGATTATACTGGATTACAATACGGAAAAAGCGGGAGGTGATGTAGTCTATCCAATGTGCAGCTATTACACTGTATCCCGCATATCACGAAGATGGACAATCTCATTGTCTTTTTAGGTTTGGGGATATAATAGGAATCCATTCGCAAGTTGCCCTTAGATCCAATAACAGTTTCCGGACAGTTTTCAAATAAGGCGATTGTATCTGCATTCTTTGGCCTTTAATTATAAATATATCTCAATACTATCAAGATTTTATGTCTTGTCATAAAACGCATAATTATTATTTTCCATTTCAAAAGAAAAAGTTTATTACAAAAGGAATAATCAGGGTTGAAAGAGACGTTGCACTTTGTGACACACGCGCCTGCTGGTGTTCCAAAAATTGGCGCGCCCACTGAAGGGTTAATTCAAGTATGACATAAACCCATAAAATTTTCACAAACGGTAACAAATGTTTAGACCAAATAATTCTTATCTTTGGTTAAAGTCCTTGATATTTATATTGTATAGACATTTTTTTCTCGTAAAAAGTTATAAGTAACACCGTATTCAAACATTTAAGTAGTAGAATTAAATCGATTTAAAAGAAAACCGATTTAAAAGAGTACTCGATGTGGGGTCGTCTATCACGTGAAAGTGATAGTAAAGATATACCAGTTTACATTTTACCCTGTCTAAATAAAATAAGAAATATGGGATGAATAAAAGAGAATCCAGCTCAGTGAATAAAGAACGTTCTTTAACAACATAGCGCTCATAAATTTTATTTTCGAGCATTTCCTATATTTTCTGAAATAGCACATCTTTTTCTAGCTATCATAATAAAGTTTTCAGGTAGAAATGCAGCGCTTCTAGAATACGAAATAGATATATCAGCATTATACAAATAGATCGCAGTATAAGAATTTGTGATCTGCTGGAATACTTCTGTTTGTTGATAGTGATAGTTCAGCTTTTTTTAACGTTTATGAAAGTTTTATAGCATAAATAGAGCACGTAATTACTGCATTATTGCGTTTAGAAAATTAGTTTGAAAATTGTTAATTTCAAAACATTAAATGTTATTTGGACATACGATTGCTCTTAAATTAGTTGGTGTGTACAAATTAGTTCTTGTTTTTTTTCGTTAAGAGAAAAAACAAATAGTTTGAAAATTAGCTTAAGAAGTTTGTCCCCACACGTAAAACTTCTAAGTAACTTCTAATTAGCTTTTGTCCCTAGAAGACCGTTTTTAATTTCCTGTGGTAATTATTTCGAACTGATTGAAGGTTTTGGCATGTGTAGATCACCAATTCTAATTTTGTATTATTTATATATGTTGTAATTTTAACAAAGAGCTAATAAAAATTTAGTATGTGCAATTTTAAAATGCTAAAGTATTGATTTGATAATTAACATATGTACTGTCTAAATATATTGCTGTCAATGTTTCATATCTTTTGACAACATTTAGTAATTTATATTAAAAATGAAGCTCCTTACAAAGCTTTCATTTCATTTGACACTAAAATGCTTTTATCAGAGACAGATAAAAGTACAATTTTAGGTTTTGTGCGAGATTTGTGAAACAACATGCATAAAATGCGGGATATGAACGGATATCTTAGTTTCACGCTACAATGTGTTTCTGGTACATGCGACAAGAGGTATCGAATAAGATTTCGTTAGGATATTTATTAATTTAATATCAGGATAAACTCAGTTTTTTATTTCTACATAGTCTATAATGCAGTTATGGTAACTGCACTTTGTTTAAATAACATGATAATATTGTATCTTAATTAAAATTCATTAAATATTCCTTTCACGTTCTTTTTCTGAAATGTAAATATATACATAAAATGTTTGCATGTCTAAATCCCTCAACTCTTTAATTACTTGGTGTTTGTGTGCCTAATAAGATTTACGAGGCATTTTCAGAACGCAGTATACGTTTTACAAGGTTTCAGATGCATTTTACGGTATAATCTTGTTGTTCTTGATGCGATAAAAAAGCTTTAATTTTCTAACATGGTCGTGATTGTCATTAAAACTACATGTTTACACTATTTATTTCTTTCAGTCAATATTTATCACGTAATGCTACCAAAAATATTTGTAATTGAGGTGAAAGCAGTCTTACGCTGTAAAACTCGAAACAATACAATATCATTTAAATGTGAACTTTGAACCACCCGTTTAAATGCCGAAGGTCATGTCTTTGGGTTGCTTTCATATTCGAGCGAGGGTGCCCGGGAACGACTGTTGATTGGGTTCATAAAGTAGTTTAGCATGTGTTGGTAGTTTTTTTTTTGGTACATTCTGTACAAATTATGGCGTCGATTAATTTTGTTATAAACTTTGTTAGTAAATTTTTAGTTAATAAATTTTGTTAGGGTATCGTTATGAAATATTCATAGAAATTTACCTAAGGCCATGAACTTAGTACTGAGAATCCAAAGAAGAAATGGAAAAAGCAATGAACAGGCAGGAATAGTACATTTCAAAATTATGGCACTTTATATTTTGATTCTCTGAGTAGTTTCACTGTATTTCATATCAGTATTGTTTGAAGTATGGCTTATGCCGTCATATATATGTATATAAATATAAATATATATATATATATATATATATATATATATATATATACTGAGAATCCAAAGAAGAAATGAAAAAAGCAATGAACAGGCAGGAATAGTACAAAAATTATGGCACTTTATATTTTGATTCCTTATATTTTGAGTAGTTTCACTGCATTTCATATCAGTATTGTTTGAAGTATGGCTTATGCCGTCATATATATGTATATAAATAAATAAATATATATATATATATATATATATATATATATATATATATATATATATATATATATATATGCATGCGTTTGTGTGTGTAATGCAATTCACAGGGTTGTTTTTGTCGTGGTAAAGTATCAACAACTACAAAATTCGAGCCTTTTAATTTAATATTATTTCTTTTTATTATATGTCTTCTTCCTTCTTTTTATTTGTTTAAGTAAATTTGTTCGGTTCTCATTAGCGTTTTATGTCGCTTTTACAACTTGTTTAATTAGCGGTCTTGTTAAATTGTGGGGATGAAAAGTTGGATGCAGTACACAGACCATTCTGAACAGAACGTTGTTTTCAAAGGAAAAAAATAATCTGTTTGATTAACAGTTTAATGACATAGAAAGAAAAAAATTCAAATATATTTAGATTATAGCTATTCAAATTCAAAATTGGTATATATTGTTGTTGTATTGTGGGTTTAAACAAAAACTTTTGGTCACTATTTTCTTTCAGTAACGTGAATAGTCGTAATGATAGAATTGTAATGTCTAGATTCAATTAAAGGCATGAAAATCAGTTGAAAATTATAAACATTGAGATAAAGGAAAAATGAAATTAATGCAAGAAGAAGTTAGTATAATTTAGCTAGGAAATTAAAATAGTATGCTAGGACAATGAGAGCATTCCAAAGACACATCTTCATGTGCATGTTTAATAAATAATATGTTTCGAAATTGAATACATTTTAAAATTTTTTTTTTATTTTGTAAAAAAATATTCTAACGGCAACCACTTAAGGTATGATAATGTGTTAACTATGAAGAGTTTCAAGTATTATGGGAATATTTTATTTAACAAATTTTGAGTGACAATAAAATATTTATTTTTATATCATTTATCTTCAGAATTTGTCTATGAAATAAGCAAGCTACTTCCCATAATGATCCCACTGAAGCGATATCATAATGCTTTACATAGAATTTCTTACAATTTTTTCCATGGAGATACTATAAAACTTTTGTACATATTTTACTTAGATGCTGCAACAATCTTTATTAAGATAGTTTGAACTTTTCTTTTGACCAATGCATCTAGGGTTTGATTTTTTATATTGTTACATTATAATTTGTTGATTTTTATATTTGTCTGGGATTTTAACGTAATAAGAAATTCCTATTGGTCACAATTTTGGACGTATTATATCAAGTGTTTCCCGTAGTTATGGACATAGACGACTGGTACTCTAAAAGGAAAATTTATCGAAAAAAGGAATTTCTCTAAATTTCTAGCGAATTACAGTACTTTTGGCAAAGTACAGTAAATTCAGCCAGCGATGGCTGAAGTCTGGTTTGATTCTATTACTTTCGGTTGAAGTCGTTAAATACATTCCGCTGTAGATGGACGGATTTCGTTAGCCAGTTGCTTGTAAAAAAATCAGATTTTGAATACACGTGGGTATTAATAATTATATTGCATATGGAACACATGCACACAAGAATAACAGAATCTGAAATTTAACCTGTCAGGAAACATTTCCAAAAAATAAGATTTCCAAAAAATTAGTGTTAAATAGTTATATTAATATTGAACATGTTACTTATTTCAATTCATTTAAATGAACTAATTTAGAATAAATTTTAAATTTTTATCAAACTTTATACAAAAGTTTGTTGCTTTTCCTCTATTAATTTCTGGGATATAAATTTCTTTAAGAATAGATTAAAGATAAAAAAATAAACCTTCCAACAACAACAAAATTATATTCTGCAAAAATCATTAAATGAGTACGATAGTTGTATTAATAAGTTTTCAGAAAAGTGGGAAAAAATTTTCCTCTGTATACATACTTATAAATAAAATAAATCGCAATTTTATACAGGTATCATATTTTCAGCCTTTCAATTCCACATCTTTTATATTTATAAAAAATATACAAAGGTAACCTCAAATCTGCTCCTCTTAGAGCGAGAATTAATATTAATTTCGCAATTTTAGTTTTTATATAAAAATTTATTACTTTTCTTATTATTATATCATTATTAACTTTTTGGTAATAAATTTCATTATCAATGGATTTTCGATTTGAAAAAACCTCCCAACAACAAATAAAAAATACCCTCAAATGAGCATGGTTGCTGTATCAATAAGTTTTCAGAAAAGTGGTAAATGAATAAATTCTTCTCTGTGTACTTGTAAATAAAATAAATCGTATTTTTATACACGTCATATCAAATTTCCAGCATTTCAACTCCTTATCTCTAATATTTTGAAAAAAATTTCAAGGGAGGCCTAAAATCTGTTCATCGTATAGCGAGAAACAAACACGTCAAAGAACTGTTTTCCAAATAAGACGATGTGCTGGTCTGATGTCTCATTCTCTGTCTGTCAAGTGACGTGAGAAGAGGATCTCACATCGGAACTTGACGTGTCTCCTGCATAATGTATGAGGGGCCTAAAAGACGCATGGGAATGAAGAGTTGGGAGGCAGACTGAATGCGAAGTGAGACGGAATTCGCTTTCGTATTTGACAGAAAAAAAAATTATATATATATCTCGAAGTTATCCGAAATGCATTACAAAGTCATACACTGCAGATACTAATTGCTATCAAGTTATCCTGGTTTACTTACATAATTGTGCTAATAATGTATCGCATCTAATATCAGGACCACATATTAAAATAGAAACATAAAATGAAAACATGTTCGAAGTAGTCAACATGTGGTTCAGTGGTTAAAAGTTTCTAAATCAAAACGACAGAAGAAACGAAAGTCAACAGAATCAATATTAAGAATAACATTTGATGATTATAGAATGTGCTCTTTACAGTAAGAAGCACCTTTTCGAAGTGTCACAAAAATTACTTAATGCGGGAATCCGAAGTGTTGAAAATCAATGCGCATGCGCGCTACACAGGAAGTGATCTATTTATAGAAATCTTTCGCTACAATTCACTACAGCAGCTGTATAGTAGAATTACATTGGGAACAGTTATGATTAAAAAAAAAAAAAAAAAGTTAATATAATCGAAGAAGGAAAAATCCAGAGACGATCAGACTTGATCCACCGAAGTTGGTCGAATTGCTGTTAAAGACCTGGAAAGTATATCTAGCATTTCAGGTCGGCTTTTTGTTGCCCGAAACAACTCAATTTATTTTCTTATGATATATGAACCAGATTTTGATTTTTTTGTGATTTTACTTATTATCATTCTCCTGCAGAAACATACTAAGCTCATCAGATAGGGACATTTGTTTAGTACGAGCAACAATTCTCGAACCATCATCTTCAATTCCATCTTTAACTGCCACCTCAACTGCTACTTCTGGTTCAGACTCTGACCTATTATCATTTACGTTGAATAATCGTTTTATTGAGGTTGTTGCCAGATCAAATATTTTGGTTTTAAAAATTTTACTACCAAACTCATCATATGATTGGTCTTGGTTCCAAATTAAGGAATATAATTGGTATTTTACTGTATTGGATAAATAACTAATTCCCCGGATTTACATTAAAAATTCTCCGGGTTTCGGGTTCGTAAAATCTTTGAAAAACCCGGGTTTTCGGGTTTGGGGAAACCCGGGTCAAAAACCCTAGCAGCAACCTGACCTGACCTGTAGTGTAACCTGACCTGACCTGCAAGCATGTTGACGGGGATATCTAAACAGTCCATGTGGGAAAGATTCGCAAGAGCAGCTGAACAGGAGCAAAGGGAAAGATCTTTGTAGAATCGCATACGTTATCTGTTACGTAACTGATATATCGTGACAGATGATTCACATTTGTAAATTTGGCAGTATTTGCATTTTTGCGGTAAAATCAAAATATTATTAGACATGTCTTTTTCTAAAAGACAAGTAGTTATCTGGAATACCTTAGCTTACTGCGCATTTTGAGCTGACGATCTGATGGTATATATCAGGGCTGACCAACCTTTTTCAGTTGGCGATCGACTTTTCTATAATTTTTTATTCGGCGATCGACTAGTTCTCATTTTTTAAATGGAAAGTGAGCCGCTTATCACTAACAAAGTCCATATATTTATGAAATTATGGCTCGCGATTGACTAAAATCATGTCGAAGATCGACCGGTTGGCCACCCCTGGTATATATGATATTATCTTACTTTCTTAAAATTATTTCGATTTCAGAGGCTCTCACGTAGAAACTACAATAACAATCATAATGATTTTTAATGAAAATAATGTAAATTTTCTTCTTTTATACTATTGACATTTCTTCAAAGATTTATGAAACAAATGATTTTCATTATGAATTAAAATGATTTTTGAACGAAGAACACATTTTGTTATTTTGTTCTTATATTGATTAATTTTAGAGAAAGCAACAATTTTCCCGATTGTGTTTAAAAGTAAAGATTCTTTTCTGAATTCAATTTTCATTTGAAAGTAAGAGAAGTCGAAACACATTCCTTAAAAGGAGTCTTGCACTTAATCTAGCATAATTTATAACCTAATATCTCAAGCAGATTTTGGCAGCTGAAAAAATTTTTCACATTTCTTCATTTTATGTTTCCGTCGAGAGATTTCACCGAGCGTTATTTTAGCATCTTTCTTTTCGTATGAAGTAATAGTTCACAGAATATATATTATTATGCGATCACAGCAATAAATGCTTACACAAATATGTTTGCATAGGCTATGCTAACATTTCTTTCGTCTCTTTTCTTTGTTGGCATAAAACTCTTTTACTTTAAGAGATATTGAATTTCTATTGAATATGCAAAAATAACGCGTGTCTACCCCACATAACTATGAGAAAAAATTGGAGTGATTTTTTACGATTTTTTTGGAATAAAGTCCTCAAAAGTCCTTCAGAAAAACAGCAAACTATTAAAAATGCACATTAATGTAATGCCAGTACAATTGTCGTATCATTGCAACATGTGTATCACATGTTGTAATGATATCTCTTTATAAAAGATGTATCATATGTAAAAAAGGTATACAGTCTAAATTTACACTGAATGTCCAATTTATTATGACCACCTACTTCTGCCACCTTTTGCTTTCAATACTGCAGCGATTTCCTTTGGCATGGACTCCACAATTTTTTACCATGTTTTTATTAACTGGCTATCTTGTTTGTTTGTGTGTGTGTTTGTTCCTTACAAATCTTGCAATTGATTTTTAACTAACTTCCCGACTAGCTAGACATTTGAAACTCTTAGAATAGCTCAGAACACAATGACAATGCATTATTTTAATACTTTTATCTATCTTTAAGCATATTGAATTCATTTTCAGTTAATTTTGTCTTGTAGGCTGGTGCAGCCATCTATCGGCCGGGACGCGAATGAAAAGTTAAACACAATTTAACTTCCAATTAACTTCATTTTCTTTCAAGTGGATGGGATAATTCATCAAAAAAATTTTTTTTAAAGTATTTATTAATACATAGAATTGTCAAGTTTATATGATTCAACAGAAAGGTTAAAAACATGGTGTATAAAAAGTTCTTTTTATCTTGTAATTATTACCAGTTAGAGGTGTCGTGGCAATGTACTTAGTGTCTATTCCTTCGTACTGTGTTTGCCATATTCGCACCCTGACACCTGCATTGTGTAATTTCAAACGGGATTCGGAACAAATTGCCCCTGTGCATTCATTTACTGTCCAACCTTTGTGATCCTGAGTGAAATGGAGACGTTTGTTCTTCCAGACAGCAAAGGCTTACAGGCAAGACAGAAAAGGCCTTCGGCTTCCATAGCCGATACAGTGTAATTTTTGGTAAAAAGTACCTAAAGTCAGTAAAGTACATCAGAGTCATTTCCTGATTAAGATAAGCTGTAGTTTGAAGTTATGTTGTCCTTCATTTGGACTGGATAATTCCAGAAGCTCTCCTTTCATCTCGATTGTCGAGTAACTGGGTGACGATCACACAGCTTACATTGAGACCCTATATTTTGTTTGGTAGCGCATTCTTCGTAAACATGAACAGCTGCTCTCGAAATGGAAGCAGTTTCATTGACATTCACTTTACTGTTTCTTTCATCCAAAATCCTTCCGTATTTAAAGTTCATTATATCGCCCTTTTTAACCATTACTTCCCAATCAATGCATTTCAATTGAGTTTACAATCACCCAGTAAAACCTTTTAATACCAATATCATCCTATAGCAGCTACAGCGTGACGTCATAGCTGAAATTTTTAAAACTGTCAGATGGCCAACACAAATTAGCCCCCCCCCCCCTCAATATATAAAATTAAAGTGAAATTTATGGTTTTCAAGGTATATTATAAACAAACATTTTATACTTCACTGACATTTAAATATTTCATTTTTCATTTCGTTTTCGATAAAAAAGAATAATCAGTTTTGAAAATAACACTAAAATTTGTGGACCTCCTTATGCCTCTTTAAGAAAAATCTATATTCTCAATTTATAAGCCGTTTTCTCGTCATAAAGGAAAATAGCAATTTTTTTTTTTTCAATCGTCAAGAGACGTCATAGCTCCCTCCGAGCCTACCAGTACAAAATAGCTCTCTTATTGCCAGTTGTTAATATTAACATACCAGTAAATAGTAATTCTTATCCTGTACATTTAAATTTACCAATATCTTCAGATAATTCTCATTTATTCGTCAGAATGGGAGTATAGAATTCCCTTTTTTTCTATTTATTTTAATTTCCGTACTATAATTTACCTGCGTCTAATTGATTAAGAATTTCCCTAAAACTCCATGAACAAAAAGCCTTTTGTGTGCAGTTTTGTAAAGGTAATTTTTTAAATTATATATTTATTTATATATTTATATATTTATTTTATATAATCAGCCACCCACATATATTTTATATAATCAGCCTGCGGGACACCGTTCTGAGCTGTCCCACAGTGGACTTCGGTTCAAATCCCAAATCAGGCTTGGTTGTTTCTGTGTCGTTACCCTCATAGGAAGCAATGCTGACTCACCAAAATGGTGGTTCCATAATAGAGCAGCCAGCAAAACTTCGCGGATCTTCATGGGCCAATGTCAGAAGAAGTACCTACTGTCAGAAGACAAGTGCCTGCAAAATATTATGTAATTATATAATTATTTTCAAGTTTCCAGACAAAAAATTACGAAAGAAAAAGATTTACCAAATGACATGGACGTTCCAGTATGATGTCACCAGAGGAAGTAGTGTTTGTACGCCTGTATGTGTGGTGCTCCCATGCTAAAATAGCTGACAAAATCCCGGCGTGGATGTGCGACTGTCATCAGGAAAAAGTGTCTGCCACGATGGCCAAACATTATAAATCTAACCATAAGGATATACGAAATAAATTCATTTTAAAAAATAGAAGATGGGCAATTTTTTTAACATTCGGTAGCATTAAGAAAGGGAAATTATAACTTAAGCTGAAGATACTGGACAATATATATTTTTAAAGAAATAAATTATATAGGTTGTAATAGAACCTTAATAAATTGATGCATGCATGTGTTGGGGCAAGCAACAGAATTGGCCTTTATCATACATTTATTCGACAATACTAAAAATTATTTTTAAGTGAAATTAATAATAGAATAAGATTCCCCTTCATATTATCACTTAATACACGAGGAATTAGAAGCAGAGACAAACTATTCAGTCAAAAAATTATTTCTAGGATCTTTCGGGAAGAATTACTACTGTTAAATAATACAGCGATGAAGGTTTTCGTTGATAGGTGCCCACATCATGTCATATCAGCATCATCATGTCAGATTTCAGGAACTTCCCTTAGACTCTGAGACAGCTCAATCAGCTCTCTATATCGTCAGAGCTCCAGGGAACAGCAAGCGATATCCTCTCTCATTTTTTTCTTTGAGGGGTGGTTGTCCGCTTACTGGGGCCATTTTGGCCCGCTCCTTTTTCTCTCATTGGACAGTGGGCTGCCTTTATCTTAGAAGTTCCTGCCCCAATTGGTCCCTTATTTCACTGATCATGTTCACAGTCTACGAAGTACCTCCCCACCATAATTTTCGTTTGGGATACGACTTTGACCATTATCTGAAAGTTTTATAATGGGCCATAAAATAACGTCACCATCTATCTTGCAACATTTATAGTATTTTGATCGATATCAATGGCCACACAAACAGCTTTTCTTTTACGCCACCTTAGTCAGCTTTGGCCAGTATGAGGCCAAATTCTTCAGGAAGACGGACAACTGCAGTTGTGGAGAGATACAGACAGTCGAGCACTGTCTATTCGATTGCAAAAAGTTTGATGACCTCCGCGTCGACCTGGCTGGAAATGCAAGAAATTGGAGTAAACATAAACTCTATAACGATTACTACTGTTGCAGAGTAGTAAACAAAATCGTTAAAAGGCTGATGGACGAACATATCCAGTAAGCCATAGCTTGTCAATCTTGATGTATTTTGCTGTTATGTAACCTTTTAATAAAGTATGTGTAAATAGCGAAAAAAGTCGTTCTGCAGACGGATGGCTCAGTGAAGCGACTCGGTAAAGTTGCAGATGTAGCCAAATGTCGGAGCTAGGGATGTGCTCCTTCGTGACGACCGGTCTTCTTAAAAACTCTGTTGGATGCCGTCAAAGGGGGGCGACGCTAAGCTTAGACTTACGCCACCTTAGTGTTCCTCAAGTCTTTATTTATTTTTTTGCCTATGGAGTTGTTATAAGAGTTTTATTATTGACCGTGTCTCGACCACACACCGCGGTGAATTACAACATTCAGTGCTTCTACAAATTACAGATCAGCTTGGAAAAATAATTACAAGAACTTCATATAGAAATTATTCTATAATGCAGTTTAGGTTAACCGCATTATTTATTATTGTTACCTCAAATGCATTCAAAGCAAAAATGACTTAAAAATGTCCCTACACGTTGATATTTATGTGATACAATTCATCTAATAGAAATATATGACACGAGCTCATGCGATTCAAAAACATAATAATAACTGAAAGGTACTTCTTCTAAATTTTGAAAAGAGGAATTCACGAGAAAAGATTAATTTGCACTCGATTCCCAGATCTCAAGTTACGACTTTCATGTTTATGTTCATAAACTTAAGTTTTAATTAAAACCCTTAATATATTAGATTAAAAGAATTCAATTGCTAATTGGCAGTCGTCTTAGAGATTCTATGTCATGAAACTAAATACGCGTTAAAAATAAATAACTGATTAAACTTACTTTATTTGAAAACGCATGTTGGTTGCTTTCTTCTATTTGTCGCAAGATATATTAAAAATATCAGAACAGAAAATTGAAATTAACAAATTTCAAAAGTATCTTAAGCCGTATGATAAATTAATGAAACCTGAGTTTGCCTAATAAAAGTGAGTTGTGTAAAATATTATTTTCAGGGAGACTTAACTTTTAATATGCGAAATCTTTTATAACAAATTAATTCATACATATTTGTTTTTTTCATATGGAATTGAAAATATTTTCATTAAAAGTTTTAAACGATTTATGAGATTGTAGGCTAATTTCCATCCTATTTTGATTTTACTTTAACTTCCTTTCAGGAGTACTTCTTTTACAAATTTTTACTTCTAAAAAGGCAGTTTCTAATTAATTCTCTTTTAATATGAATTTATGTATATATTATCATTTGTAATATGATTTAACTCGAGTTTAATATATTTTGGTAAATTATGATTTTTGAAGAATTTGCATTTTTTTTAACAAAAGGATATTCAATATGTTGGCGCATGTGAGCCACTTAGTACTGCGTTTTATTTTTTGCTTCAAAATGAACACAGTGAAGTCAGGCAATTGAGAATCGTGCGTCACTGTGCAAGCAGCGCAACTACAAGACAACCCTGGCCGTCTTGTTGGTTATGCAAATTTTACGGTTAAGAAGCTGCCATGGGCCGGGACACTGATTGGTCCTGAATACAAAGAGTGTTAAAAGAGAGTTAGCTGTGGAGAAAGTGAGCCACGAGAGGCACTGCTATTTTAGTTAAAAACTCTCTGCCACACCATGAAATTATTTTCCCCCTCTTAAGTGCATTAACGCAACTACTATCAACATTAAATTAAACAACCTTCCTCACTATACAATCATCTCTACCTATATCCCACCAATGCAAAAATCTAACGATATTAACTTAGACCTAAACGCTTTAAACTCTCTTAATTTAAATACATTAATTTTCGGCGATCTTAATGCCCAACATATTCTCTGGAATTGTAAAACTAATAACTACTATGGTAACATAATCTATAATTTTACTACTAAAACTAACTTTGATATTATCGCCCCCACTTCCCCAACCCACTTTTCTACTAATACTGATAGTATAATTGGCTTCGCTATAGTTAAAGGTTTCCCTCACGATCTTTCTATTAATACCCACTGTGAGCCTAAGTCCGACCACAACCCAGGTGAAATCCGAATCCCACTAGACACATATACCTTAATCATTACTTATACCAAACAAATCAACTGCGACACCTTCAAAAATGAACTTATTAATATTAACTACATTCTCGCCATTGTTAACAATATTAATGATCTTGAAAACCTCGTCAAAAGCATCACCACAGATATTAATGATAGCTTCAATAAAAGCACTAAACTAATACCCCCGCGTGTCAAAACACACCACGACCAACACCTTAAAATTCTAATAAATAACAAAAATAGAGCACGTAAAACATGGCAACATAACAAAACCACAGCTAACAAAACAATAATGAATAAAACTCAGGAAGCTCTATGATTTTACCTTCGTGATCAATCTAATTTTAATTGGAATAATTATTTAGACTCATTAGACACAACTGACAATTCCATTTGGAGAGCCGAGATGCATTTTAAAAATCAATCAAAAATTTCGCTAAAAATTTTACCCCAAGTCAAATCTCCAACTCAAGTACAGAAAACATAGTCAAAAACAATATAAACCTCTTCTTAAACACCCCTCACGAAAGTCCTACTCCTTATATTGTTCCTGCCGACGTCAAAGCTATCATTAAAAACCTCCCAAAGAGAAAATCCCCTGGGGAAGATAACATCAACAATATAATGCTTAAAAATCTCCCTTATAAGTACATCTTCAAAATTACTACCTTAATCATCTCAATCTTTAAATTCGAACATTTTCCCCACATCTGGAAAAATTCCATAATTGTTCCAATCTTAAAATCTAATAAACCCCAATCCTCTCCTTCCAGCTACCGCCCCATCAGCCTTCTAAATTAACTTAGTAAAGTCACCGAAAAATTCATAGCCAGAAAAATAAATGAGCATCTCGATGATAATCAAATCATTATTCCTTACCAATTTGGCTTCAGAAAATCTCTTTCAGCCCTCCATCAAGTTAATCGCCTTGCTGAAAACCTCGCAAGTGCTAAGAAAAATAATTCCTCCACTGCAGCTCTTCTCCTTGATATTTCCCTAGCCTTTGACAAACTTTGGATAGACGGACTCATCCATAAACTTACGAATTACAACTTTCCACCTCAAATTATTCACTTCCTAATCTCTTACCTCAAAAATCGCACCTTTCAAGTAAAAATTAACGGCCAACTTTCTAGCAAATTTAATATACTCTCTGGAATCCCTCAAGGTAGCGTTATCTCCCCAATTTTGTTTAAGATATTTATAAACGATGTTCCTCAAAATTCCAACACTAATCTTGCAATTTTCGCTGATGACACAGCCCTTTACGCCACCAGTAAAAACTTCCAATATGCAGTTAAATACATCAGTACCCACATGTCCTCTATTCGAAATTGGCTCGACAAATGGAAATTTTAAATTAATTTTGAAAAAAAGCGTTGCTGTCATGTTTACCACTAAACGTAAAAAGACATACAACAGTCACCAAATTCAAATAGGAAACAAAAAAATTCACTGGTCTGAAATCGTTAAATACCTTGGAGTCGTTTTAGACAAAAATGGTCACTTGGAAATATCATATCCTCCATGTCAGGGACAAGTTCAGAGCAGCCAGAAGATAAATTTACCCATTAATTGCTCAGAACAGCAAATTAAGCATAGCCAGTGAAATGTTTATTTACAACTCCTATCTTCGTCCTATCTTAACTTATGGTGGGCCAGCGTGGTCATACTGTGCGAATTCCCATATTAAAAAACTAGCATCTGCTCAGATCAGCACCATTAGGCAAATCGTTAACGCGGATTTGTATTTCAGAAATACTTGTATCTACAGGGAGTTAGGAATCCCTAGTATTCGAAATTGTCTCAAAAATCAAACTATTAACCTTCATAACTCAATTGACAGTGATCTTTTAAAAAATCTTGCAGTCTATGACCACGCAGACCTCACTAACAGGAAAAGTCCTCGTGCCATACTGAGTCTTTCGTCTTAAAGTTTTTGTTTGTCCTCGTCATTTAAATAAAAATATAAAAAATATAAAAAACAATACTTGACTTTGCCAAGGCAAAAAACATTTAAAGATTTTATAAAATAAAATAAAAATCTTATTTACTGTCCTTAAACTTCCTTCTTGCATTTTGTATTTGTCTCTGAGTAAATCATTTTGGATTTGCTCATTTTCCTAGTATTAGAACTCACGGATTCTGAACCTTATCTCTCTATCCAATCACTTTTCTTCCTCCTCTCTCTACTTTCCAATTGTAATCCAGCTTACAGACAGCCATTGACTCCACCCACATCAGTGAAGCATCACGAAGATCCTGGAGACGACCAATGAAAACTCTTCATTTCACCCTCCAATGCTCTGACCAAAAAACTCACTGACTCACTGATGTTGCGTTTTTTCGATATAGAAGATGAGAATTACGAACATTCCTTTCCTCCTTTCGGTGGAACTTTTGCTCTTCGTCGTCAACTCTTTAAATATTTCCGTTAGTAGGCGATGGCCTAGGAAACGCAGTTAATCACACGTTCCTATGGTCCTATGGGAGGAAGTGAGCAATGCCATGGGATTTTGTATTGAAGCTCATAAGTTTAATTATTTTAATCTCAATTTTATAGTTGCTGTGTATTGTAAAGCTTCATCTTTAAGTAATGTGTCGCCAATAAAGCAAAGAAGTAATCACAGCTTGTCCGTCATTTAATTATTATACGCAAGAAGTATAAATAAACACAATACCTTCTTTATTATTGGAGTAGGAATTTTTAATGATGATTCTTTTTTTCTGTATCATTTGACGTTATAAGTCTTATTTATCTACTGGGGTTTTTCCAATATTTGCTTGATGTACATTACTCTAAGATATTTATTAAACCTACGTTATGAAATATTACTAGTACATCGTAATATAAAAGAAAAGTGGCTGAAAAATTAAAACTTTGCAGAAGATAGACATTTCATTGTTCTACTGATATAATTTGGTAGTACCGGGTGGGCAAAACATCCGTATAAACTTTAAAAATTCATGAAAACCGGAAAAATAACCAAAATAAAAAATGTTTGCAGGGTTAGCCTCGCTAGGTCCCGGATTTTTTTTAAGACGGGAAAAAAAATAACTAAAAAAATTCAGCCGACAGATGGCGCTGGTACGAGCAAATTCTGTGCAATTCCACAACCAGTTCACCGTTGTTCCGCGATCCGCCGAGAGGTATTATGTATGCATCCGGACCTGCTGCACTCTGTCGTTGCTGCATTTGTGACTAGCCTGCAATGCCTTATCCCCTGTGGTGGGGGGTCATGTGGAACATCTACTGCTGTAACAAACGATTTAGAAACATGCTTTTTGTTATTTGCGTATCTTTTCCTTGACTTGTGTAAGTCAGCGCCACCTGTCGGCTGTTTTTTGAGTTATTTTTTCCTATCTCAAAGAATATCCCGTGACCTAACGACGCTAACCCTGCAAACTCCTATTTAATTTGGTTATTTTTCCGGTTTTTATGAATTTTTAAAGTTTATACGGACTTTTTGCCCACCCGGTACTTGATTCAGAAGAGCTCTGAGATTAAATACATTTTTAACTATAAGTTGTTTGCACATAAAAGACGCGAGATAATGTTCTAATGTAAGTTCATTTTGTCGAAGATTTATTTTACCCATGCAACTGTATAAAAGGTCAATAGCATCAATATGTCAAGTATGATAGATGAAAATCTATAAGACAGATCATTTGTCAGAGACCTCGAATCTAAGCTAATTTTTCGCATTTTTCTTCATCGCAATTGCAAATAACTAGGGTAATCCGGAAAATTGCTGCAAACGTTTACTTTCCAGAAATGAAGTGAATATTTTTAGCTTTTCTGCTTGTAAATGTAGCTTTAAAAATGTACTGCATATTGAACGCTAATGCTAATTTTTCAAACATGTTTGTTTGTTTTTTCCTTGTTTTAAACCTCAAAACAAAGTGAGTTATTTCAATTTCAGTGTGTGTACTTCTTAATTTTTATTGTAGAAGAGAAAGAATTCAGGACAACAATGCTCAAATAAATTTTTTTGAAAGTTAAAAATGCCCTCTTACGTAAGGAATGCATAAGTTGTCTCGGGCACCTCAATGTATTTTAACTGAAGTGAAAATGTTGTTTATTCTTATTGCTTGAATATAATGAAAATTTTTTTTGCTGAATAGCAACACTGGATGGAAGTCGCGTCGAAACTGTTAGAGTCAGATTCCCCCTTGTATATTTGGGTGGATTTTTCGGACGTTCACTTTTAATGTTGTACATAAATGTTTAAGTTTTACATTCTATGTTTACTTTTTGGAGAACGACTGAATGTAAAAAAAATTATATAGAGTCTCGTAACATATCTTGTTCAACAAATCTGTTATACTTAACTAAAATGGGATAAAAGCTATATTATTAGTTTTGTATATAGATGTGTTATGCGTTATTTCCTTTTACGAAATTTTACAAATAAAGTTTTTGGAATCTTCCTGTAATGAAATCTAAAGCACACTTTGTTATGAATTAAGCATTATAACAGGATATATTTTTCGCCTTTTTTTATGAATATCCCTGTCAATTTTCACACACACTTATACACCCCCACGCACACACACATATATATATACACACACACACATATATATATATATATATATATATACACACACACACACACATATATATATATATATATATATATATATATATATATGTCACAACTCTATCGCCGCACACCCATCTAAAACACTCTACTTACTCTAAATGCAGTCATCAAACGGTAGGCCGGTGGAAGAACTAATACTGAATTAACTTTTAAACACCTCTTTATTAATTAAAATTAATCAAATACAAAATTAATCCAGCTAAAACGCCATTTTCCATCATCTCACAGCCCACGCGACAGACGCGCGTCTTGACTCTATCAAAGATTTCCCCGAACTGCGTAATTTCTTTCTCTTCCGTTATATAAGTTACATAGGCGTAGGCCCTCTTTCAGAGCCCCCTTCAACATCCGATGATTAAGTAAGATAACGCGCCCGCGAGCGATTCGATTGACCCTGAACTATTTCGCTGCGAAACACAGTCTACTTCGTGAATTGGAGACCACACTAGGATTTTAATAGAAAAATTACTGTTTAACACTCATTAACATAATTAACTATAGCTTTTGCTTTAATCATCACACACACACACACACACACACACACATATATATATATATATATATATACAGTGGACGCTCGTTAATTCGAACTCGGTTAATTCGAACTTTCGGTTAATTCGAACTAATCCAAAGGCCCCCAAAAACTTGTATTGGAATTAATGTTAAAAATATCTCATTAATTCGAACTAAATTTTTATCAATTCGGTTAATTCGAACTAAAAATTTGACCAAAAAAAATCTTTTTCCTCGTTTAATGGAGAAAATACACACTGTATTTATTATTTTGTGTGTCAAAATTTCTTTTCTGTGTAAAGAGGCACATGCCTGCATTCCTAGACTATTGCATGTCCGCTAAACGTTAGTAGCTATTGTCCTTCTTATTAGTGCTTAACGGACAAAGCGATTTTCCGTTATTTGTATCGATTATCTTAGAATTTCAGAAAAATCAGTCTTTACTACAGATTCTAGGAAGCTGCGTCAATTATATCTGCCCTGCAAACAAATTAATGTGATCTAGTTTTTCTTTCTCAGTGTGTGGTGTGAACGTATAAAAATTCAGGATGTCTCCACGTGGAAAGTACAAAACCCTAAATTTGGAGTCAAAGGTAGAAATTTTAAAGAAAGTAGAGAATGGTGAATGTAAAACAAAGTTAGCAGATGACTATGGAATTAAAAAAATACCTTGTCAACTTATTTGAAAAACAAGGAGTCAATTTTAGATTCATGGGAAAAATCAAAATTTGCTAGAGGAAGGAAACGCATGAGAAATGCGTCCCAAGAAGATCTAGAAAAAGCTCTACTGCTATGGTTCCAGGATGTTAGATCTCGAAATTTTTCGCTAAATGGACCCCTAGTGATGACGAAGGCTGATGAATTGGCAAGTCGAATGGGTATTGAAGATTTTAAATGCAGTGATGGATGGCTCTCTTGATTTAAGTCAAGGCACAATATTTCTTATCATATGTGGGCAAAGCTCTGATGTAAACGAAGACGTATGCACTAATTTCGGCAGGAAACTGTAAGGGCTTTTCTCTACTTACCTGCCGAAAGATATTTTTAATGCGGCCTTCATGAACAAAGCCATACTGGACACTATTAAAACTCTGAAAGCATTTATTCAGATGTAACCTTCCTCTGAAAACGAATTGAAATGTTTACTTTAAATCGAGAAGCTGGCTGAACAATGTAGGCATCATGAACAAAACCAAACATCCATTTTACATTTTTTCCCCAAAGTGTAATTCATATTTTAAATTAAAGTTTACTTTCTACTGCATATCTTCTTCTTCATTTTATGAGTCAGGTAAGTTTGTATTGCTTTTTAATATGTTTAATTTTTGATAACATAGTATAATATATTTTCTGGTGTTATACATACTAGTAGATTTTTCTTCTTCAGTGATACACTTTTAAAGTTATATATTTTCTCTTAACATCGGATAATTCGAACTTTTTTCCGAGAACCGTTGAGTTCGAATTAACGAGCGTCCACTGTATATATATATATATATATATATATATATATATATACATACATACATATATATATACATATATATATATGCATATATATATATATATATATATGTATATATATAAATATATATATATACATATATATATATATATATATATATTTATTTATTTATTTCCCCAATTTGCTTTTCAATTTTATTAAATGCAACTCGCAATTATTTATTATAAATATTCCCGCAATACTTTATTTATGATTTTGAATCCCTTTTTATTTGTTTTAAAATATAAGCTAAAGTATCACGTTGAAAGTGATCTTGTGAATAACACTTATGTAAAGCTGAGAAGACTTTTAAATTTTAGTGATATAGACAAAGTTAAGGAAATATACAATAATCTAATAATGTCATGATGTACATGATGTACATGATGATGTACATGATGATACTTAAGACTGATAAAGGAAAATGCAATATTAATAAAAACGTATTATTAATAAATTAATGTATAACATTGCATTCCAGAAACTAAATTGAAAAGAAAATTGCAACTTTCGTTATAATATTCAAATAAAATATTAAAGGAGAAAAAAAGCTATTAACTCATGGAGAGAATTATAAATTTATATTTTCATGGAGAAAGCAAACTATTTTTTCATGGATATATTTTCATGGAATTTCTTACACTTAAAACACTTAAAATTTCTTCATAAATATTTGAATTTAAAATAAGATATCTCATATAATTCGTTTGTCAAGTAGGGCTGTTTTTAAAAAGTTTTTATAAAATGGTGTAGGAGACAGTACTACTTCAGAATTAAAATTTCATGATTCGAAGAATTTCTTTAATTCGTTAAAGTTACTACTTTTTTCCTTATGCATCTGCCTATAATGTAATTTTATTATCTCATAGAAAAATCAATGTTCAATAAGACTACTTTCAATTTAATGACTATAATAGACTTGAAATTAAACACTGATACCTTAGAATTAATATTAGCTAATCAATTATTATTTTTTATTATAAATAAAATTTTTTTAAAAAATTCTATCGTACCACAAAAGTAGCATTAAACGCAAAATGGCATACTTGTCTGAACATGCGATGATTAAATTCTGTTCGTACCACTGCATTTGAAAGCCCCTTTGAAATCTACAAAAGGCGTCCTTTTTTTTGCAAGGTCACGTTTTCTCAGCTACCAAGTATGCCTGATTTCAGTTTTTTTCGTAAGGAAAGGCGCTGAGTAATTGAATAACCATAGAACTTGAGGCTACTTATTCACGAGCGTAGATAATTCGTACATTCAAGCCTCGGTGGCGCTTGTCTTGAAATATTTTCCGCCAAATGTATCTGTGACAGTAAACTAACGCACCAAGGTCTCGCTTATTGCACATGATTCATTATTTTATTGCAGCACTAAGTAGATAAGGGACCTTCAACATCGCTCTTTTTTAAATTTTCAATATTTTACTCTACATACTAAACTAGCTGAAAACCCGCACTTCGCTACGGAGTACATTCATATTAAATTGAATGGTCAATGTATGCAATTAATGCCCAAAAAAATAAATATATATATTTATAATAACTACGACGATCACTGTATACAACTGATGTAAAAAAAATATATATATATATTTATAAAAAAAATCGTAAGGGAAATATTTAAAGACAAAATAATGTAGAATAAAATATTCAAATTAAATCTAATAGGACAAACTTAAGAATATAGTACATGTAATATAGTACAGTTTGAGGAACATGTCTTTTACTGTATTTCAATATTTTTTTGGATAATGTCCAATCGTCTGCCGCATTAGCAAGAAAAAAATTTTTTTTTTGTCTATTTAGTTGTTATTCACGTGACGATGAATTTATTTAAAGTACCAGAAAAAGAAATCACGTGATCAGCATTTAATAAATTATATTCTAAAAACTATTGTTTAAAAATTCACCAAAAATCAAAAAATGGAGGTAAAGATTCGAAAAGTATTTCATTTTAAAGGAATTTTTATGATCTTTCTCATGATATAAGTTGTATAACCATCAAATTATTCTTTTAAATGGAAACTTAAAAAAGTTTCTAAAACAGCTTAAAATTTAATTTTAAAAAATCTAAGTATTTTTCAAAAATATTTCTTAGTGCACCCCTACACCATAAGAAGAATCGTCATGCAAAATTTTTAGCCCTTTAGGTCCAGTGGTTTGTTCTGTGCGTTATATGTCAGTCAGTGAGTCAGTCAGTTGCGAAACTTTTATAAATATAGATAAGAATAATTAATATTCTTTACTACTACATTAAAGACACTTGGAATTAATAAATAAATATTTTGTGCAAGAATAAGAATTGTTTTTCAAAACGTTCTTCAAAAATGTGATATTTTTCCAAAATGTTCGATGCGCATTATTTTTCATCTGATTTCTTCCAAATTTCTCAAGATTAATAATTCAAGTGTTTGCCACAAAACTGTGCATCATTCTATAGAACCACAAATATTTTTTTCAATTTTATAAACCATGAAATAAAGAAAAAAACATAACCTACAGTTTATAAAAAATACTTATTTATGGCTTTAGGTTCATACGAAAAAAATCAATTCACAGTTATGTTTATATATATATAGTAAATGTCTATTAAAAAAATTATGGTTTTTTAAATAATTTGGAATACACATGGAGCATTTTGAAAAATTTAGTATTTTTGAAAAAATTAAACAAAAAACAGCCAATATTTTTTCAAAAATCTTTGTATTGTAAGGGTGTTCAATTTAGTAAAAAAGAATGCAAATTATTCTCATTTCGTATATAAAGTAAAAAATATAAAAATTCGAGGTTGAAGTTTTAGTGTCCCCTTAAGTGAGAAAATAAAGAAATTTGAAAAACAGAATTGTGTATGTAAAACGAATCAGATTTTTTTTTTAAAACTGGAAACATTATTGAAGTGATACTTTTTATATCATATAAATTTAATGTACTAAAATAATTCCGCAATCAAGTGCACACTAATTTTAAATCTCATTACTTTAACTGCCCAATTTCTGCAAAATGTTATTTATAAATGATATTTTAATAATACATATCATATTTAAATAATTCTAAGCCTTATGGTTTTAAAATATTCCAAACGTCATTATAAACGTTGTATGACTATTTATGCATATTAAAAATATTTTGATATGTATTTCTAGAAGATCAAAACGCTGAATGAATTTAGTAAGCATAAATTTAATTTAAATTCTTTATAAATGACATTACAAACATTCAGGCGCTTTATCAATAACAAAATGCATGTTCCTAAGTACTGAAAGGGGTGAATAATGTAAGGAATAATTAATTTGAAATTAAATCGTTCTTAAGATCTGAAATGTTATTTATGCACCAAGTTATTAATTTTATATGTAATTAATTTTTGATGCTCAATAGAACGAGTTTATTAATATTTCTGTCTTAACTTTGAATGAAATATGCAAGGTACACGGAAGAAGCAAACCAATTTTCTGAATGTAGATAAAGATAATTTTAGAAATATATCTGTCAATTCAGAGCTGCAACAAGTTATACCTCTCATACTTTTGCAAATTATTACTTTAATATCTGTGATTAATGAAAAATATATTTATACTCGGACTTCTTCTTCTTCTTCGGTACTACAGCCTAGGGCAGGCCAAGACCGTCCCAAGAAGTTTCCGCTATCTTGGTCTATTAGACGCCATGGCTCTCCAGTTTGTGGTGCCAACAGTTTTTAGGTCTTTTTCCACGCTGTCCAGCCATCGAGTTGGAGGGCGACCTCTTTTCCTAACTCCGTCGGGTTTAGTGAAAGTTATCTTTTTTGTCGGATTATCATCTTCAGATCGATAAATATGTCCCAGCCACCGGATGCGGTTGGCTTAAATAACATGAACTATGTCCGGTTGTTTATATTTTCTGTAGATCTCATGGTTGAAAAGGGCACGCCACTTATTGTCCTCATAAACTGCTCCAAAGATTCTTCTAAGTATTTTTCTCTTTATTAAGGGGCCAGCACTCACTACCATACAAGATCACAGGTCTTAGGAGTGTTTTGTAAATACAGTGGAATCTCGATCTATCGTTTTTCAAGGGACCGATTAAAATGAACGATAAATGCGGGAAAACGATAGATGCGGAAACATAGCAATATGATCGTTGGGACTTGATAAAATGAACGACACATACGGAAAAACGATGGATTCGAAAACGATCGATCGAGATTCCACTGTATTGATTTTTGTTTTTTGTCGGATGAGTCTGCTTTTAAGTTGGCTTTTTAATCCAAAATAGCACTTGTTTGCCATTACAAGTCGGTTATTAATTTCAGAGCTAATGTCATTTTTTCCTGGTAATTATACTTCCAAGATATTGAAATTCGTCGACAGATTCAAATGTATGGTCATTAACTTGTAGTGGAGCTGTCGTGGAATACCTTTTACCTATCTCCATGCATTTGGTTTTATCTGCGTTAATAGAAAAGCCCATTTCCTTAGCTGCGGCTTCAAGAGCGGCGAAGGCCTCTGCCACTGATTGTCTGGATCTTCCTATAATATCTATATCGTCTGCATATGCTAGAATTTGGAGGGATCTTTGAAGATGGTGCTTCTTACATTGATTCCAGACGATCTGATGACTTATACTCGGACTAAAGGGTTATAATTAAACAAGTTTGAAACAAAAAAATTACTTATAAAAATTATCTGTGATTAGATTCTAGAAAACGTTGTATGTTCAGTATAAAGAATGAGAAGAAATCTATAATTTTCTCTATATTTAATGTATTTAAGACGTAAAGATACGTAATTTATTTAAACATAAATCATATATATATATATATATATATATATATATATATATACACTCAAGAGCCAAAACATTATGACCACCCCTACATTTTGCAATGAATTCGCCTGGATGACGTGGAAGGCACGTGATCAGGGGGAAGTGGTATTTAACTGCTGCTGGAGAGTCTGAAGAATCATTCTTTCACTTACTTCTGTGTGTGATGGGAAAGGCTGCGGATCTAAGCGAATTTGATAGAGGTCAGATTGTAATGGCTCGAAGGCTCGGAACAAGTATTTCCGAAACTGCATGACTCGGGGATTGTTCGCGACCTACAGTTGTTAGTACTTGTGCAAAGTGGATGAATGACGGTGAAACCAGCAGTAGACGACATGGTGTTGGACGTCCACACGCTATCAAAGAAAAAGGTCGTCGGAGACTGTCTCGCATGGTGAAGCAAAACCGGAGCCAGTCAGTGGCTCAGCTGACAGCCCAATACAATGCAGCGCCAAGTAGAATAGTATCGCAGCACACTGTTCAGCGGACACTGTTGGATATGGGGCTACGCAGCCAACTTCCCACTCGTGTGCCTTTCCTGACCAAGCGTCATCGCTAACTGCAACTGCGCTGGGCCCTTGAACATCGCGACTGGTCCATGGATCAGTGGGAGAGAGTTGCCTGGTCAGATGAATCACGGTTTGTCATTCATAACACCGATGGCCGTGTCAGGATACGCCGTTTTCCAGGCGAACTGTTGCTCCCTCAATGTATAGTAGGTCATACACAGGCCGGTGGTGGCGGTATTATGCTTTGGGGGACGTTCTATTGGGCGTCTCTGGGACCCGTTGTTGTGGTAGAGCAGACCATGAATGCTACAGGGTATCTGAACATCATTGCGGACCAGTTGCACCCTTACATGGCCTCTGTTTTTCCAGCTGGAAATGGAATGTTCCAACAGGACAACGCCCCGTGTCACAAGGCTAAAATTGTGTTGGAGTGGTTCCAGGAACATGATGCTGAATTCCAGTTAATGTCCTGGCCGCCTAACTCACCGGATCTCAATCCGATAGAACACATTTGGGATGTCATGGGACGGCAGCTCAGAGTTCAAAGACCACCAATTCGCAATATCTCGGATTTGCGTGACCGTTGCTTAAACATCTGGTACAATCTGTCTCCGGCCATCTACCAAGGACTTGTGGCATCCATGCCAAGGCGGGTTGAAGCTGTGTTGCGCGCCAAAGGTGGGCCAACTCGTTATTGACAGGTGGTCATAATGTTTTGGCTCTTGAGTGTATATATTCTTCTTCTTACTATAGGGTCACAAAACAATTCTTTCGAAAATAATAATTGTTTATTGAATAAAATCCCCTAACCCGCTTATGGGAAGGAGGGATAAAAAACTCTCAAAAACAACGTTTTTATATTCTACGTTTTAAGAATATTATCGGTCTTTTGAGTAAAATAAAACCAACAGCATATTTAATTCAGAAAATATTTTTTCCTGAATTGGCATCTTTATAGTATATATATATATATATATATATATATATATATATATATATATATATATATATATATATAGATAGATAGATAGATAGATAGATAGATACATATATATATTTTGATCCACTTTTACTATTTGGTCATTTTGGAATCGAGCATGAAACTAAGACCATTGGTTTCATGCTCAATACAACATGTAATGCATACCTGTGGACTGTAGGCACCTTAATTATGATAACATTTGAGTTTATGATAACATTTGAACGTTAAAGACATCAGAGAATGTTATTAGCAGACACATTAGGAGCACACATGACATCTAAAATAATTTAGCAAAAGAAATTGTACCAAGGGTTTGGAAAATCAAAATGTGTCATCAGTTTAATGCTTTATTTATATGCATGGTTAAATTAAATATAAGGGGGATAAAAGTGTTATATATTAGATTTAGAAAAGTTTCTAAGTAATTTTACAAATTTCTGTACTAACTGAGTGAAGTACTCCAAGATTCTTGTGGGTAGATACTGAACCAAAAACGAAACAATTTAGATTAGTATTAACAAATGAAATATTTACAGTGAACTTCATCAAAACAGCTACTATCAATAACCTTCAGTTTGAATCCTCATACAAATAATTAAAACCCTTTTCTTATTACTTACTCATCACGCTCCTTTCGGATGAGTCCGGGGTCTTCGTTGACTGCATAAATCAATCATCTCATTATATTTTAGTAGTTATCAATCAATTTTTTACTCAGTCAGTAGCTTTTTTTTAATCAGTAACTGCCTGAAGATATAATCTGCACACAAGTTTCTACTGACCAAAAAGAGTTTTATTTTCTGTTATACGTCCAATGGAGAATTACAAGTGGTAAGAGAGAGATTTACGACTGAAAAACAAAGTCATAAAAGGGAGTAAAGAACTAAATAATAAAGCAGCCGCTTAACTATTTGAAAATGTATACTTGCAAGCTTGTAAAAATTAATATTTAACAGTACCCTTCTTACCGTAATTTCTCCTGTAACAACGCAAAAATGGAATATAATATTTAGCAAAAGGGCCGAAACAGAAATTAATATTTTGCTTCATTCATACTATTTTTCTTTAAAAAAAGAGCGAAGAATGAGATTTTGGGTTAAATTAAGTATCTTTTATAGATTACTTTTAGGATTTTGTTCAGATAAAATCCAATGACATATTATATTCTCCTTTTTACTATAGGGTCACAAAACAATTTTTTCGAAAATTGATAATTGTTTATTAAAAAATCTCCTAACCCGCTTATGAGGAAGAGGGACAAAATACTCTCAAAAACAAAGTTTTTATATTTTACATTTAAAGAATGTCATCGGTCTTTTTGAGTAAAATAAAACCAACCGCATTTTTTTGCGGTGATTGCATTACCAGTGACAAAAAAAACTTATACTACGCCGTGAAACGTTGCTACATTTATTTTTTCTGAATTGGCATCTTTATAGTTGGTTGATTAAGAGCGCTACGGTCACCGTTTGCTACAAGATTCCAGTCGAATACAAACATGAATGCAAAGAATGGAATTCAAAACCACAGGCTAATATCAACACCACAGCCATTCGGCCAACACCCAAATGTCATCTTTTATATGAATATTTGTAAAATCATTTCGTAGGGAATCTACATGAAATTATTACAGTGATTCTTTGTCTTTTTTCCACTAAACTGTTATCAGAATTAAAGAGATTCTAAGTATATATTCTGAAAATATCTCCTCTGAAGCAAAAATGTTTTTCTGAAAAAACACTTTTTCTCCAACAGAAATTTACTTTACGTATAATTTTTTTTAGGTGTTAGAAATCCTGAAGAGAAATCACCTTTATCGAGCATAAAAATAAAAAAGATGTGGAATCAGTTGGTTTGCCCCCCCCCCCTCCAAAAATAAATAAATAAATAAAATAAATAAATAATAAAAAAAAATCCGAGTTAAATTTTAAATTTCAGATTTTTTAAATTTAAATTTCAAATTGTTCAAACCCTTTAACTTATTAAATTGTTATATGGGTAATAATATTTGTATAAAAACACATTTTAGGGAACAGAACCGCTATAAATCAATGTAAATTGAACTCACAATTTTATGTTCCAGACTAGTGTAAAAACATGAAACATATCGATATGAGACAAACAGGTCTCGTGGCGACATTAGATTCTCCCATTTTATAAGCCATCTAAGAATATTCTCCCCCTCCAAAAAATAGAGTAATGAAAATAACTTCCGGCTATTATTACTAATTTCAAAAGCAAGTGGCCCCTTCTCCAGGGCAACATTAAATAAAAACCGAACGTTAACAATTACAAAGAAAAATCTGTAACATGGAAATAGATAATCTTAAAGTTTTTATCCTAGCGTTCTCGGTTAACTTTTTGATGCAGTATTTGTTACACGATACATTATAGTAATTCAGCTATAGTGTCAATGAGAATGAAGGTAATTGTATTTTATTGTTCAGGCGTTGGCATTTTCTCCCAAGTATCGATTCAATATATTTACGAGTCAACCTTCTTCCTTAAATTTTACACGTGACAAAGCAATAGTAAAATGTAATGTTAAGGGAAAATACCGAAATATTAAAGAATATTTTCCTTCATAAGAATTTAATTTTATTTCAAATTAAGAGAAAAAGGGGAATTTTGAGTTAAATGTAAATTATCTGAGTTATCTAGTCATGTGATTACATTTAGTGGAGATCTCCTCAAAAGAAATTGAATCGGTCATTTTGAAAAGGAGTCATCTCCACTTTTCAAAAACTCATCTTCACTTTTCTCCAACTTTTCTGCCCCCCCCCCCCCGAGTTAAAAAAAATATTAAAAAATTTTTGCATCAGGATTGATTCCTTATAAACATAATAAATACTAAATTTAGTCTAATTAATAATGTATGAAGGCGAGTTATAATTTTTTGCTTCTTATGAAAAATTTTAATAATTACAAGATAAAAAGAACTTTTTATATACCATGTTTTAAAATTTTCTGTTGAATCATATAAACTTGACAATTCTATATATTAATAAATACTTTTTAAAAATTTGTTTGATGAATTATCCCATCAACTTGAAAGAAAATGAAGTTAATTGGAAGTTAACTTGCGTTTAACTTTTCGTTACCGTCTCGGCCAATAGATGGCTTCACCACTCTACAAAACAAAATTAACTGAAAATAACTGAAAATTAATTTAATTCTGCTGAAAGATGTCTAAAGTTATTAAAAAAATGCACTGCCATCGTGTTCTGAGCTATTCTAAAAGTTTCAAAAATCGATTGCAAGATTTGTAAGGGACAAACACACACACAAACAAACAAGAAAGCAAGTTAATAAAAACATGGTAAAAATGGAGATGACTCTTTTTGAAAATGACCGATTCAGTTTGACTCGTCGCGTCAACCAAGATGTTGAAATAATCAAGACGGTATTTCGAATTTAATGAACTAATTGTAGGTGTCATGAAAATTAGTTAATTTTTCAACCGATCTCGTGTATCTCTAACTCTATGTTACTATGTTCATCAGATTTACCTGAAATTAAGAGACATACGTGAGAGTTTCGAACCGGCACCCGAGGAGTGGAAGACCGTTGGGGAAACTTATGATACCAAAAGAACTCCAGGCAAATACAGTAATTCAGCCGACATATATTTATGCAGGGCAGGTTGCAGCAGTGTCATGCAGAAAAGTCTCAGAAGTATGTGGGGAACTGCATCGAAACTAATGGCTAAGCCAAAGTTTTTTCGTGTTATTTTAACAGCCCTTATTCATTTGATGAAAGGAAACATTCATTTAAGGGGACAGTAGACCTTCAAACCTAACTATTTTTGTTTTGAATGGATTTGCTTGAAATTTGAATGTGATTAGCACCATAAATATGTAAAAGTTGTTAAAATTAAAAGATGAAATATTCATAATTTATGAATTATGAATTATGATTTATATAAAAAATTGGCCTAATTAAAAATGTTCCATGCGCATTTCTTTTGCATATAATATGGTAATTTTTATTTACAGGATATCTTATAGAACTAATAATGAAACTTATTGCTTATTTTAAGCATTCATTAAAAATATAAAGAGAAAAAAATAATAATAGTGAAAACACCCTTTTTATGACGCAAAATACCTATAAATCATCTTTTCAAGTATAAAATTTAGAAATTCTGAGCTACGAAGCATAATTATTTTCAATACGATTTATTTGATATGCGGTTAAGTATATAAAACTTAAGATTCAAAGCAATACGATCATTAGAAATGCGCATGGAGCAGTTTGAATATTCGTAGGACATAAAAATTTTATTTTGTGAAAAACACATTTAAAGTTATTGCTATTAGGAACCACATAATATCTAAATTAAATACAAATGCCTATAACTAGGAAAGTAATCACAGAAATTAAAAATTATTTTTCCAACACATTTCTACTCGTCCGTAGTTTCACAATTCAACAAAATAAAAAAAAAATCGAATTTTTGGACAAATTTCTCAATTATGAAAGTCCACTGTCCCCTTAACCCTCTAACGGCACGGTGGGGGTCGGATCCGACCCAGGGGTGTGTTTTCCCCCTCCCGTACTCTCCCCTCTTATTTATTGCAAGAGATCGAGTTGACAAGGAACCCTACCAGGCAATCTTGCAATTGGTGTTGGAGCGTTTGCACTTATAAGTTTGCAGTAAATATGAGTGTCTTTGTTGAAAAACGTTATTCATGATCACTAGTCACTTTTTTTAATTTTAGATTTTTTATTTTTTTATTTCGATTTTGAAGGTCCAAAATGTCAGTATATATTATTTTTTACCTTTTTGCTCGGAAATTTGGTTCAGTAACTTATAAAACTAGGTACAAGACTAAATTACATATTAGACCTAATCTATACAACATTCTATGTAAATGCCAGAGAAATTTTCTTTGTTTAGCAAAATTACAATTCGTTCTTGGTTTTTTTACAAAAAGTTTTTTATTTCATGTAAAATATTATCAATAAATGTTATTATACGACAAAAATGCTAATTGTGTACATATTTCTACCCAAAACCTCATCAAAAAAGTCATCGGGGCGGATCCCACCCGACCGTACCATCTATTTCGTCTTAAACCACTGTACCGTTAGAGGGTTAAGTTAATATCATTTAGGTAATAAAAGATTTTCTGACCACTTAATTACAAATATTTACTGGAACTTTGTTATTTTTTTTTATAATTTCATCTTACATTACTCTCATAAAAACTAAAAATAAATTTAAAAAAACATTGCTTATTTCCCAGTAAAAATAAAATTAGTATAATATCGAGATCAAAACTTTCATTCAACTCTCTGCTTTAAAAAGGAAAAAGAAAATATGTCTCTATCAAATATCTGCATTGGTAAACGAACAACTCACATGTGGTACAAAAAGTTTATTTCCCTTACGGAAATAATCTTTTATCCCAGAAACTATACAGTAATGCTTATTGCCTAGGTAAATATCAATTGAAATTTTCATCAGGTATTATTTCGATACATTTATTATAATTTTTTCCAACGGTACAGGCATTGTACTCATTACATTCGCCCATACACACCACATTATATTTCGCTTCTTTACCATGGGAGTGTCATAGGTCAGCCAACGTTCCCCCTACTTTGGGACAGCACAGGAAAGTCCATACCTTAGTCGGATTTCGAACACTAGCCGACGCCGTGGAAGTTTACGGACTAACCACTATACAACGTGAGCGGACAAAGATAGAAGTGGCACGCTGGTACGTACCGAGGAAAACTCATCATGAAACTAAACTGCTTGATATACATGCACTTAGCCTACAATGCTTGGATGTTTTAAGTTCATCATTCTTTCTTAAATTTTCCTTTCATATTTTTGTTGCAAGAGAAGAAAAAAATCTTTTTAATTTGTGTTGATGATTTGAGCGTTAAAATAGTCCTGAAATTATAATTCTGTTAAATCCCATCTCATATAACACGTGTGCTAGTTATTATTCATACTTTTAATTTTAATTAAACTGTTCAGTATGTAAATATAAAAATTCATATTTTATTTTTTGTGCATACTAATTTTATAAGTAATTATTAAACAGAAATGAAATACATACTTTTTTTGTGATAGGAAATTAATAATTAGCCATTTTTAATTTCTATTTACATATCTATAATTACATTAAACGCTTCAATTAAATTTGCAAGTCAATTTAAGAATTTTTACATTTTTTCACAAATATCTGTTTTTAAATGCAAACTTTATATACTATCGTTATATTCTAGGTAAATATAATGATTAAAGTACATTTGAGATTAAAATATCTGCTTTTTGTAATTATTTGAAGTTTTTAATTTAAGAAAACGGATCTTATTTAGTATAAATATTTAATTATCCATACAGTATTTCTTATTTTCTTTGAATAAATATAAAATTAAACTTATTACATTATAAATAAATAATAATTAAGAATTTTTTGCATTCTCTTTGCCGCATGATAAATGATTAAATGAAAATATATATGCAGCAGATATATGATTTTAAAAACAAAAGAATAAAGTGTCATTTATTTTCTAATTTGTTCAAACCATTTAAAATAATAAAGAAAAATATTAAAACTTTGAAATGAGCGTAATTCCTTTTAAAAACCTTGATCGTCTAAATTACCTTGAAAATTTTTAATGAAAAGAAATAAGTCAAAACTTTAAGGACCCTATATTAGTTAACTTAAATTATCGATCAAATATTTGTGTACTTATTCGTTATTGAAATTTTCACACATGAATAATAAAGAGCAACATTATTAAAATATATTTCTAAGAAAAATGAATTCTAATTTTTCTTTAATCAATACTTTTTCACGATCAATAATGTTAGTTTAAATGCCATGCTTTTTAATAGTAATGCCATATTATTTGTAGCATACTAAATTTTAAATAATATTTTAAAAATAATCCTACGAAATATATTTTAAGGTTGTCACAGACAAAAATTTGTCAAAATGTTCTGTATTTAATAAAAATTAATAATACCGGATTAAACCTGATTTTGTTTTGCATACAGAAAGATTTAAATTGTTTAAACTTTTAAGGGCACGTGTAAAAATTTGTCGCCAACATTCGCTAATGCTTTCGTCAATCTAAAATTCAAGTGAAGGTTTTTCTTTTGGTTCTAAAAGGGTAGTACACACACACTTATATATATATATATATATATATATATATATATATATATATATATATATATATACTTATATATATATATACATATATATATATATATATATATATATATACTTATATATATATATACATATATATATATATATATATATATATATATATATATATATATATATATATATATATATATATATATATATATATATATATATATATATATATATATATATATATATATATATATATATATATATATATATATATATATATATATATATATATATATATATATATATATATATATGATGCCCGGTGGCGTAGTGGTTAAAAGCGTCAAGCTGCCATCCCACAGGTCCAGGGTTCAATCCTGTGACTGGGCAAGGTCGACTCAGCCTTTCATCCCTTCAGTGGGTCGATAAAATGAGGACCAAGCATGCTTGGGAACTAAACTCTGGGGGTCTCACGTCAGGTTGACCACCTGACTGAGACATATGCTGTATGGCACCCCAAGCCCACGGTTACGAAAGCGGAGATGGGTACCGCCAGCCCTGGTCCACATCGGACTGTTGCGCAGTGAGTTTAAGTTATATATATATATATATATATATTGAAATGTGTCGTCCACCAGGATTGTGGTCACATTGAAGGGGGGAGAAGCGAATCTGCTGCATAAAGTGGTGTTGCAGTGAAATTTCTTTCTTATTCATTCGTCTGCTTACAACTTTTTCGATATTCATCAATTATCTTTATAGCTCGAAATACTGGCGGTGCTGTCGACTACATAGTCGTGAATTTGTATTTTGATGTTTTACTTACATTTTATGCAAATTTTCGGGTGTGGCGACAACAAAACCGCCATATCTTCCCCTACAGGCGACTTTTGGAACTAATTTTTTTTTCACGGAAACTGTTTCCCATGTCCTCTTAGTCCCTCTATCAATTTTGGTGGAATTCCGGGTGAAAGATCATGCTACACATAGCTCTGAGTAATGTCAGTTTAAAAAAAATCACCCTGCATCTCTCTCTCTCTCCCTCTATCTCCCTCCCCTCTCTCTCTCTCTCTCTGTCTCTCTCTCTCTCTCTCTCTCTCTATATATATATATATATATATATGCCTTACAATATATATATATATATATATTGTAAGGCATTCGCCGAATGGTAGCGTATAGGAAACGACGATACAATCCAGTAATATTAAATGAAATTATTTATTTACAGGTTTATGCATTCGATGAAATATGATTTACATTTTTGAGTACACACTCTAAATAATGTGCAGGAACCAAGTTCGAGGACAGGAACGTCAGTCTATATTATAGTCACTCAGAGGTTAAAAACTAGAGTTCTATTTCTTCTTACACGGAAGCTCAGTAGGACACGTAGCAATTACTTCTGCTAGAAGTCTCTTACGCCGCTGATAATCTATTGAAGAGACCCGTATGGGATCTAAAGAATTGAGCTATCTCCAATAGCTATAACACTTCCTTCTGGAAACAAGTCGACAGGGAGTCGAGAAAATCTTTGCCTATCACAAGGACTTAGAATATTATTTCAATAAATTCACTTCGTCTGGAAGCGATCGACAGGAAGTCGAAAGGATTTGCCTAACTTCCTGTCAGAGAAGGAAGTACAAGGACTTTTGAAAAACTCTTATTCACGAGATTCGCTTCGTCTGGAAGCGGTCGACAGGATGTCAGTAAACGGTGCCTATCACAAGGACTTAGAACAACTCTTAATCACGGCTGCATGCCAGAGTAACTGCCTTCTAGACGCAGGTCTCGGAGCTATCTAACTTTTTAGTTCGTAGGGACACAACTCGTAGCTCTAGCGCTGCGATCGCTCTATATTTAAAAGCGTTTTAATTGGCGCCTTTAAAGTGACATCACTTTTCAGCAGTTCGATTGGTTTAAGAGTCCTTCGTCAACACCTCAGCTGGTTGCTTTAGGTCACTTAATCTTCCCCGATCATCATCGATCAAGGGGTCGACCGAAACTAAAGTCTTTTGAACTTTATGTCCAAAATCTCAGACTTACTGTCGCCTGGCTTCCAAGCGCGTATTGTCTGGGACGATTGCTCCTGGCGTTCGGTTCCGCTGTAGTTCCTCTGGATTATACGGTTGTCTCCTGTTGAGCAGTAAATTGATTGAGAGGGTTTTACTATAAATTGTGAGAATCGATGATTCATCACAATATATATATATATATATATATGTGTGTGTGTGTGTGTGTGTGTGTGTTAGTTATGATCCCATGTCTTTTATTGATATTTGAATAAAAAAATTTCCATATGCAGATTCTAAAATATACTTTTCTCTGTGTATTATTAATTCAATGCAAATTTTGTGTAACTGCCTCGGGCAATCAACACGGATGTAACAAATTTTTAAAAAAGATGGTAATTTATTTATCAAAACAAAAGAGTCCATTTTAGCATAATTAATAGAACTTTTCTTTAATAAAAACTAGAAAATGAAGTGGCTTTTTTCTACGCGTGATACCATACTACATAATACATGATGCATTTTATTTTTTAAATAACTGCTCATTTTAGAAACATCTAGCCACTTTAAACTTCAGAGTATATAATTTATTTTATTCCTTATATTACTGGGGATATTAAAATCGATATTTGCACATATTTCTGTTGAAAAAGGTAATAGAAATAACCTGTCATGCGTTACATTTCTTGTGTGAATACATTTATTTTCTCCATATCTATATTTTTGTAAAATACATACTGTTATCCAAACGTTGATGCAAAACGCTTCACATTTAGCAATGGTTGCAATTTCTTACTATTACAAATGATGTATTGAAAGTTTACAGGTAAGATAATTTTTAAAGTATGTGACTACCCTCAAATCGATGTTTTTTCGAAAAATTTCTAATTTTTTCTAATTAAAGTTCAATTAAAGTTAAATTAAAGTTCAAACATTTAGGATTTCAAAAATGATTTACTTTTGGTTCAGCGATAATTAGAAGCAAAGTTCTAGCCCAAATTATAAACCGGAAATGATCTTTCTGAAACCGGAAGTGACCTTTTAAAGGGCCACGGAAATACAAAAAATACATTTTTACAGCTATTTCTTTACTTTTAAACAATTTTAATGCTCATTTTTCATTTTTAATGTAGAATTATGTTTCCTCTATTTACTTTTTATAGATTTAAGAACATTAAAAGACCATTAAAGGACTTGGTGGAAAGGGTAAACTAACTGATAACTTTATAGACAAGCTACAAAAGTATTATGGGATTGCAATTCGCAGCAATGTTGCAAATCTTCAAAATATGCAATCAGCAGTATTTGCTGTTTTTTTTCATTGTTGCTCAAGCAACTAAAAGTCGTTGCATGGACAGTGTCCTGAGGGTCCCGAAGGTTGGTGTAAATACAAGCAAGCATTGCATCATGGAAAGCAGTTTTCGGAAAAATCCCCAGGACTTCCAGATACAATTGTCAAAATTATAAAACCAGCTTACTTAGAACTGGTTAGTGTGATCAGAAGTTACTGAAAAAGTGTTTGCATGGCATGACTCAAAATAATAATGGATCATTTAACAATGTTTTGTGGAATATTTTTCCTAAAGAAAATTTTATTTAGCTGCAAACATTGTTATTAGGGGCTTCTATTGCAGTGCTACTGTTTAATTCATGTTTTATGGGTGTCGTACCTGTATACTTAAATAAATATATTAAAATTATTTCAGGTATCTTCTCTTATTTTAATGAGTTTTACTCAATGTGTGAATACGAAATTTTATGATAATTATGATTATTTTATTTGAGTACCTTTTATAAAAATTTCAAAAATGCAATTATTTCTTGTTTGAAATTAAACTAACTGAAATTTCAAAAAAAATTGTTGAATTTATTTTGTTTCTTGTATTTATGATGGTTGGTGTTTTAAGATGGAATGTAAGTTTTGTCATGTCTGAATCAAAAAACATTCTTTTCTGATAGTCGAAACTGAAAGTGTATTTTTTTACTCTGTTATCAACTAAATTTATTATAAATAAGTCACTTAGTCACAGAAAAATTCTTCAAGATTCAAAGTGAAACTGTTTTCAGTTGTTGATTTTTGATCATTTCTTTAAGTTAATTCCGTTTTAAATATCCACGTTTACTCAATGACTTCGGAAATCCAGTCAGAGATGCTTTTTTACTTGACCTAAGAAAGAGGGCAAAAATATTGAATTTGTTTAAAATGATGTCATTTTAATAAATTTTAATAATTTAAGACTGAAAATAGGCGTTAAGAAAAAGTAACTTACTCTCATAATATGAAAGCACTGCCTGATGTTATAACAATATATAGTGTATGAATTCTAATAGGTGAGACAAAACTGCAAAGTATATGGCAGGAAATATATTTTACAAAGTATTTTGACCTATTTTATAAGATACTTGTCATATTTTCACCGTCATATGTCCAAAGTCAATGTTTGATAGAGAGGTATGATTTAGTTTTTGAAATATCAGATTGCCAATAAAATTCAATGTGGTTAAAGAACTTTTTTATATTTCTGATCACTTCCTGGAATGGAAAAAAAACTTACAGTTTTTTAATGTACGTTACTCTCGAAATATGTTTTCATTTTTTATTTTTCTATACTTCGTTTTTTATGCCTAGCAGTCACGAACTTTACTGTCTAAAGTTTACCGTAAAACGATCAGTTTCTTCAACATACATTTTTTACGAGGCAGTTGTCAGAATAAGCAGTATTCACAGTGGTTTAAGTCAAGTCACATGATCTGTTTGCTCAAAAGATGCACATTATCTTAAGCATGTGTGTTATTTGCCTGCCATTTCTTTCCCTTTAAAAAAGTATTCCTTCCTTCGAAATCTTGATTTAATAATAATTTAATAAGATTAAACTTTTCTCTGATTCACTCCAAAAATTAGAAAATATTCCTTGTGTAGTTGTTATAATTTTTATTACACTAATTTAACATGCAAAAATATATAGAATGTAGAGATTTGAAAGAATATTGAGGCATGAACGTACAGCAAAATCATATTAAGCACAACTGTCTAACGTCAATATCAAATACATTTTTATAAATACATTAAAACATTGAAAGATTTTCCCATTTACGTTTTACTACACATATTATAAAATGCAAAGATATGTTCAAAATTTGGTACTTTTAACAAATGAGATGGAAATTTTAATATCCCCATGATTATAAATTATTTAAGTTACATTCGAGGGAGAAAATTGCACTCATGAAATTCTATTTGAAAACAATCATTTATTTTTCAATTACACTGATCAAAGACAACCAAATGATAATGCAAATATAAAATTTTAAACTGAAAACTTCCAATCCTAGCAGTATATAATATATAGATGTCTTTGATGTTACATTGCATATTAAACTGTACAGACAGCTTTAATATATGAAAAAATGTTTCATATACAGTAAATCATAAGACAGTAACAGATGTTAAGTAATGATAATTTCCACACCTATAGATTGTTTAAAGATTTTTCTAAAACAAAACTGAATAAATGTATAATATGAATATAAATACCACCAATAATAATAATATATATATATACAGAGAGAGAGAGTTCAGTCTTTAATAAGAAATTTGTTTTAGTGGTTCTCTTTTTTCCCTTTCCAAGTAATCCTGGTCTAATTAGCCCTCGTGTAGCAAAAAATTGACCGTAGCGCTCCAAATCAAACCAAACCAAACCAAGTAATCCTGGTATTTCAAGTGAGGTAAAATTATAAAAATGCAATGAAATTTTAGTTTGGTTTATAAATTCCAATCTTTATAGTTTAACTAACCATACAAGTAAACCATGCACATATTATTTAAACAAAAAAAGGAAGAAGAAAACGCATTATCTAAAATTGTGATATTATAAACAAATGCAGTATAAACTGATAAAAGAGAAGATGAAGGAAAAAATTCTTATATAGAGTTTACTCATATGTTGGTTTAAGTAGGTTGAAATCACTGATAGCTTTAGATTTACTGGTTGAGACTTACAAAATATATATCAAAGAAGTCTTAGAATGAGGATGGAAACAATTTATCTGCTATTATGAAGTGGACAAAGAAGAAAGTATCGTTTTGATATTTAATAAATACATGATAGGAAACAATTTCTTTCTAAAGAAAATCGAAAGTATGGAAACATATTTCAAACTGGGTACTTTAGGACATATTTTGTCAATTTTATATTTGTTTTAAAAATATATTTGTGCCTTTATTTTGAATTATCACTAGCTGTATGTGCAAATATAAATCTAAAAAATGAGAGCTGAAAATATATATCCAATACAAAATGTTTAAGAAGAAATTCAAGCTGTATGTATTGACATTATTAATTTTTAAAATTTGCTGGTCCCTCCAAAGTGAGTAATTAGTGAAGAGAGAAAATGTGTTTGCACAATGCATAGTTTTACGTAATGTCGAAACTATTCTTTTTTTTAAGTTTTAGCGTGCGTGTATTTTTAATTAATATTCCATTAAGACAATACTGCTGGTATTAATTAAAATAATTTATAACGAAAATTCTTCATACTTTACAATAATTGAACAACTTCAGATTGCGGTACCAGTGCGGTGCTTTCACACACAAAATAAGTTACCTATATTTCCTGTATATCTTCACCCAGTAAAATGCTCCCAAGCATGCTAAAAAGAATTAATATCCAGCAGATATATTTACTGCACAAAATTAGGAAGACATAAAGATTAATTGACTTATTAAAATAGGGGAAGGATAAATTGAAAGGGTTTTTACGTTTCAAGGTAAACAGGTAATACAGACACACTTCGTAAGATTTACATTTATTTCCATTGTCAAGCCATTGAGATTTTTCCGAAGAGATATGTGATACAGTAACACTTAAATCTTCATTAATCCGTTCGAAACATTAGAAGTGATGATTCATTCAAATATAGATTGATAGTACAGCGTAAGAATAACTCTCTTTCATTGTACTCTGAAACACACATTTATTCGCAGTTACAAAGAGGCTAACTAATTAATGGGAGCAACGAGAGAGATGAAAGAATACGTTATTAGGACTTCAAACAGCGAGGAGCAAGGGTTTTGCATATATATTTATATATATATATTTATTTATTTATTTATTTAATTAATTAATTATTTATTTATTTATAAAAAAAATCAATCGTAACGGATACTTTTATAGACAAAATAATGTAGGAGAAAATATTGAAATTAAATCTAATAGAACATACTAAAGAATATACTACAGTTAATATAGTACAGTTTGAGGAACATATCTTCTACAGTATTTTAATATTTTTTGGATAATAGCCAATCGTCTGCCGCATTATAATGAAAAAGAAATTGTCAATTTATTTCGTTGTTATGCATGTGACGCAAAACTAATTTAAAGTGTCACAAAAAGAAAAGAAACCACATCATCAGCATTTAATAAATTAAATTCTAAAAAATAATATTTAAAAATTAACCAAAAATCAGAAAATGGAGGTAAAGATTCGAAAAGATTTCATTTGAAAGGAATTTTTATTATCTTTCTCGTGATGTAAATTTTATAACCCTCAGATTATTATATTAAATGCAAACTTTAAAGAATATTGCAAAAACAGCTTAAAAATTTAATTAAAAAAATTCAAGAAGAGTTTTTCAAAAATCTCTCCTAATCCACCCGTACACTATAAGAAGAATCGCGAAGCAAAATTTCAGCCCTTTAGGTCCAGCGGTTTGGTCTGTGCGTTATATGTCAGTCAGCTAGTCAGTCAGTTACGGAACTGTTTTATATATAGATTAGCTATCTTTATTCAGAAATATTCCTCTCTAAGAAAAATTGTTTAAATGTTTAGCACTTAAATTTGCAAAATAACCTTTTTTTTAAATTTCAATACAACTACAAAAATTACAACACTAGTATAAAAAAATTTGAGACGAACAAACATAAAACTTTCCTTGGGAAGCTAATTAAAAATTTTCCCTACATTTAAAATGATTTTATCTTTGACATTGTTTATTTCAGATAAAAATACTATTATCTACAAAAAAGTTTTATAATTTAACAAACTATTTCAATAACTGTTGAATAAAAAGGTAAATGCTAATAAGTAAATGTATAAAAATATAGTTACTCTGCTAATAAATTGAATCCATATAATTTCTATTGATTGCTTTGACAATAAAACTTACTACAATGTATAGTTAGTGTTATAAAAATTTCTTTTTGAAGTTCTAAAAATTTATAAAGGATAAAATAAACATTGTTAAGACTATGTTGTTCAGGATTTAAAAAGATAAAAGATACTTTTCCTCCTATAATAGAATAGTTGGAATTGAAAATTATTAGTTATATAAGGGGTGAATTATGTTATATTCCGAAAGTGTACTGAATTTGTTTGTTATTGCGAATATCTGGGGATAAATATACATTTGTTAATCAATATCAATCTTAAAATAAGTTTTTGTAAGCTAAGTATTATTGAAAATAATCTTTTGTTATAAGGCTAAAAAATTAATATAACAGGAAAAATTTTAAAAATGAGGAACAATAAAAAAACCTAATTAGAATTAAAGCATTCTTAAATTCTATTCCTACATTTTTATATTAGTATGAAAATACACGCTAGCTTATTTTTAAAGGGTGTTCACATTCAGCCTATTAAAAAAGTTTATATCACCTTCTTTAACTTTAAAACGTGCTATCAAGCATTCACCATTTTTACACCCTGATATCACATATTTTATAATCAGATAAATACCTTTTGCTTATATATTATTTTTGATAATAAATGGGAGTTTAACAAGTATCGTGAGATTTTATATCTCAAAAAAATTCCTATAATAACAAAATACTTTGAACATAAAGTCTTTTTTTACAACAAGGAAACGTGAAATCCAAGTTAATATCAAAAGTCATTTCAATGTTCTAAGTAAATTACACACACGCAAATCAATAAAATGGATTTAATTTTCTTCTTGAACTATTGCATTTTTACTCAGAAATGAAATTTAATTACATTACTGTTTTTTTAAGTATACGTGAGTATTTTACAACTTGAAAACAGTATCCTTAATGGAATGTTAAACCTAAAGAATTTAAAAGTTTCAAAAATTGAAGAGTATCTCAGCTGCTTCCTTTAATTTTCTTTGACAGTATTTTCTTTCTTCAGAGCCTACTTTTCCGTTATCGATTTTTGACTAAATCTCATAAATCAATAAACAGTTTTGTCTGGACCGGTTAGACTAGATATTTTTGCTTTTCTTTAGAGAAAAGGGGAAAAAAGCAAAATAGATTAAGTTTTCAATTTCTTATATAAAAAAAGCTGTCGTGGAATTGAACTAAAAATATTGATAGCCAATGAAAGTTGACACATTTTGTATTTTTGAAGGATTTAGCTCAGTAAATGAGAATCAAAAGGAATAAACCAAGCGTTGTATAATGGTAAAAATGTTATTTTTAAGGAAGGAAAAAATAGGGATTTACGGAACAAAATAATTAAATTTTCGGTGTGAAAATGGGAAATTTTTAAAGAACACTTCCGTTCAATTGTTGATCAATTGTTGTCAAATTTATAATTATTGGTATTATTTTTGAAATTATTAAATTAATTACAACAGAGATGCTAAATGGGTCATTTTTGTTAAAGAAAATGTTTTCTTCTAGAACGAGTAATACCTCTCAAACGGAAAAGTGTGGAGTGCAAAGCAATAAAACAATATAGAGAAAAAGTGGGAATTTTCTGGGCACCTTGCCCTGGAAGGAAATTCACCTATCAATATGTTTATTTTGTTGGTTACTTCATAATGAGAGCACCTAATAGGTGAACCAACAGACCACATGAAAGGACATCACAGGACCGTCCATGTCTAAACCAAGATTCGAACTCGAGAACACTTAGAGGAAGCTTTCGATGCTAACCACTTATACGTTGTGTGATACCATACCGAGAAAGTGAAACCGCTGAATTATATACGTAGTGAAATCAACCTATTAAATCAGTAAATAATTGTCTCTTATTTTACGTTAACTAGCCTGTTAATAACATAGATGTCGTAGAGTACAACGGCATTGTGCCCGCGGAATTAGAAATTGGAAGAAGGAAGTGCAAAGAATAAACTTATTGGAGGAAACGAGAATAAAATATGGGAAGGCTAAGAATAGCCAATTGTAAAGAGGGCTATAAAGATAATAGAAGGAGATAAAGAAGGGAACATACAGACAGATGTACCTGAAATAAATACCAAAAGGGCGGTTTGAGTAGAGAGCAAGAAGAAAAGGTAAAAAAGAGGAGCAAAGTTATGGCCGTAATAAAAGGGGAGCACACACACGAAAGTCTTTAGCCCCGGAGAGGTTGTAAAAGGGTCCAGATCTGTGGAACGAGGAGAGTGGGGTCACGACGAGAGATACGCCCACGAAGCTCAATGGACGGAGCAAATATTAAGGATAAACCGCAGGTCAATCAGGTGGTAAAATGGAAGAGACAATATAGCCAATAGGACAACCTTGGAGGAGGTGCCCGAGAGTTAGAATTAGAAAGATATGAAGATGAAATAACATAATTAAAAGAGATAAGCAACAAGTTTTGTTGGCTGATAGACGAAGAGGTTGCTCAAAAAAACACGTCGAGTACCGGTAGATCTAGAGTCATATATGAGAAGAAGTGAGCAGATAGATGAGAGGCACCAGTATAGTTTAAAAGTAACGTACTGTCATTGAAGTCAAAACCGGCAGTTGTTAAAGAAAGCATAATGCGACGGATTCCGCCATGAAGTGATGATGAAGCCAGATGCATGAGAGGTTCCCGATCCTGTATGACCTGCCAACTGAAGAGTATTGTGCGACACCGAACTAGTGAGTTCGTCTATGAAAAATACCAGCGTATGGTTCTATGAACTATCCTAGTGCCTCAAGACTATGCCATTCTCATACGAAGGACCAACGCCACTACGATCTCGCATCAGCAACGAAGGTAGCATACTTCCCCCTTTCCTCACATTTATGTGCATAATCACTGATTCACCCAACTAAGAATAGTTGATAATAAGAATTAAACCGGTAGGGTGCGATTGAATTAACATATATAAATGAGTGGAATTATTATCATGTCAGTGAATTGAGCCAGGTTAATATGAGTGATATTTATATACGATGATGTTATAATAATTGAATGAGGTAAATGTATGTGTTGAGTGTCGCAGACAATTAACATAGTATAGTAATGAATTTGTAAGTGATATGTGTAGATCAAGAGTGTCCAACCCACGGCCCACGGGCCGCATGTGGCCCAAAGCAAGTATTAATGTGGCCCAGAAAGCGAGCTCAAAGCGAAAAAAAATATCAGTAGCCTTCCTCGGTGATTATGGCAAGCTGTCATTCCAGATCCCGCTTTGTTGAAAAATAAACAGTTGTTTTGCATCATTGCTACTCCATTTACAGTCGATATAGATATGTTGTCAGTAAATTTTCAAATGGAATGCATAGAGTTGTAATCTGACATCCAACTGAAACAGAAATTCAATCAAGTCTCTTTGTTGGACTTTTATCAATCATACCTGCCAGAGACAAATATCCCTCACAACTGTATAGTCATGCGTTATTCATGTCATTGTTTGGAAGCACGTACTTCTGTGAACATCTATTTTCAAGAGTGAAGCACACTAATAGTCAAATTAAAACCAAAATTGTGGATGAACATCTTGAGAACTCCCTGAGAATTGCAACCACTTCAATGGACCCAGATATTGAAGCTTTAGTTTCTCAAATTCAATGCCAAATATCACATCAATTTTACGACTCCTATAGTTATCTTTATAATTATAAATAAAATTTATAATGAAATAAATACGTTAACTATATATTATACTTTTTTTACACTTCAACAATTTTTAATGTTAGGTATATTCTTGTGTGGCCCAAAGCAATCCGTCTTCTTTCAGTGTGGCCCAAAGAAGCTTAAAGGTTGGACACCCCTGGTGTAGATGAATTATGAGATGTATAGTAGGTGTGTATTGTATAATATATGTATTAAATCAATAAATTAATCTGTCATTTAAACTAGAGTACTTGTTGTCCAAAGGAATCACAACGGATTCTCATTTAATTCTTGAAATATACTAACCACACCCCATACTATATCTATCCATCACCCCACCATATAGTACGAATTAATGTATAATTAAATTATTCTCTTTTTCACCTTCACAATAAATTCGGAGGTTAGATAGGTAATGACAGTTCACTAACAGACTAGAAGGGGAACTGCTCTACCACAAAATATGACTCAGAAAAGTAGTTTGGTAGAACATAAATGTCAGGAGAAAAAAGACGTACCGAAAAACAAAAATAAGCAACAGAGTTTTAGAAATACTTTATGAAATATAAGAAAAATTAAAATAATAGTATAAAGCTATCCAAGCTGATAAAATGTAATGAGCAAATTACCAAATAGTGAGATTTAAGATTTTTGACTAAACGTTACTAATAATGTAAATACCGGTATATCGAATAACGATATTTTGTGCTAATTTGCACTTTCATAAAATCGGTATTTGCTAAGGATAAATACCGGTGTTTCGGTATTACTATAAATAATAAATGTTTTTTATCAAAAGTTTTGACTTAAATTATTGGCCATCTATTGTTATTTGAAGTAGGTATTTTTATTCATTGATGAGGCAGTACTAACATAAATCGTTTGCTGCGCTGTCTCATTTTCGTTCAGTTTCGATTAGTGATTTCAATACCGGTATTAGTTATAAATGAAAATAAAATGTTGCAAACAATGATAAAATATAATAAAAAAATTGGGTTTATTCAAAACCGTCAGACGAGAGATCGAAATGTTAGAAGATGAAGGACTTCGAGACAAAGATTTAGAATAAGTATATTACTCATTATAAGCAGCACCACCAACCAGCTTAGATGCAGAAAGTGTATTTTTAAATGCCGGTAATTTGTGCACAAAAATATATTCCCGGCTTACTGACAGTTTAATAAATGCATTATGTTTTTCTCGATCACATTTCAAAAATACGCAGTTAATAAATTAGTTATTTTTTGTTCTTTAATAATAAATATTATATAATAGACTGCACATCAAAATTTTTGTGCGATATTTACTTTTCTCAATAATAATACTGAATGTTTTCTTACTTCGTTGTATTGTAATACTATAGTGATTTATTTTTTATTTATATTTTTTATTTCTAATGTTGTAAATTATTAATTTATAGCTATTATTAATAACAATTGATTATAACATTTGTTCCTTTATTTTATATTTGTACATAACAAAATTGTTTACATTTTTATAGTTTATACATTTTTTGCAAAAACAAATTAATATAGTAAAGAAACAACTGTGCATTTTATCTTTTTTGAAAAATTCCTCATACCGGTATTAATACCGGTATCCCGGTATAACGTTTGAAAAAATACCGGATACCGGTATTGTAGTTTTGGTCCTGTCCTCATGTAATAAACTGTCTGTGCTTTTAAAATTCATGAAAAAAGTTTCCCATTACTAATTTATACTAAATAATATAAGGTTTAATGTACCCTACAATTATTTAATATTTTTAGAGATTCTTTTTCTTAAAGTTTGGTCGTAAACTTCAGTTAAAATAAAACAGTTAAGATCAGATACATAGAAAAAGCATCCTATTTTTGTATCATATTACTTAGAAAGGTTAATGAATTTCATATTAGTCCCGTGAGAACAAAATTTCCCAAATAAATTCCAACATTAGGCATAGGCTTTTCCTATTAGCTTCTTAAAGTGATTTGCATTTTTCCATTTATTTTTGTGAAAGAAAGAAACTCCTAGTTCAGTAGCATCTACATGAGCTTAAAAAATCTTTAAAAGAAACGTCTTGATAAACTTGACTCTAAATGCGTACTTCCCTGTCTTCAGAAACTGCTCCTCCCCCCGATTTTCCGTGGCTCGATAACTTTTCGTATAAGTATTTGATCATGTACAGGCGTTATTCTACAATGATTAAAATATGAAAACTTACGAAAAGAACGACTTGACTACCTCATAAACCTCAGAATAAATTGGAGGTTGCAGCATGATTCAATAATGTGTTTATCAACTTGATTATGATGTTGATAAACCTGTGGATTTATTATTGAAACCAAAATTTACCAGACGACACTATGATTACAGTATACAATGCCTTTTCAGCATTCTTATAGCAGTAAAGTAAATTTACTCTGCTTATCTATACTGTTTTTGAATATTTATCTAGCATAAGTACACATGATACGAATGTGTGGTCTTACTCCGTTCATTGGTGCATTGGTCCAGTGCTAAATATCCTACTAGAATTTAACTACCAACCGCACGACATGCTAAGATAAACTCATGATCTTGGTTAAGAGTTCTGAAGAATTTAACTTCCAAGAAATATATCCTTCATTATATTGACCATTGAGAGTTTTAAATGACAGAAAATTAATACTATTTCTCACCTGCTTGGAATGAAAAATTGATTGCAAGGAATGCTGCGTAGTACATTTTGGAGAAATTCGAGCTTCATTTATTGAAGACTTTGAATACAGTTTATTTTATTTTGTTCAAGATTCAACACTTGAGAGTGATCTACTGGGAAACGCAACAGCTCGAGATACGAAAGCAAACCACTGAACTTAATATTGCATCATTATTTTAACTGATTATAAGCAAGATGCATAGAATACTCAACTACTAAAAAATTACGATGATAACAAAGTGTGTTAAGGGATTAATCAGTGATTCATTTTTATCTTCACTTATTAGAGTACTTATGTTCGTACTGTCAGAGAATGCTTTACTGTAAAAAAGCAGGGCTTATCCCAACATTTTGATGATAGGTTTCCCAGTTTTAAAACATAAAAAGGAGTTTAGTTTTTCTGAATCTTTTCAAACTACCTGTTTCTATTAAAATCAGTTTTAAACTTTAAATTTTAAACCTCAAGGTTTCAGCTCCTTTAAGAAATGCAACCCGAATGCTTTTTGCTTAACATATTCATTTCAGTTCTAGCTAAGCTTTGTTTAATTTTCTTAAGTTTTTGTAACATTTGTTGTTAATTTCACTCCTTTTTATATTTAGACTCAAAATAAACTTATTTTTTTAGGTGTTTGAAATCCTCGTAAAAGAAAATAATTGAGTCTTTGCAGTATCATTTATTCATAAAATTTTGTCAACTATTTACAATCAAAATTTTTTAAGCTTCATCATAAGCGAATAAGTAATAATCCTTTGTTAAATATTTCATACGCATATATCTTAGATGTTAATACTGAGTTCTAAGAAAAACTGACGTATAATATTTGTATTTTAAAATAGGTGGTATTCTGTTAATGCAAGAAATAAATTTATTTTTATTTAGCAGAAAATGAGTTTAACATTACTCTGACAAAAAACAAAATATAGTAAAGTGTTTTACTTTTATTTACACGTGTAAACATAACAGTACGTATAGAAGATGCATGATTTTAAAGAAAAATTCATTGTTTAAAAATTTCTTTCACTTACAAAATTTTGCTTAGTCTTTAATATAATTTTTTCTATAGGAGTTCTATAGAAATTCTTTAACCAGCATAAAAATTTACAGCAAACAACGTTTCTGAAAATGCTTTGAGGAAAAATGTTAATAACGTATATTGCACAAAAATTGTTTTCAATACATATAGCTAAAATGAAGAAATAGCGTTATAAAACAAATGTCGACAAAGGTATAGTATCAAGAGACAACTACAGTGAGTGTCGACAATTTTTAATCTTATTCTTTGACATAAAATATAATTGCATTAAATCAATCTAAGAAACAAAAGCCAAAAAATTGAAAGTTTAATTTCATGAAAACCTTAAAAGCCTTTTGTCAGATAAACACACACACAAAAAAAAAAAATCTGTTTTTCATTAAAAATAATTTTGATTTACAAAAATATTCTTTTCCAAAAGATTACTCTCAAGACAGTTAAACTTGAGAAAATCAAAATAAATAAATAGTATATATTTAAAGACAATTAAATTTAATAGTTGATTAAATTTATTAGTTTTATTTCAGAATCAAATTAGTTTTATTTATAAATTAATTATGAACTGCACTAAATATTTTACATCATTTTAAATTTATAGTAATTTTCTTCTCTATAGACCAATGTAGAAGCTTTTCATTTTTTTAGAACCCTCAAAGGATCGTTGTTATTAATAAAAAGTACGTTGTATTTTAATTTAAATATATTCCTTTTATTATTTATTAAAGTATGTTATATAATAAAAGTTTTTTTAAATATTCTAAATTACAGTTTATTTTATTCAAAAATAATAATTATTCCCTTAACATTTTTAGTTGCAATAACCGAAATCATTATAATTGCATATGTTCCAAAAATACATCATGTTACAAAAATACACATTTATCATGTTAAGATATCTAAGAAAGAAATATGATTTATTTCTATAAAGCATATTAGTGAATTTGTTGGCTTCTATTTTTAAATTTGTCTCAATCTCATTATTGTTTTAATAAGAAAATATTATGTTTTCATGTGTTATTTTAATGTACAAACAACTTTTGTAAGCTAAAATTAAAGAAACTTATATCAAATGTAATAAATCTGTATATAAAACCATTAAAATAACCATCGAAATTCTAATGTATTTAACAAGAAATTTCCGAACTACATAATGCAAAATTTAAGCTATAGAGTAAGGGAGCTTATGTCGGAAATTGTTTAGTTGCAACAAGAGAGCGTTTCTTTCTTGTTTATGTGTTGTAGACGTACAAACAAAACTGAAGAAAGGAATATTTTTGGTTATCTATTCTTTGATAAATAGCATATTTAACGTGTTAAGAAGAAGGGTTCTATTTATTATGTCCTTAAATAGGGAATGTTGTCAAAAATTAAATAGTAAAATGGTGAACGGTATTAATTCCTTATTTAGAAATAAATGTTTTAAAAGATGAAAGCAATTACTTAAATAAAATATCTATTCTTAGGATTATACATGCTATTATATGAAGGCCTTATTTGAATAGAGGTTCGACTCCATTCTTGTTAATTTTTAGATACAGATATAGAGAATCTACTAAGGGGGCACTCTATTTGTATTTTATACAAAGAATGTTTATTGAATTCGTTGCACATATAATTGGCTTTTACAGCAATAAGCATGCGTACTACTTGTACGGAATGTATAAACACAGCTTTCAAGAACAATATATTTTTATACTCACGAACAGTAAGTCAAACCAGCAGTACTGCCACGTAAACTTCAGGCCCGCTAAGCACTAGCGCAGGATAACACCTTTTCAACCTTAACAACCTCTTTTTTTATTAATGACGCTGCGTGGTATTTATACTAAGCGCGTATGCCGAAATTAGCATATCTGAAGCAGCTTCTTTAATTCATTCATTCAAAAGTTCGATTCTTGTGAATCGAATCTTGTGTATACCTTACACTGGCCTCCCTCGAAAAAAAAAATTAGGTAACTGAGGTCTGAACGGCTTCAGTTAACTAATTGAAAACGCGTGCTGGTCTGACTTTTTACATAATGGGTGGCAAAGTCAAAAAACCTTCCACACATTGTGTGGGGGAAAAACGCCACTATCATTTTACAAAACTAACCCCGAAGGGTCCAGGTGACACCATCAAACAGTGGATTTGCAGAGTTGCGGATACTGGGATGGACAACTGCGCCCTAGAATATCTATTTTAATTAAAAGTGACAACACAATTGCACAGCATGACATTTCTGGACTGTATCTGCTCTCCCCCAATTTATAATGTACATGTGTTATTTTTTGTGAAGTTAGTACATTAGTGGTTAATTGGTATATTGTGCAGTATGTATTTTTTTTCTAGTCACTACATGTCCCCTTCAAAAATTTATAAAACAGTATGTCTTTTTTTTTCAGTGCCTCACCACTTCCCCTCAAAATGTTTACAGTATATACACTGGGGGAACTGCAAACCAATTTGGTTCGGTTTTATTAAAGGGTGGGAGTTAGAATAAGAAAGTTGATACAAGACTTGTTCCTCATGAATGCAGCAACTTCCTTGCACCAGTCTGTCCAATCCGTGGAACCTCTCTTGATGGTCGCAGTCCTAGTAAAGGGGTTCGTTGACCGTGTGGGCATCCTTCGTACAGCAGGTCGTTGGTCCTGAGGCGCTGGTCCGGCTTGACGATGGACAGGAGGTCTCTTGGGAGGAGGCCAACCTTGCTGGGCGGCAGAAATCTTCCGTTTCTTGCACTTATGCAAAGGAACTTTAAAATTGTCATTCTTCCTTTTTATAACCTTGTGTACCTTATCAGCGACGCATTCATCCTTTGATGGAGTTTTTGTAGTGCACACTTTACCTTTCTTCGTACTTTTGCTTGTATCGGTATTAGATTTTAATGCAGATTCTATTTTTTCAAATTTATACGCCGCACCAACGCGTTTACAAATTGTTTCGCTGCTTGTGTCATGTTTTTCAACAACCTGACTCTGTTTTTCGTATTTGTGCTTATACGACTTCTTTTTTACCTCCTTAATTACTTCAGTATTAGCAGTTTTAATGCTGGAACCTGAAGGCGCTTTTTCACGTTTTTTATCCCCCTTAACTTTAGTTTTATCCTCTTTTGACGAAAGAGTCTCTTTAAAACGTCCTTCTTCAGAATCGCTATCATTTAATTTCTTTAACACTGCTTCAGTTTTAGGAAGATTAAGATTTTCGTACTGGTGCGTTTTAATGCAAACGACGTCTATAACTTCCGAAGCATCAGCTAAACTACTTACAGTAAAACTCTGTGTCAACTTTTCATCCTGATTCTCAGTCTGGTTTTCATGTACTTTATTTAAAACCATATTATCAACCTGGCCTACAGCATCCTCATTCGGATGGAAACTTGAAATAATATCATCATTACCTAGCGAGTTCCTACTATCGTTTAAAGAATTTTTATTGTCATCAACTAATAAGTATTCACTAACTTCCGTAACGCATACTTCGTCATCTACTAAATTTCCTTCATTAACAGATGTGTGAATATCATCTAAAATATCAGGTATAGCATTAATAGAAGTGTCAGATGATTTATTTTCTAAACCACTAGCATTATTATCGGCACTATTTTCAGAAAATTGTACTGGAATTACCTCATCATTCCAGCTAGACTCACTTTCTTTATAAGCCACAAAAATACCCTGACTTTCACTATTCTCAAAATAATGATTACTGCTCGGACAAAATAATACATTTGACCACACAGTTTCAACAGGTTGAACCATATCATGTGAATCAACTTGCCAGTGCAAGTAAGGTGCTTCCATATTATTTACTTTAAGAGCACTAATTTCATTATAACGCCGTGCGCTTCTATTATTTTGCCTGCGGTACTGCTTACGCTGCTGGTTTGAAACTCGCGAAAAATTTTGGCGCGGCTGTATAAAACTTCTCGTACCTGAATGACGGTACGGGGTAGCGAAGAAATGCCTATTGTCATGTTTAGCTAAAGCTTGAAGGAGGGTAACCTTGCTTGTAATTGTTTGATTATCTAAAAAATCTTGAACACTTGGCTTCAAACGTTGGATAACTATTTTTAAGATTACCGCTTCCGTTACCCCTTCTAAATATTCCTCACACTTGGAAATCTTTTCTGTAGCAAAATCTAACGCAGACTGACCTTCACGTTGCCTTAGCGAATAAATTTCCGCTTCAATTTCACTTTGATTAAAGGTCTTTGGAAAAACGCTAAGAAACTGTTGCTTGAATGACGAATAGTCAAAAATCAGATTACTGCTTTTCATACACGTGTACCACTGATATGCACTACCTCTTAAAGCGGCTAGAGCAATTTTAAGTTTATCCCCCTCTGGGGTGCATTGTTGCTGAAAGTAATGCTCAATTTTCTTTAGGAATTGGCTTGAGGGGCCGCCATTGAAGGTGGCTTCGAATGGCGCAATTTGCTGAACCATAATTACCCGAGGAAAATTTCCAGCAGGATTTTGTTCTACAACACTCATTTTTTAAATAGTATATAAGTACTTGCAACAATTTTATCAATATAAGTTCACAGTACACAGTTTAATTTCAATTATGTTGTTCGTTATAAATGTAACGCTAACAGCCAGGGTATATATATCTTTCGGGCGCTAGTATACAGTTTCTTTACTAAGGGGCACTCTATTTTGTATTTTATACAAATGCAGTTTATACATGAAACAATGTTTATTGAATTCGTTGCACATATATAATTGGCTTTTACAGCAATAAGCATGCGTACTACTTGTACGGAATGTATAAACACAGCTTTCAAGAACAATATATTTTTATACTCACGAACAGTAAGTCAAACCAGCAGTACTGCCACGTAAACTTCAGGCCCGCTAAGCACTAGCGCAGGATAACACCTTTTCAACCTTAACAACCTCTTTTTTTATTAATGACGCTGCGTGGTATTTATACTAAGCGCGTATGCCGAAATTAGCATATCTGAAGCAGCTTCTTTAATTCATTCATTCAAAAGTTCGATTCTTGTGAATCGAATCTTGTGTATACCTTACACAGAGCCTTAACGTGCTGAGAAATAACTGCTGAAGTCTGATTTGCAATGCCCTGTGTTGGCTGCGGAAATAAGCTGGAGGTGTACCAGTTTTAAAAAAAAGTTAGAAATGACTTGTATGAACACGAAAGTCAGGCTAACTCCATTTGTTGACGTCATTGTTGACGATTGCAGTTCCTCGCTCTTGTAAATGGCAACGCCACCTATGTTTAAAGTTTAGTACAGTAATTGTCGTTCTTCGAGATTCAATCGTCGGTGAACTATGTTCACATTTCGCTTTGAGCGCCAATTCGACTAGTGCATTATTTCGTAATTAGTTTTTGTGTTAATAAAAGATTTATTTTTGTAAATACAGTCCATTTCTTGATTTACGGAGTTTGAATTTGTAATTCGCTCCATCACAATTTTATTAAAACTGGAGTTGGACCCCTATTCAAATAAGGCCGTCATATATCTGAGTTATCATAACCATAAGCAGTCGCTATGTATCACTAAAAGTTGTAGTTATCTATGAAAAAACAAATGCAACAGTCTTGAATAACACTTGCTTGTTGCAAAAAATAGCGGTGCAACAAAAGTGGTCTAAAGCTCCAAAAATTGAATTCAATGGTATTATTATTCTCTATTTTTGACAAGGAATAGAAATTACACGTGAAAAAAGTTTTTATTTGTTTTTTTTTTAAAAGTCTTAAAATAAAATCCATGTCTCGAAAAAATCCTCAAAAGTCTGCCCATTATAGCTCTGGCCCTTATAGTCTGCCCATTATAGTTTCTGAATGCCGCCACTTTAACACTTGTGATAACTTTGACTTTATTTGTCCCACTGATCCATTACTGTAATATCTCTACTCTATAAATCAAAGATAATAATAATGCCTACATAAGGTCAACTTTGATTATCTTATGAAGATATTGCCCGGAACGCAACACCGAAACGCTACATGAAGTGCTACATATTTTGAAACACACACTATAATTCCAGAAGAATTACGCAAACTTCTTCAGTCATTAATAAAATTTTATTTTAGCAACACACTGTCTTCTCTTTCAAAAACTGTATTCAAAATTTTAAATCCTTCATTTGAAATAGTTTCACTTATGGTAAATTTAACTATGATTTAATATTAAAGGAGATATGGCAAGGAATTAAAATTTTGGAAAGGGACTCTAGAGTAATACACGTTTTAATGTTTGTAAGCTTTAATTTTAAGCGTTATATTGTTGTTATCTCTGAGATACTATAAAAACATGGCAGGGAATAACATGTGGAGTATATAAATTCCTGATAATCCGGATCAGAATTGGGTTCAATTAGCCAAATAGAATGCATCTTTTTATTATAACTAGAAGTAGTCAACTTGTGGTTCAGTGGCTAAAAGTTTCTAAATCAAAACGACAGAAGAAACGAAAGTCAACAGAATTAATATTAACAATAACATTTAATGAATATAGAATGTGCTCTTTAGAGTAAGAAGCACCTATGGGAACTATTATTCCCATATTACGGACATCAGAAGGTATAAGCAGCAATTAGAACTTATTAACATGTTCTTTTATTTAAAACTTGACACATGACATAAATGTTCAATAATCGTTACGAAACCCGGCTCGTAGTTCATCGCGGTGAATTCGGAGCGGAGAAGCGTGCGTACCACACTAGTACGGAGAGTGAAGTGAAGATCGGTGTTCCAATGTCCGCGGCAATCCCCACCCCTGCGCAAACCACATGCGCAGAACGCGACGTCGGAGCTGTCTGCGAGTTGGGTTGCCACACACCTTTTCGAAGTGTCACAAAAATTACTTAACGCGGGAATCCGATGTTGTGAAAATGAATGCGCATGCGCGCTATACAGGAAGTGATCTATTTATAGAAATCTTGCGCTACAATTCACTACAGCAGCTGTTAGTAGAATTACATTGGAAACAAACAGTTTATGATTAAAAATAAAAAAAAAGTTAATATAATCGAAGAAGGAAAAGTCCGGAGACGATCAGACTGGAACAATAACGTTACATTTCTAACTTAAGTGTTATTTTTAATATTTTACTGACAGGAATGAATATTATTTTCAAAATCATAGAACCATATATAAACATTCATTGTAATCTTTTAGGCAATACATACGGTTGATATACTGAATTTACTGCAAGAAATGTTACATATCATTTCTAAAAAGCTTTTATTTACCATCAGATATTAAATGTAAAGCTGAATTTTAAGTGATGAATAACGAGTTATAGATGGAATTTTCTTTCAAGTTATACGCCTCCGTCTAATTTTACGGTTATTTGAATTTAATCCATAGCAAAATGAGGGGCTATTATAATATTTAAATCACATAAGTGAATGATGTTTATCTAAGTACACTTATATAAAACAGAAAAAGGTCACAGCTTATGCTACGTTAACATGCAACAATTAATTCCGTATTGTTCAATAGGGTGTATTTCCTGTTACGCACTTATTGATTCATTAATTTTATATTTTTCCGATTGATAACGTCTGAAACTGTTTAAATATAAGATAAGTCGGAATAAATGTGTTTGCATAAGAGCAAAATTCGATTTTACACGAAGGAAATAAATTTATGAATAGGTCGTTGTGTTTCTATTCATGATATTATTTCATATCATTGCATTAATAATGATGTTTATTCATTGAAATTTATATTAAGAGATTTGGATGCTTATGGATGCATATCTTAGAACACGTCAAATTAATTATTTTTGTCATGGTAAATTTTTTATATTGGACTGCGTTATTGAAATATAGGGTGGTCATGAAAAAAACTTTGCCGATATATGGACCTCTAGCGGCTGTTCTGTGCAACCGATCGCGATGAGATTGCAGATATAGTTATTCAGAGGTATGAGCTCGGGATCCTGTGAACGGCAATAAAGTGTCGCTCACGGTTACGGCTATAGGCATAGAAACTCGAAATTTTCGAATGGCAATGCCCCCTTTTCCACGTCGCAAAATGCTCAGCGCATGCGAAAACCCTAAATTGCGTTAGAACGGTACGTGTATCACAAAAAAACGGGCGCGTTATGCACGCACAAAAAACAGCTCTGCTAACGGCCAACAAACACACGATGGTGGCACCCATGTAGAAAATGTGTAATCCAAATAAAAGTTTTCTTTTGTCAGATCTGTGTTGTCATCAGTGATTGGTGTCTTGCCTCTATCATATGCAAAGTTCCTCCGTATGCCCCGATCGTATATTTGTATGCCGTTCGCAGAGCTGTTTTTTGTGATACCGTTCAAACGCTCTTTAGGGTTTTCGCATGCGCTGAGCATTTTGCGACGGGAAAAAAGGGGGCGTTGCTATTCGAAAATTTCGAGTTTCTGTACCAATAACCGTAACCGTGAGCGTCACTTTGTTGCCGTTCACAAAATCCCGAACTCATACCTCTGAATAACTATATCTGCAATCTCGTCTTGATCGGTTGAGCGGAACGGCCGCTTGAGGTCCATATATCGGTAAAGTTTTTTTATGACAACCCTGTACTTTCAGCCCTAGTGTAAAATAATATTGAGAACTTAAAAGGGAAAAAAATTAAAGCATTTTTAATGACATGATTCTAAATTGGAAATTCGTGTTTGAAAATAATTCATTAATGCACTAGGAACTGAAAATACTACTCAATTTTGTGTCTGGAGGAACACTACAAGGCGTGAAGATCATATTTGTGTTGCAAGGAAGGCGTCATTGAAGTTGTAACATATGCAGTGCGGTCCAGTATAATGCTAAAGATTACTAAATGTTTATATAAACAGATTCCGACTGAATGATTGATTCCAACGTTGATTTAAACAGTGTGCCTAAAAAGTTATTAAGAACATATATGCAGAACATATTATACAGAAATGCCTCGATACAACCTAGATGCGCTTCACATTCACTACAAGGAGGACAACCGAAAACGTATCATCTGGTAGCGTTACCATTTACACCAAAGGCAAATGAGGCTGGGAAATGAATGACGTTTTTTGATGTACTTATTTATCTCAGCAAAGCTAATTTTGTGAATCAACACTTATATATCCCACTTATATTTATTACATGTCTTTATAAACAAACAAATTTGAACGAACAACTTTCATAACAGTCCTAGTTTTCTCCAGCAGATGCAATCACTTTATAATGTATATCGAATTAGGACAGTTTCTACAGACTTTTTCGGGGCCTTTAGATTAGTTCGAATTAACGGAAGGTTCGAATTAACCGAGTTCGAATTAACGAGCGTCCACTGTATATATATATATATATATATATATATATATATATATATATACAGGGTGTCCGGGCTAAAGGTATCCAAAAGTTATGGCCTCTTTTTACGGAACTGCTCATTAGAATAAAAAATATATATATTTAAGTAGAAAGAACATCTCACTAAGTTTTAATATCAATCATAGATTTCGTATTGTTAACCTTCTGTAGCAATTGTGCACCTTTTGTAGCATGACGAACGACTAAATGGTAATCCAATTCTCTCCAAGTTTTTCGTAGCATATAAGGAGTTATTACACGAATTGCTTGAATGATACGTTTTGTCAACTCATCCACAGTTTCATTTTTTTTCATTATACACAACGGATATCATGAATCCCCAGGCAAAAAACTATAATAGCGCCTGATATGCCACGAAATACTTGAATAGAATTGGATTACCATTTAGACGTTAGTCGTGCTACAAAAAGGCTACACATTGAAATCTATGATACTATCATCGAAATCTATGATTGATATTAAAACTTGGTGAGATTTTATTTCAATTTTGAATAATTTTTTTAAAACTCTAAAACTCTAATAGGTAGTTCCATAAGAATAAGTGATAACTTTTGGATACATATAGCCCGGACACCCTGTATATATATATATATATATATATATATATATATATATATATATATATATATATATATATATATTAATATAAAATAATGAAATGTATAACTTTCCATTAAAATAAATAAAAGTAACGATAACTAAAAAATTATTTCAGTATAGACATGAGAAGTTGGGATCATCGTTTTTAATTCTATTGCTGCATGCAAGTTTTTAACGTCTAAAATACATGACTGTTGTTATAATTTTTAGTTTCCATTTTTCGGATTAAATATCCAATAAACATTTTTAAGCAGCTATAATGTGAAATCTTATAATATTTGGTAGGTTAACCGATAATCTTTTAGAATATTTCCTAGATTTCTTCGTTTTCCTTTAAAGCGTTTGCAAGAATATTTTGAAGGGTATCTGTATGTTATTTGTTAGGGAAAGTTTAGTGAAGAAATATGTAACTAATTCGCAAAGAAACGCCTTTATGTTTTATCAAACCACTGATTATGTTTGTTAATCTTCAAGTATACGATCCATCGCGATGTCTTTTATATTTAGAATTCAAGCCTTCTTAATGAATATTTCATGAACAACTGGTGTATACTAAATTTAGATGAAATTCGACAGTTTGTTGAATCCATGCTAACGAACCTACTCTCTAATTCGATAAAATGGACACAGAACAACTTTATAAAGTTTCCAATTTTGTGGACTGAAAGTAAACTCAATGTTCTCTCAATTTATTAGTGTAACCGGTCGCAATATATTACTGGAATTGGTAGTCCTTCGTTCACTTGATAGAGAGAGTTTCAGACTTAATATGTTGAACGTGGGGACAAAAATCATCAAGAACTACATAATATTTTACATTTTATCGTGGTTTTATCTAAAGAGTGATATTTGATTTGTTAGATTGGGGGAGAGCAGATTTTGTATGTACATAAACTTGCGTTTAGAAGAAATGCTTGCTCATCAATCATTAACTTAAACGTTTGTTTATCTCAGTTTGTTTAAGAGTAGATTTGCATACAAAAACAGAGAATTCTATTTAAAAATTCAAATAATAATATACCTTGAATAAATTACTCGAAATATGAAGCTTGAAAGTGGCATGCTTCTACCTGTTTAGAAAATATGAAAATATGTTCTAATTTTATAAAATTTAGAAATCTTATCAAAGAACAGGAGCGTAGAATTTTGTTAAATGTTACATTGAGAAATTTCGTCTGTTCATTTATTTATTTGCAATGTTCATACTTCCAAGTAGAGACAAAAACAGAACAATTGAATGGCCGTCTTTTATTGACGTGGATAACATTGTTAAATCAATGCTCTGAAAACGAATTAAGATATATCTAATTTTACGCACATCACCAAAGCTTCAAGTTCAAAACAACATATTTTTTTAAAATTATAGCAGGTAATTTATAATGCATGTGTGAGCAAGAATAATACCATAAAAATAGAAATATAACTTTAGTTTTTATGAGCAGTAGTTTTCAGTATTACAACATTTATAACTTCAAATAATAACTACAAATAATTAATCATGCCGACATTGGATGACATATCTTAAAAGGGGGCACAGTACCTTTAAGGAGACAAGGGACCTTCAACCTCAAATTTTTTAATTTTCAATTTTTAACTCTATAATCAGAAATGGAATAATTGATATTATCTTTTGCTAAAATTAAGACCTTATAATTCAAAATAAGGAATTTTTGGCAGAAAAATGCTTTTTTTTTCAAAAAACCTTTCAAAAATGCTGTCTCCTTTTCAAAATGTTCCATGCGCATCCCATATAATTTCAAAAAACCTTCAATTTTTGAATATAGGTTTACCATATATATATATAAACACAATTGTGCATTGATTTATTTTTTGAGTAAATCAAAAGTCAAAATGTGCCTGTTATTTTTTTATGTTTTTGCATGTCTCTACTTGATTTCATGGTCTTTAAATTTGAAAAAAAATATGTTTTCAAAGGATAATACACAGTTTTGTGACAAACACTGTAATAAACAACCGTGAGAAATTCGGAGGAAATCAGAAGAAAATTAAGGCGCATGGAGCTTTTTGAAAAATTCTAGTTATTTTGAAGAATTATTTCATTAGTAGGTCTTTTATTCTTCCACAAAATACTTATTTGTGATTTCTAAGTGCAATCATTGTAGTACAAAAAATATTAAGTATTCTTATTTTGTTATATATAGTAAAATATAGAAAATTGAAAAAAAATCGAAATCTTACGTGATGTGTTCCCCAGTGCCACCGTTTTTCGCACAGGCGCTTAGTTACACGGTGCGATTGAAGAAAAGCAGAGGCACAGTTTTCAATATACATAATATATATTGTTAAAATGAAATAATTACAAGATAAAAATAACTTTTTATATAGCATGTTTTTAAATTTTCTGTTGAATCATATAACCTTGACAATTCTATGTATTAATAATTATTTTTTAAAAATTTTTTTGATGAATTATCCCATCAACTTGAAAGAAAATGAATTGGAATTTAACTTGCGTTTAACTTTTCGTTTCCGTCCCGGCCGATAGATGGCTGCACCAGTCTACAAAGCAAAATTAACAGAAAATGAATTCAATGCTGCTTAAAGATGGCTAAAAGTATTAAAATAATGCATTGTCATCGTGTTCTGAGCTATTCTAAAAGTTTCAAATGTCTAGCTAGTCGGGAAGTTAGTTAAAAATGAATTGCAAGATTTGTACGGGGCAAACACACACACAGACAAGAAAACGAGTTAATAAAAACATGGTAAAAAGGAAAATTAGGAAATTTAAATTACCGATTATAGTAAAAATTAAGAGTTAGAACTTAGTGTTGTGTGATATATCTTGAAACATGGTTGAATACATAAAACAACATCACATTGAACACAATGATAGCGGGATTCACGGCGAACTTTCTTTTTGGAGTAGTCATCTAATTCACTGTCAGACATATCCGTAAAATATATTGAAAATAACTCGTATCACACAAAGCTATGAGAAAACAGAGTAAAAGAAAAAATCACACAACGCTACGCGAATTCAGAGCAAATGAGAAAAAAATCACATAACCTATTCAAGCACGCTCTCATATGAACTACCACTTTATAATTTCACCCGCACATGCCCCCTACCCGTTTGTAAAAAATGAGCATGACCCTGTCAAACGATAATTCGAGGTGTCAAGGTCAATATATCACATTCCAAAGCAGTGGCGCGTAGTTATACGTCTATAAACAAATTACAGTGTCAAGTATTCTGGAAGGACGTAAATATACGCCAGTGGCAGGTAAGGGGTTAAATTTTTAAATTCTCATAAATTGTAAAAATTCCACAATAGAAAAATATTTACAAGTAATTTTTAAAAAAATTCAATTTTTTTTTGGTTTTAAGTTATAGACTGTCACAATATATACATATGGTTAAATTTTTATCAATATTGCACTAATAGTAGTAAACAGTGCGCACAATGTTAAATTTTTGTCTGTTTTTAGAAAGCTCAATTGAAAGTTTCACTATCACTTTTACCTGTCATTTATTGGACTGAAATAGCTCAAAAGGCTCCCGATGCATAAACAGAACCTTATTTTAGAAGATTATTTTCCTCTACTTTCTTTTTCTTCCACCTTTTAGCTATTCAAGCCTCGAATGCCACTCTTATTTACTACTCCTATTTACCACCCCTTAAAAGATCCTGTGCCTCCAAAGAAAAAAAAAATGAGGATATTCTCCCCTAGAGCTACTCTCGATATCTTTGACACTATGAAACTTCAGCAGTAGAAACATAATTATTGTTACACAAATTTTATCAAATTTAGTTAAATTTAGTTACACAAATATATTATTTCCTCCATATTACATATTTCCCAAAAAATTCTCATTGATTCATTTTTAATAACTGTATTTTAAATTGATATCTTAGGACAGAGATTTTCTACGTTCATAACAGATTTTGCTGTATTATAAATGAATAATTCATGTTTTTTAAAGCATGAGTTACAAACCAAGCAGAAAACTTATCAACTCGATATTTGCATGGAGTCAAATTTACGTAAATGATTAATACTATGCCTAGATATATTTTACTTACTCTTCTACGTGACAGTTGTTGTTTTACTAGCTATGTTGCCGTCAACAAGGTATTTTATCTGTAATAATTAATCGTGCGCTACTCCATTATGAATTTTTTGTCGTACACGGACTTGAAGTTCAGTCAAATCCGGTTAATTGGACCACCGGTTAATTGGACCAGCCGCTTATTCGGACCGAATCCTAAAGAACCCAAGCAAATCCGATTGCATAAGCATGTTCGCGCAATCGGACCAGCCGGTAATTAGGACCAAAATGATCGCATCCCGATGTGGTCCGATTAACGGGAATCGACTGTATTGTTGTGATGATAGTTAAGAGTTTTAAATAATTAACGTTTATTTTAATCTCGGGTTTTTAAGTAATTAAATTTTAGCAACGGTTGTGCTTTGTTTCAATAAATTTATTAAGCCTCTGCTAAATGTTTTGATGGTTAAACTTGTGGTGATCAAATATTAATTGATTTGATTAATGTCATCGCATTTGGAGAATAGTGCGCAAATTTCTCTAAATGTTTTGACATTGTGAAGAATTAAGTTGAAATAGATCATCACATGTTATAATGTTAAAATATTGATAAATTAATAAGCCTTATTTTGAAATAATTGTGAGGTGGCTGGTATAAGTATTTGGCTGGTGAATTTTACTTCAAAGGTTGAAGAAATTTGGATAAATGGCAAATATTGTACTTAACTGAAACCTGGTATTAATTGTAAATTGATATTAAAGATTGTAAAGAGTTATCCAAACTTAAATTAGTTAATTAGTAATTGGTAATTAATATAAAGATTTTAATTACCACATGCATACACATATAATCGCCACAAATGGCAGCTGTGACCTACCCACGCAGTGCCATATTTTTTTTCTTCAAATGGTACAAGTCGTGAGGACTGTTTGCAAATGAGCTATTTTTTCCCCATTATCCTTTCTTTCGGTGAGACGGCATGACATATTACATTTTGATATAGTGGAGCCTTAATCTTATTTTGGCACAGATTTTTTGGTTCATATGATTTTTATATGTTTATGGTTATTATTATTTTTGATATTTTAAACGATGTAGATTTTTAATTTAATTTTTTTTTTACATTCCTATATTTTGTGCATTTATTTTGAATTTTGAATTTTCTTACATCTTTAATTATTGAACGATATAAATGCTTTTATTGGGTATTTTATTTGGTATTTTGGTGTTTTAATTAAGAGTATTGTTCTGTTAGTACGTTTAAGGATAAATTTTTCATTTGAAAATTTTTTACATTCTTATACATTTTGCGTTTACTTTGAATATTGAATATTTTTTCGCATCTTTAAACATTGAATGATAGATATTTGATTTGATATTTTAATTGGTATTTTGTTGTTTTAACGTTTTCTATTGCTATGCTAGTGGTTTTAAGTATAATATTTGATTTGAGGTGCTAAATTGTGAATGCTATTGCTACACACAACGCACGTCTTTAAAATGTACTAACCACTAATGGCTATTATTGAAGTAAATGTAATTGAAACTAAATATTAATTGTCAATTGAAGTAATTGTTAAGAGTTATACTACTTTTAATTAGTAATAATTATATTTAAAGTTTAATTTACCCCATAATCACAAAATTTCATCGCCACAGTATTAACCAAATCTAGCTTCATTTGTACCTCAAAAAGTTACTATTAAATATCATATTTTGGAAATCCTGTATTGCACTGTTCCTTTCCAAAATTACTAACCCAAGTGCTGAAGTAATAATTTTTGATCATATTGGAAAATGTTTAATTATGAATTGGAGACTTAAGATGAGTTAGAATAATTTTGAAATAGCGCTATGAATTGGTATTTCACCTAGGACTAGACTGACGAAAAGTACATTGTTAATAGTAAATCCCTTTTTGTTAAACTGCCTTGTATTGTTACAAAATTCTTATGCCTTTTGTTGATAGACACCCATTTTTTCCGGAGAATGAAGTAAAAATAAATGTCGATATTTATGTTGTATAATTTTCTTCAAGAGCTTTTAAAATGTTGACTGTCTAACTTTCGAAATATACGCACATGATCGCTATATTCTACCTACAAGTGTTTCGTTAACACATGAAAGACGTTCCAATCAAATTGTTAATCTCCATACACAACAAGTATATAGAGACATGCTCCAAGTTAAAACCGATTTATCGTTCTGCCTCTCATTAAGTGGCGGATATTCTCAGTGCAATACCCGTAATTAATACAACGAACTCTCCTGTAGCTACTGGTCTAATGCACCGTTTGATGACATAATTGACGTGCTGTGTACCATTTGATCAGTTACCGCCAGATCATTTATGGATGACAAATATTTGTAATTCTAATACTGCACTGTGTTGTCTAATGCATCAATCACCCGTTGTAATTAATTCTGAAATGTATACTTAAATATATGGGATATTATTTAAGGTCATGTACCGTAAAATCTTGACTGTAATACGCCCCCGTGTATAATACGCATGCTTGATTTAAAGCTAAATTTTCGGAAAAAATTAAAATTCGACTATAATACGCATCCATAACTTTTCATATTTTGTTTAAAAATTGCATAAATAGTTATTAACATAAATAAAATTTGTAGTAAAAATAAACGAAAACGTTAAATTCGGTAGAAAGAAACTTAAATTTTTAATTCAAAAGAAACAATACAATGAAAATATCAGTCTTAATCACTTTTACTAGAATACAACTCATCTATTGTTTGCCGTTTATTCAATGTTTAAAACTACGGGTTTTTTTTGTACACGAGTATAATACGCACCCTCATTTTTGCGGACTAAAATGTGAAAAAAAGTGCGTATTATACTCAAGATTTTATGGTAAGCGAAAAATAGATCAGATATTTTTCAATTTATTTATTTATTTTTGCTCAATTTATTTATGTATTTATTATTTATTTATTTATTTTCAATTTATTTATTTATTTATTTATTATTGTATTATAATTTTTTGAGAATTTAATTTCGTATTATAGCTTAGAAATGGTATTGCAAATTTGTTTATTATTTCGATCTTGGAAATGTGTCTATTATTGGAAAAAAATTATGTTTATGTGAAATAATTATGCGACTGCAATATGTGTAAACTTGTATAATAATGTAATTTAAAATAATATTAAGAGTTGTAAAGCCAGTATAAAATATTTGAATATATAAACCGCCGTATAAGCTTTTCGCTGAGGTCGGTGTAACTTTCGAACTTATTGTTTATTTATTTTTGCTCCCTGAACCGCTTTAATTAACAATTATTAATGGTTAATCTTTGTGATTTTTTCATACTTTGTGGTAATAACTTTACAATTTTTTTTTTCCAATGCGGAGGCACTTATCGTGAGACATTCGCCTATACCACGCCACAATTTGACTGCCCATTTTATTGTGGGGGCACCATATAGGCGGACAGCATTACCCCCTATGAAGGGACGACACGAACGGAGGCATATTTCGTGGCGCGACGCCAGGATTCGATCTGAGCACCCTCAGCACCGAAAACCAGAGCGCTGTACCACTGGGTCGCCACAAGCCCACTTTACAATATAGACCCAACAACTCTCGATATATCCCCCCCCCAAGTAAATGAAACAATACTCATATTTTGCATTACACTGCATAAAAATTGAGGTGATTTCCCTTTTGTGAAAATCTCTGTCTTTGTATAGTAATTAATTATCGTGTTTTCCGACGAAGTTTGTCGGGACCTTAGCTTTGGATTATTAACTTTGATATTCACGATGTTTTTAACACATAAAGAGATCACTCTGTTTTTATTTTCAATGGCAAGAATTACAGGACAACAGATATCAAAAATACAAAAGTACAAGATGGAAAAATGATATCAGTTAATCCATCAACTTATGTCTGGCAATCCAATAGCGCTCCCATAAAGAAACGGGAGGTAGAGCAGGACAAGAAGCAAGGTGAGACATGCCCATTTCTTAAAGGTTATCACATCGGAAGCCAAGTTAATTCTGTGGAGATGCTTGCGGAGGCAATCATGGCCAGAAAAAAACCGTAGCATTGCCATAGATTTATCTTTAGGCCACTCAGGAATATCATAGACATAGAGATCACTATAAATATGTACAAAATTAATATTTTCCATTAGTGATCGCCTTTTGCTAATGCACAGCATGCCATTTTTAAACGGCCCAGTAAGGAAAATCTGTTCCTTGAGATGTTTCGAAATGATGTCAAACTGCATACGAGATAGAAATCACTAACTTCACAGTTACATAAAGCTACCAGAAGTAAAAAATATTTTTTTCCCAAATGATTGAATTTCTATCGATTATACTTATAAATAATTTCAAGATAAAAAGAACTTTTTATACACCGTGTTTTTAAATTTTTTGTTGAATCATATAATTTGACAATTCTATGTATTAATAAATACTTTTTAAATTTTTTTTGATGAATTATCCCATCAATTTGAAAGAAAATGAAATTAATTGGAAGTTAACTTGCGTTTTACTTTTCGTTCCCGTCCCGGACGATAGATGGCTGCACCAGTCTACTAAACAAATTTAACAGAAAATGAATTCAATGCTGCTTAAAGATGGCTAAATGTATTAAAATAATGCATTGCCATTGTGTTCTGAGCTATTCTAAAAGTTTCATATGTCTAGTTATTCGGGAAGTTAGTTAAAAATCGATTTCACGATTTACTGGACAAACGCACACACAAACAAGAAAGCGAGTTAATAAAAACATGGTAAAAATAAATTCATCTTCAATAATATTAAATCGAAAAAATCTGCAGTGAAAGATTTTTTGGTCACTCTCCTTTCTCTACATCGTCAGCATAAATTTGATTACATTGTATTAATGGAGCTTGTTTAAATATATTTAACTTATATGACCTAAACAGATATGACTGCACTCTTCTTACGTTTTTTACTATTGAAAGGAGTTATTTAGTTGGGATTGATTTCAAAACGTTGTCTTCAAACATTGAGGCTAGTATTCTACCCAAATTATCTTCAGGTTGAAAAGAAATATTATTAAAAGTGAGTTTCCTCCCATATTGTCCTGTTTTGTTTTGAGACCAATGGCACCACATGTTGCAATACCTCTTGTTTGTTTAAATTCTGCTTAATATTTTCTTCGTTCTTCCACGTACTTTGCACATACTTCCTAATTGTCTGGATATCCCAAAGTGGAGTCGCCTGTCCAAGGGATGCAGATATTGGGAAAGCTCACACCAGAAACCTTTTCAAAGAAGTCCAAATTACTAGGTAAATAAGATGATTTGGTAATAAAATCCAACATTGATGTGTGTTTACGGGGAATACTAGAAAGCTGGAATCTTATTTGCAAGTCGTTGTGTCCATGTGAAGGGTGACCAGTCATGAATCCGCTTTACAAAATGCAACCCTCTGCACTTAATGCCGAGCGGTTGGTCCCTTGCTACATGTTCGTAGGCAATACATATTTGCCAAAATATCGGATGACTAGAAGTAATTTCATCTACTAACATTAAATCACAATTATATGCAAGAATTTGCAAGTAACAGTATTACATATAAATTTTAATGAAACATTGAACTGACATAATTACGGACCTCTCTTAGCAATAAACCTAACCAGAAACTAAGAAACATTCATCATCTGACAAAAGAATAGTTCCTTTAATAGTATCAAAACATGACAGATAATTTTAAAGAGTACTACTTTACAGAATAAATCACATATTGCTCAACAAAAATCACCGTATTCTAAAACGACATTGAGCAAATTATGAACAGTCATTATATATTCAATAAAAGCAAATCACAAACTTCGATTTAAACATAAAGAGTGACTTAAATACGTGAATATTTCAATGAAAATGGTCCTTATGCTTATGGTTCTTAAAGGATGAAGCTATTCGAGCTTGATTTTCTGAAATCCATCAGCCAAGGAACTCTGCTCTCAGTTTAGACTCTGTTTTTATTACAGATAATTTTCCCCATGCTAGCCAGTTGCCGATGACAGGGTATTTTAAATTACAGGTTTCCCAATGATAGGGCATCTATTGTGATTGGACATTGGAATGTGTAGTATTTCTTATGGCCTACCGTGCGCATAAATAGCCCAGTAACTGGGCCACGACATCTGCATTTAGGTAGGTAGGGACGTAAGCAGTAGGGTGGGATGAGGGGGTTAAGAACCTGTGTGTATTTGGATTTTTGATAATCATCACAATGGTACTATAAAAAAGAGCCCCGCCACCCAAAAGCTTAACAAAACGATAGTTCCCTTATTCAAGAGGAGGGAGGGGAGGCAATTCCAGACAGTCTGATTTTCAAAGGTACTCCTTGGAGTGAGACCTATTTCTTTCGTGACTCACTGCTGCTGATAATGCATAATGAGTTTAAGCCGTTCTCTCCAATTGTTTTTTTTCTGATTGTTAAACGACTGTTTTCTAAGACCGCAATTTAAAGCGGAATTAATAAGCAAAAAGAGAGTATTTTACAATCAAAAAGATTTGACGAATTGTAACTTTTAATATAAATTCTATAACTACCTCTCTAAATACAATTGAAAAATACAGGGTGTCCTAGTTAAACGTTTTAGAACTTCTACGAGGGGTAGGGTGCATCCTGACGACTCGAAATCATATAGCAATGTGGGGTCGGAAATGCTTTCCTGAAGCGGTAGATGGCGTTGCGGGAAAGTTCCGAGCGCTAGTGCAGGGAATCGCGATTTCACACAAGGACTCAGAGTTAGTAGGATGGCTAATTATACGAATTTTTATTTATGGGGGCATATAAAAACACAGGTTTATGACACCCCCGTTGACAATGGTGAGGAGCTGGTTGCAAGAATCTCAGTAGCTGCCGGAGAAATTCGAGATGAGCCTGGATTATTCCAGAACGTTCGAAATTCCATGCGCCGGAGATGTGAGGTCTGCATTGCAGTCGGTGGAATAAACTTCGAACTCTTACTATAACCCGTGTACCTTTTGGTTTTGTACATTTATTATTAAAACGATTATCCACTTACGGTCTCTTTCTTTATGGTTTTCTGTGTATATCACCGCTTCAGGAAAGCATTTCCGATCTCACATTGCTATATGATTTCGAGTCGTCAGAATTCACCCTACACCTCGTAGAAGTTCTGAAACGTTTAACTGGGAGACCCTGTATACGTCATAAATGATTCGTAAATTTCAGAACTGCAGTTGTTTTTGACAAAGAAAGCTTTTAGCCTTGCTTCTTTTGTGAGAGAAAAAAAAATGAAAAAGAAAATTTACTTAAATTCATTATTCTCTATTGTTTTGATGCATTGCATAAGATTTGGCTTGTTATTAAGAAGAAGCTTGATTTATGTCTTGTTTTCTCACGGGGGTTGAATACAAAGATATTAGTTCATTTTAAAGGAGTATTTGTTCAGCAATAATATCCCTTCTACTAAAATGAAAACAAAAATGATCCATTCAAGATTAATCCACAGTATACACCAAGAGGTTTAATTTATTCCATTAACGCAGCGAAATTCTCACCGGAGTATTAACTACGCTCGTATGCTTGTTCATGCATGTATCTTCTCAGCTCACTAACTTGTATCTAATTTTTTTTTTTTAATGTTGCTTCATTATGAACACTGAGAGAAAAACTAATCAGCAAACAATACAAAATTTGTCAAAGATAGCGAGGAAAATCCAGGAAACCAACAGAAAAAATCGACCAAAAAAGGGAGTTTATAAAAAAAATAAATTCATCTGTGTTTCTTAGATAAAATTTAAAATTTAAGCATTTTATGTTATGTATGGCAATATAAGTAGGCATACGTAAATTTCGCAACAAAAAAAAATACAATACATAAAATTTCGCATTTATTCGCAAAAAAATATAAATAGAAAAATTTCGTGTTTGTTAAAAATAATTACAATTTTATTTACTTAACTTTACTTAGGTAAATATTAAAATTCTTAGTTAAAAGGTAACATTGTAGTAGTCTCCACATTATGTTACTTAAGTCTTTGCCTTCTGTCATTAATTACTATGTTGTACATACTAAAATATCTCAGCATCTACTCTGTTAAACGGGACTATAAAATCTTTGTGTAGCTGCCTATGCAAAGTTCAGGTAGCAGCATTTAGTTGCAACTAAAATCAGCATAATATCAACAGGAGTCTCTTGTTTGACTACTGTAAGTAGCTAAAATACTCTTGACTTTCGTTCTCAAGAGAGTTTCTTAAATCTACTAAACTGCTCCCAAATCTTGATGGTTGATTTTTACAGTTAGATTTTTAGGTTCGACTCTGGTGCAGGCAGCATATTCCCATTCCTTACATGAAATCGCGCCATTACATCGTTTTTCGGCTGCTGATTGGTCAATTGAGTTTGCATCGGTGATTGCTATAATATTTGATCCTAAACGCATTTTAAATGAGATAAATGCTAAAATATATTTCTTAGTTGTTTTCATTTCAATAATTGCATAATATTTGATCCTAAGTGCATTTTAAATGAGATAAAATCTATTTCTTAGTTACTTTCATTTTTATATATATTTTTTACGCTATATTTTACAAGGAACGTGAATTTTTTTTAAATGGTGCCACCTATTAATGTAAAAGTAATTTAAAGTGACAAGCTATTTGTAAAAGAAATTTTCGCCATAAATGCCTTCATATTTTTTTTTTGTGTGCATGGAAAATTTTAAGAAATTACCAATTTCCGTAGTAGTTGCACTGTAAAATTTTAGGAGTAGAATAAAATAGAGTAAATATTACTCAAAATTGATTTTTTCTTAAATTTAAATGTTGAATAAAGAAATGAAAGCTTTATTTATATTTTTATTTATTTATTTTTAAATTTAAGTGTTGAATTTTTAAAAAAAAGTTGTTTATTTTTTTAATTAAAATCTTAATTGCAAGATGCATATTATATATTTTTTGCTGTTTTGCATGCTTTATTTTTTTAACATTACTCTTAAAAAATAAAAATTACAAATACTCGTTCAAAAATAGTGATGGAAATTTTGATTCTATAAAAACAGACATGCTTTTACAAGCATCAGCTCACCAAATACACAAATCTCGATGTAAACTCAAATGACCAATTAGCAGCCGCCAAATGATGTAATGGAGCGATTTCATGTAAGGAATGAGAATGTGCGTACGGGCAAACTGTCCAATTGAAATTTGGAGCAAATCCGAAGGAGAATGAGATTACTCAGTTATAGACCCCGGATGTTCTTAGTTAAGCAATTATGTTAATAAATTATTACTATTATTACTTAATTTCGCTTAAAAGGCCGTTTATCACAGAGTTTTCGCGGAAAAGTAGCAAAGAAGAAATTCTACTTCTTCGCAGCTATTCGCTTTTATTCGCGAATAAATTCGAAATTCGCTTTTATTCGCGAATAAATGCGAAATTCGCATTTATTCGCTCCTATCAAAAAAATTTAGCATTTATTCGCATCTATTTCGTAAATACGAAATTTACGTATCCCTAAATATAAGTCATACGCTTTACTTGTTGCAGTTTAAAATATACTGCCTAAGGACATAAAATGAATTCATTTTTTATTCAAATCAAGGATAATTTATTGCACGCAAGTACTTTTCTACTAATACTTGCATTGCAAGAGAAAGGTGAGCGTGCATTTAAACAGTTGATTTTAAATCTCTCTGTTTTATGTTAAAACACAAAGTTTTTAAGAAGAGAAGAGAAAAAATGCTTTATTGAAACAAATAGTTATAAAACGTTTTAAAGAGGAATTCCGTTTTAAGAATTTCATATTTCCCCTCAACATTATTTTTTCAGGGAATTTTATTTTTGATGTTGAAACTAGATTAACAGATTAATTGGACTGTTTTCCATTACAAATCTGGTTTCAAAAAACGAAAGCTATTTGATGTCAAAGAAATTTTATTTCTTGCTAGAAAAGATACTTGATAAATATCTGGAATACATTAAAAGTTATTAGGCACTTACGTTGATTAACTGAAATGTTTTTGGCATTTTAAAGTAATTGATTAGGGTTATGATTTTGAATTTTCAAGTTCAAATATAATTTTTTAAATGTGTAGTTTGCATGAGCTATTAATTTGGAGGTATGTTTATATCATGAATAGGGATTCAAATTTTCTGTCCCTTCAGAAAGGCAAAGAGGAAGTAAAATATTTTTAATATTTTTTCAATTATCTAATGCAAACACATGCAGCCATCATTTCCCAAAAGACTTGGACACTCAACAAAATTGTTTTCCGCTCTATTTTTAGCCATACAGTATAATAACAAATATTAGAGTAGGTAGGTTTGCATGCTTTTCATATTCTTTTATTTGTTATTGATTTTTGACATCTGATATCTGATTGTTTTTAATCCTTTGGCTTCCGAATTAGAATCAGATGAGATCCACGAGGTTGTTGACTCGGGCAAAATCAAGAAAGCTATAAAATATCAGAAGCAATAAAATGTAATTACTTACTAATTGATCTTGCATAGCTTCAGTTGAATCATGCTGTATTTGCTGTATTTGATTCCAAATTCCATTTCAATGGTTAGAAATTTGATCGGTTGGTTTCTTTTTTCTGAGAGCAACGGATATCCTACACTACACGAGGTCTTAACTGGGAACCTTATAAGATACTATATTTGCAGTGACGTAGGAAGAGGGGGGGGGGGTGGAAAGGGGGTCTCTCATGCCCCGGACGACTCTCGCAGAGGGGCGCCAAACGGTCCAAAAATAACTAATTCTATATATTATACTAGCTGAAAACCTGCACTTCGCTACGAAGTGCATTCAAATTAAATACAACGGTCAATGTATGCAATTAATGTCAAAAATATGCATAAATATATTTATAATAAATACAACGATCAATGTATGCAATTGATGTAAAAACACAAAAAAATATATTTATAAACAAATTGTAAGGGATATTTTTATAGACAAAATAATGTAGAAGAAAATATTCAAATTAAATCTAATAGAACATACTAAAGAATATACACTGCTGGCCACTGTAAATGCAACACCCTGAAGGAAACCTGCAAATAACATGAAATTTACAACATGCATTAGCGGAGGTGAGATATGTAAATGATTAGAGTTTCAGCGCAGACGAACATCACGTTCGCCTGTGGCGCCATTCAAAGCGCTATTTAAGGCTTGGAGATTTCGACGATTTCAAGTTCGGCAATTGTGTTTTTCTTGTGGTTTTTTCAAAAAAACGATCAATTATGCCTCGTCGAAAAGAGCGATCATCTTTTGATCAAGTATCCGAGTTCGACACAGGCAGGATAGTGGCCTACCGAGATTGTGGATTATCTTTCAGGGAAATCGGTAGTCGTGTTGGACGAAACCAAACAACTGTAATGCGGATATCTGATCGTTGGATGCAGGAGGGTACGACGGACCGGCGTGTTCGATCGCATCCACCTCAGCGCACCACTTCACGAGATGACAGGCAAATTGTGCGCATGGCAGTGACGGATCGCTCAGTCACATCACGAACCATAGCACACCACATGCAGTCTGTAACGCATCATCCAGTGTCTGTGCGTACCATTCGACGCCGTTTACAGCAGAGTGGTCTGTCCGCAAGACGTCCATTGCTTTGTCTACCCTTGACGCAGAATCACAGACTTCTCCGCCGCCAATGGTGCGATGACAGAAGGATGTGGACGGCAGAATGGAATGAAATTGTCTTTACTGACGAGTCACGCTTCTGTCTGCAACACCACGATGGTCGCATTCGAGTCTGGAGACACCGTGAAGAGAGGATGCTGAACAGCTGCGTTATGCACCGCCACACTGGTCCTGCACCGGGTATTATAGTATGGGGCGGTATTCGATATCACTCTCGCACACCTCTAGTACACATTGCCGGTACTTTAAACAACCAGCGCTACATCTCCGAGGTGTTGGAGCCAATTGTCTTTCCTTACCTTCAGGGCTTGCCCACAGCCATATTTCGACAGGATAATGCGCGACCACACGTGGAACGCATTGTCCAACGGTTCTTCGTCAATCGCTAGATTGAATTGCTTCCCTGGCCGCCTCGCTCTCCGGATCTTTCGCCAATAGAAAACATGTGGTCCATGGTTGCTCTACGATTGACCCAGATTCCATCCCCAGCTGCCACAGCAGATCAACTTTGGCAACGTGTGCAAGCTGCTTGGTCTGCTGTACCCCAAGAACTCATCCAAAGTCTCTTTGAATCAATGCTGAGGCGTGTGGCAGCGGTGATCTCCAACAATGGCGGCTACTCTGGCTACTGATTTTGGCAGGAACCACACTTCACAGAAGTCTATAAATTTAATCATTTGATACTTGGTCAACATGTTATCTACAAAATAAATTTTGTTGTCATATCTCTTGTCTTTCTTGGTGTTGCAATTTGGGTGGCCAGCAGTGTACTTCTGTGAACATCTATTTGCAAGAGTGAAGCACACTAATAGTCAAATTAAAACCAAAATTTTGGATGAACATCTTGAGAACTCCCTGAGAATTGCAACCACTTCAATGGACCCAGATATTGAAGCTTTAGTTTCTCAAATTCAATGCCAAATATCACATCAATTTTAAGACTCCTATAGTTATCTTTATAATTATAAATAAAATTTATAATGAAATAAATACGTTAACTATATATTATACTTTTTTTCCTGTTCAACAATTTTTAATGTTATGTATATTCTTGTGTGGCCTAAAGCAATCCGTCTTCTTTCAGTGTGGCCCAAAGAATCTTAAAGGTTGGACACCCCTGGTGTAGATGAATTATGAGATGTATAGTAGGAGTGTATTGTATAATATGTGTATTAAATCAATAAATTAATCTGTCATTTAAACTAGAGTAGTTCTTGTCCAAAGGAATCACAACGGATTCTCATTTAATTCTTGCAATATACTAATCACACCCCATACTATATCTATCCATCAACCCCCCCCCCATATAGTAGGAATTAATGTATAATTAAATATAGTACAGTTTGAGGAACATTTCTTTTACTGTATTATCATATTTTTTTTGGAAAATGTCCAGTCGTCTGCCGCATTAGCAAGAAAAAAAAATTTGTCTATTACGTTGTTATGCTCGTGACGATAAATTAATTTAAAGTACCAGAAAAAGAAATCACGTGATCAGCCTTTGATAAATAAAATTCTAAAAATTTATCTTTAAAAATTCACCAAAAATCAGAAAATGAAGGTAAATATTGGAAAATAATTTTATTTTAAAGGATTTTTTTATGATCTTTCTCGTGATATAAATTTTATATCCCACAAATTATTATTTTAAATGCAAACTTAAAAAAAGATACTTAAACAGCTTAAAAGTTGAATTAAAAAAAATTTAAGAATCTAATTAAAGAAATCTAAGAAATTTTTTCAAAAATCTTTCTTAGTGCACACCTACTCTATAAGAAGAATCCCCATGAGAAATTTCAGCCCTTTAGGTCCAGAGGTTTGGTCTGTGCGTTGTATGTCAGTCAGTCAGTCAGTTATGGAACTGTTTTATATAGATTATACATAGGTTACTATAAATCTTTCGAGATTGGACGCCAAAAAGGTATCGTGCCCCGGGCGTCAGTTATGCTCGCTACGCCACTGTATGTTTGTGCCGTCGCCCAGTGGCTAAGTTGTAAAGGAATCAGTCTGCCACGCCGGGGGTGCGGGGTCAATTCCCGCATAATACTTGTATGTATTTCTTTTTCAATGAGGAGGCATGTGTTGTTAAACATTCGCGTATACTACGCCGCAGTTTAACTGTCCATTTTATTATAGGGACACCATACAGGCGGACAGCATTATCCCCTAAGAAGGGACGAATATAAACGGAAGCATTTTTTCGTGACGCAACGCCGGGATTCGATCTGAGCACCCTTAGCACCGAAAACGAGCGCGCTGTACCACAGGGCCGCCCCATGCCCCTGGTTGTATTCTGGGAAACCGGTCAGTCATCCTCCTGCAAAAGGAGCCCCCGTCTGGAAAGTGGAGCTGCAACCCATCGTCCATCGCCGGTGTCATCCTGTGTTAATAAAAATTCTTCTGTGATTGTGTGATTTGTGTTTCAATTTCCTTGTATTCATATATACACGGGACTGGGCTGTAATGTCGTCAGCCCCTAGGGACAGTAGCAGAAAAAAAGTTTGTACCATATTAATTTGTACGTCGATATGGGTTATGGAGGTTATCGAAAAGCCGCTGGCCTATACTTAAGTTTCCATTTGGTACTAGAAAATTACAATCAATAATGTAACTTTTTTTACCGTATGAGTAATTCAATGACGCATCTTATTTATAATTATTATTTTACTATCCATCATTCGTAGAACAACATCACTGTACGACAGAGCAATGGTGGTTGTTTCAGTCTGCCTGTTTTGTATTTAACTAATGAACATCTTATCACTGGAACTGAAATTTAAATAACACAACGTAACTGGAACCGTTCCCCGTAACTCCATATGCTTAGCCCTACTCTTGTATTCCTTGAACTAATTACTAAATACTAAAAGCATACGGGGCATCATCATTCAAAAGATTGGGAGCAGAAGTGCCAATTGTGTAGCATAAAATGATTGATTTAGAAAATTATGCTCTAAAGAAGGGTAAATCAATACTTAAATTTAATTCTTCAAATTGAGCATTTGAGAAGTTATTGCAACATTCAAACTTGAAGACTTATGAACGTCTTGCACAATGGTAAAATATAATAATTAATAAAAAGTGGAAGAGAATGATGGTAACCATGCAAATAATTTTAAGATTTTCGAATCATTTACGCTGAAGTTAACTCCATAGCATCTTTTTGCCGAATTTGCATTACTTTTGTTGCTATAATATCGTATTTTAAAAATTTGAAACACTGATGCATGCTCAGATGAAATCCCGTTGGTTACAACAACATTTTCATTAAAAAGTAACCTAAGGAAATAAATTAGCATATTATCATTCAGAAAAGTATGTGTTAATTACCAATATACGGAAAGTTAATGCTACTTCATCACACTTAGTTTTGTTATATTTATCTTTTTTAAAATACGATGTGTGCATTATCGTATTTAATTTAATTTTTAGATATTATCAGAGGTAATTGTTTTATTTTATTATATACACTGAAGTGCCACTGAATTAGGGATACCTACCTAGTAACGAGTTGGGCCTCCTCTGGCCTTGATAACGGCTGCCACGCGACGAGGCATAGATTCAACAAGTTTCTGGAAACGTTCCACGGGAATGGCTTGCCAAATATTGGCTAAAGCTGTCCATAATTCAGTAAGGATCTTTGGTGCTGTGTGATGGCCTTTCATGCCTTGTTCCAAAACATCCCAAATATGCTCAATAGGATTTAAGTCTGAGCTTCTAGGTGGCCAATTCATTACAGAGAAGTCAGAGGAATGCTCATCCAACCAGCCAGTAGCCAACCGGGACTTGTGAGAGGTACAGTTGTCTTGCTGGAAAACTCCATTACCGTGCGGATAACAGAACAGCATAAACGTATGGAGGTGATCACCCAGCAACTCTACGTACCGAATTGCACTGAGGGAGGTTGGTACACGCACCAAAGATCCCAAACTGTGCCACGAAAAAACACCCCAGACCATGATTGAGCCATCATGCCCTTGTACAGTTCAAGCCAGGCATGCAGGATCCATGGCTTCATGAGCCTGACGCCATATTCTCAGCCTCCCGTCGGCGTTAAGTAGTCGGAATCGAGACTCATCACTCCATGCTACTCGCTTCCAGTCCTCTACACTCCAGTCTCTGTGCTCTCTTGCCCAGGCAAGACGTGCAGCCCGATGGCGAGTATAGAGCAATGGTACTCTCGTAGGTCGACGGCTCCCGAAATCCATACGGTGAAGCGAGCGTTGCACAGTCCGTTTACTGACTGTACAACTGGCACCATAATTAAACTGGGTGGTAATTTGAGCTAATGTTTGGCTTTGCTGGCTACGTACAATACGCCTGAGCCGTCTCTCACCACGCACTGTCAAGGCAAATTGTCCTTTGCAGTTTGCCCGATCGCTAATTTTTTTTTCCACCATCCATGTATTCTTGGTATACTCTTGACACTGTCGACCTTGAAAATCCTAGCTGTCTGACGATTTCGTAAATTGAATGGCCCATGCGTCGCGCACCTACGATTTGTCCGCGATCGAAGGCGTCTAAATCAGGCAGTTTACCCATACTGGAAATTCCAACAACTAATTCAGAACAACCACAGTACGCGCTATATATGCAGTTACCACAGCGCCCTCACTTGCGCATACATGATACGCAGCGCTACACAATTTGCATAGGCTTTGCTATCCCTAATTCAGTGGCACTTCAGTGTATAATAAATTGAATATGATATTTTTACTCACTTGAGAGACATAATTTATCAGCAGTACCTTTTCATCAAGAAATCATAAAATTTGGAGAATAATCAATCTTGGAAAAACTGTTAAACCATCTTGAAAGATCTATCAAAATGTGATGAAATGTGATGTATTGACCCATATTTCTGGAAGTCTTATCTAAAGTATTTCCTTTTTTCCATATGGTTTCCAATGAAATACTTTTAATAAAGACTGATAGGCATATTTTGCACAAAAATCCAAGAGAAAAATGGATATGCCATGCACAAATGACACATGTAGATAAATTTTCCTTGTTTATCTCATTTCGAAACATAAAAACTTGTGACATAAGTGTTTCGGCTTGGTCAATTCGCTTTGCAAAGTTGAACTTTCCCCGGCTGAAGTATAAGACGTCGAGACGCTTATTTTTTATACATATTATTTTAAAAGCGAAGTTCGATGATTAGCAGTTTAAATCAAAAATTTTTCGCAAAGGAAAACATTTTTGTTTTACTTTTATCTTTTTAACCTAAAAAGGTTAAAAAGATAAAAATCACAAAGTTGTTTTTGAAACGTATTACAAATATTTTTTTCTACTAATCCCGTTTAATCCTCGGGCATTGTTTTGATTTGGATTTTTCATAAATTTAGATCATGTAAAATATACTGATAACTGCTAAATAAAAGAAAGCTGAAAATTTTTATTTGTAATGAATTTGAGATTATTCTTGAGGAACATTATCCCCTTTCCGGATTGTTTCTACAAAAGTAAACAGAAAAGGGAAAACCCGAAGTAACAGGAAAAAAAATATATGTATGTACAAATATTGATCTATTTAATTACACACACATATACAGGGTGATTTTTTTAAAACTGACACTACTTAGAGCCATCTGTAGCGTGATCTATCAGTCGGAATTCCACCAAAATGGCTAGAGGGACTAAGGACGACATGGGAAAGAGTTTCAGTGAAAAAAAAAAATAGTTCCAAAAGTCGCCGATAGAGGAAGATGTGGCACTTTTGTTGTCGGCGCATTCGAGAATTTGCATAAAAGACAAGTAAAACATCAAAATACAAAATCTCGTCTATGTAGTCGACAGCAGCGCCAGTATTTCGGGATATAAAGGTAAGGGATGAATACCGAAAAAATTGTAAGCAAACAAATGAATGACAAAGCAATTTCACTGCAACACCACTTTATGCAGCAAATTCACTTCTCCCTCTTTCTATGTGACCGCAGTCCTGGTGGACGACGCATTGCATCCTGAACACTACGTTCTCAGAGGCCAAGAGTAGCATGTCACCAGGAATGTTCATTAAAGTCCGGGATATGTTGTCCTTTAGGGCCTCCAAGTTCGAGACTCCACCAAGATACACCTTAGACTTTAAATAACCCCACAGAAAAATGTCACATGGGTTAGGTCCGGGGAGCGAGGTGGCCATGGAAGTGGAAAAAAGCGACTGATGATCCTTTCTTCTGTAAAGCGAAGGCGCAGCAGATTCCGCACTTCGCTTGGATACCCAAAATACTGGAGCTGCTGTGTAGTACGTAGTCATGAATTTGTATTTTGATGGTTTACTTGCCTTTTATGCAAATTTTCTGGTGCTCTGACAGCAACAGCGCCATATCTACCCCTATCGTCGACTTTTGGAACTATTTTTTTCGCAGAAACTCTTTCTCCTGTCGTCTTTAGTCCCTCTAACAATTTTGGTGGAATTCCGGCGGACACATGGCGCTACAGATGGCTCTGAGTAGTGTCAGTTTAAAAAAAAATCACCCTGTATATATATATATATATATATATATATATATAGATATATATATATATATATATATATATATATATATATATATATATATATATATTTATTTATTTATTTATTTATTTGTGGGAATAAGCTGCACAGTATGAAGGGCACCTTCAGTGTCTTCAGAATTTTTTAAAGGGTTATTCCGAAGACCCAAGTAATTAAAAATATGTTTTTCAAAACCACTACACAAAGAAATTGAATTTTTAAGATATCTTTTTTTCTACTAAAAATATCACTAAAATTATGCATCTGTTTTTAAATACATTTGGGATATTAGCAGTAGAATGCATTCTGTTATTTGTATGTATTTAAAATTATTAGTATGTACTGAAATCAGTATTAACGTTTTATAAATCCTGAATACTTCATATAGAAATTCCTCCCCCTACGATGGGAAATTTGTATCCTTTTTCGACAACATGTATGTACGATGTGAATGTTTTCAGTATTGTTAAATTTTAGCGTTACTCTTTAAAAACATTTTGAATATTTGAGGGAATATAAAATAAGTTTCTTTTTATATATGAATGCAGAGGACAAACGGACTCAGGTGTGAGATACACGTAACTAAATTTAGATTTTTTGTAAAAGTGGATTTTATTTCGATTTGCATTAACCGATTACTTCGATGTCTGATGCTGTATTTCAAAAGGGCAGTATAACGTATTTAAAAGACGAAAAAGGACTGAACTCCGAGAATGTTTTCAGATATCCTGTTAGAAATGTAATTTTATGTAACATTGAGAGCGTCCTTTTAAACTTCTTTTCACAAGATTGTATTTGAAAATAGAATTTCACGGATCGTGGCTTGGAAAATCGAATTTTATGCTTTCTTCAACACTAATTTTAGACGGAATAGGCAAAATAACTCATAGCAGTCCAATGATATTCAAAGGGTTGCGAAAGTGAGTTTGATATGTAATTTTTATAAGACAAAAGGAACAAATTCCTCTTTGCAATACCTGTTTCTTTTGGTAATGAAATCTTAGAAGAAAAAAAAATACTTGTGAAAAAGAAATATGTTACTAGTCACAGCTAAAGGCGTCAAAAACCAGACCTGCTATTGTGATTTGAGCTGTCATTTCGTAAATTGTTATGTAATCTATCAAAATAATCATGCACGAACTCACAAAAGTTGCAATCGTACAAGCTGGATGTTAACAGCTGCGATTTCAGCTGTCGTAGCTAATTATTAGGGTGACTCCCCGAAAGCCCGAATTCAAAATTAACCGGAATTCACCGAAAGCCCGAATTCTGAATATTAAAAACAAAACAAATATATTTCTGAAAAAAGGTGCTTTAACGGTTAACACTAAAATTAAGTTTTCAAATGTTTTTTCACTCTAGGTCAGGGGTGGGCATTAAGTCGATCGCGATCGACCGGTGGACCACCAAGTCATTTTGGGGTGATCCAAGTCATTTTGGGGCCTAAGACCTAAGACGCGCATACTTAAAGAAACATATTTATGGAACACCGACGCGATTTGCTTTAAACGCGGTTTTAAAAGAGTAAGTTTTTTTTCTTGTAGTTATGTAGGTAAGTACATATTCCGTATTTATTATTAAGTTATAATAAATATTGTAGACCCTTTTTTTTAGCTCACCACACCTACGTCACTGGGTGAACCGCAACACCTTGAAAAAATTAGAAGTAGCCCGTACCCTGGAAAAGTCTGCCCACCCCTGATGTAGGTGGTTTATTGCCTGCATCCAATAATGCCATTTGATTCTCAGAGTTCTCATGCTGGAATTTTACTTGATTTATGAATTCATAAATATTAACATGCGATTTTCCAACTGCACTGTTTAAGGGATGATGCCAACCTTCAATGTGATTCGTAGTGAGGGCATCAAAGTTACTATGCTGGTTCCATACTTCTAGCGTAAAAGAGCCTGAAAATTAAAATAATTGTGATCCTTATTATATGTAGGTATGTAAATAAATTATACAAGTTTAGAATTACCCCAATTTATACTTATAATTATGTATATTTACCACCTGTCAACTGCAGCTGCAAATTCAGGATTCGGGCTTCCGGTAGGTAACCATTATTAGGAAGTGAATTCAAATATGGATGAGCACTGGAACTGGAGCAAGAGTACTTGCAAGAAAGAATTCCTAAAATACGTGCAACTTAGACTTCCTGTTACTGATGTTTAAAAATTCTCCGAGAGATGTTTATGAAATGTGCAAGAAACATCAAGCACACTACTTATCAGAGCTGCAAATGCAAAACCACGAATCCGAGTCTTGATCTATCATAACTTTTGTCATCTTCATTGATGATACTTACGCAGTTACGTACTTTGACCAACTCAAGGATTAGAATACTATAATTTTGATAATACAAGTATGATATCCTTGTTAACAGTTTGTGTTCTCATCATCCATTTGCACAAATTTTATATTCTTTACAATCCTGTACTGCCGTTTATTTGAATTAAATTGAACAAATATCAAAGTAAACCTATGCGTGAAATCAGCAAGAAATATCGCACCTCTGCTAAAAGAGTGTTACCCTCTGAAATTTTCCATTTTCAGATAATTGCACCACGAGAAGCGCTTCTCATTTTCGAATAATGTTTAAGCCTAGTACCAACACAATCTCCTAGATGGCGCTTATTACCCTCTTCCATAACTAGGAGGGGGAACTTGCTCATGCGCGAGGAATGAAAATAAGATTTTTGTCTGCGCCTAATGTTGTTGTATTAAAATGTTCTGTAATAAAAATGTTCATTAAATTTTATTTGGAAAATAAATGTTTTTATTTGGAAAATAAATTTATGTTTTTTTCTAATCTGACGTTCATGTTATCAAGGTTTTTTTCTCTGTATTGTGAAAAAATTACATAGATTGTGTATTAGCATAGAGATATGACAGTATTCCCTCAAGCTTTTCAGTCTATGTTGACAGAATGAGTTTAGTGGAAGAGAGTTATATCTTGTAATTAAAATTTCAAAATCATGCATTAAAAATTTAAAACAAACATAATAGTATATAGTTTTGCCTTCTGAAGTGATTCGAACAATATGTTTTCCCAAAATTATCATAGGCATTCATAAAACAAGAAATGAAATTTCGACATATTGTTCGAATTTCATTCGAACAATATCTTTTTTGCTCTTCCTGAAAATTTGGCTGTCTTGAGATGTAACACTATTCTAGCAGAGGTGCGATATGTGTTATAATTTTTTTTTTTTATTTTGTTAAAAAAATCACAGTGCATTGTTAAAACATTTATCCAAGATGACAGAGGTGTGTCTTTAAAAATTCTTTTAGTCATTACCGTATTTAAAATTCTTTTACTGTGTTTTTTTTCTTTTTCAAGAGGAGAAGTAGAAGGCCTGTAAATTTACATTTGACCTGTAAATTTACATTCAGTAGTTTGTTAGGGAAATATTATGCAATTACAATTGTTCATATTATCGTACTGGATTTCAATGGAACGTTCACAAACACCCACAATGTCAAAACCAGATCATCAAATGCCTATAGTGATAACTACAGTACATTTTAAACACGCTATTCACGATACCTCGGCATTCATTAAGACGTCAAGAAAACAGTTGGCGTTTCTTAATGTTTTATTCATCATATTCTAAATGAATTTAAGAAACTCAATAAATTTTTACTTCGTTTTGTTTAATTTATTACAAGGGATTGATTAATGAATTTTATTTGTTTCAAAGGTTAATATTAGATCTCCTCTTTGTAGCTTTATATAAATGTCTTGTACTCTTAACTGCATATGTTATTAGTTATACTCCTGTGCGTTTAATCTTGAAAGTAATGCTTTTACAATATTTTTACACCATTCGCAATATATTATATTAAGTCTATCAATCATTTCCAAAGAAGTTAGAAAAATGACGAATTTCTGTAATTTTAATATACAAGAAATTCGAAAAGCATAAAATTTTTAAATTAATGCTGTTAATGCGCAATGAAGATGAATGCACCCTTTTTGATTAATGTCTTTCTCTTTTATCTCAAATGATTTTAATTCCGCTAGTTCTGTTTTCGCTCCGATATAATTATTCTGAAAAATGTGAATCAACTAAAATTGCATTTTAAGTTATACAATTTAATGTTCTTCAAAATTAAGTTAAATATATATTACACGGGCAAAACAAAGTACAGGTATAGAATTTATTTGATTTATGGAATTATTTAAAAACTTTAAGTATCTCTTGCATAAAAAAGGATTACTTCTATAATTCTAACTTTGAGTATTTTATATTAAATAATTTGATTTTTAAAAATTTTATTTCTAAATGTAATCTTATTTATGTCTTTCATCAGAGGTATTTTCCTACAAAACGTTGAACAACAGAAGCACGAAAGTCGCAGATGATCCTATTATAATTGTTAAGGAAACTTCAAATATATACGTCTTATTTACGTATGTTTACGCATAATTACGCATGTTTACATCACATTACGTCATATTTAAAGTGTGAAAATTTGTTTCTTTAATACTTTAAATATGCAGAAATAAAGCTATACATTTATACTAGCTGAATACCCATATTTCGCAATGGAGTACATTCAAATTAAATGTAACGGTCAATGTATGCAATTAATGCCTATATATATATATATATATATATATGAATACAACGATCAATGCATGTAATTGATGTAGAAAAAACAAAAAAATATATTTATAAAAAATTGTAACGGATATTTTTATAGACAAAATAATGTAGAAGAAAATATTCAAATTAAATCTAATAGAACATACTAAAGAATATAGTACAATTAATAGTACAGTTTGAAGAACATTTCTTTTACTGTATTTTAATATTTTTTTGGATAATGTTCGATCGTCTACCGCATTAGCAAGAAAAAAATATTTTTTTGTCTATTTCGTTGCTATGTACGTGACGCAAAATTAATTTAAAATTTTACAAAAAGAAAAGAAACCACGTGATCAGTATTATAAAATTAAATTCTAAAAAGGAATCTTTAAAAATTCACCAAAAATCAGAAAATGGAGGTAAAGATTCGAAAAAGATTTCATTTTAAAGGGATTATTATGATCTTTCTTGTGAAATAAATTTTGTAATCCTCAGATTATTATTTTAAATGCAAACTTAATAAGTTACTAAAACAGCTTAAACATTTAATTTTAAAAAAATCTAAGAAGAATTTTTCAAAAATCTTTCTTAGTGCACCCCTACACTATAAGAAGAATAGCCGTGCAAAATTTCAGCCGTTTAGGTCCAGCGGTTTGGTCTGTGCGTTATATGTCAATCAGTCAGTCAGTCAGTCAGTTACGGAACTGTTTTATATATATAGACAAATAAAAAAAAAAATCATATATATGTAGATACATGTAAAATAACTGGTTTTGTATTTTTTGAATTTATACGCGTTTTAGTTCCCAAATTCTTATTTACACAGGATAATACCCTAATTGCATAATCTATGAATTTTGATATATTTAGCACAATTTAAAATAACGTGATTTATTTGTAAACAATAAATTTCTTTATTGTGTCACATCCGAATTATTAGATTTGTATCTCTCCGGTCCCGTATCAAATGCATTGTGACAGATATTTCATTATATCAGTCTATTAGCCGGGAGAAGAAGGAAATTGAATCCCGAGATTCCCTGCTTATTACTGAGACTCTCAATTTATTGATGCAAAATTCATATGAAACTTATTAGTTCTCAGTAGAGAGAGTGAATGTGATGTAATTGTCACATTGCATTATACATGTTTATTCCATTTTCGTCACAAACAGCCTTGAAGCTTCTCAAAATATTCAATTTAAAGTTTTGAATAAATTATTATTTGCAATTTCCCATGAATTGATACAATTCCTTAATATACGTATATCAGTTACGTATTTAACATTATTATAAGTTTTGTATTGCAAATGCAGTAAAATAGAAACGCTTGATAATTCTTTATAACGCTATAGTGTAAATTTTTCCAATTTTTAACAACAAAATTTATAGTTAGTAAAGTGATGACACGGTCACTGTTGACAAGTTTTATATGATAAATACTGGCAGTGATAATCGAGATTTTATATTTTAAATAAATTAATCATTAACTTTATTATATTGCTTTTTTTCTGTCCTACCGCTTTGAATGAAACGTGCAGGTTGTTTGTAAACCTGCATCAAAAAATATTTCAGTTTACAATATTGCACGAAATACGACCTGAAATATAGGGGTCAGTTATGCAAAGCGAACCTAGTAGCTATAGACCTTGTTTACAACTTAATTAAAAGCTGTCCAGCATGACTAGGGTGACAAGCAAGGTAAAATAATGTCAAACTCGAAATGAAACTGATTTTTTCTTGTGATTAGCTAATTTTATTTTGTTTTGGGTTATTTATAATCTAAAAATATCAAGTAACTGTTTTGTTCCAAAAATAGAAATAATAGAACGACACAATATTTTAATTAGTGACGAGGAAAAAGGTCTCTAGATCTTAGAGGTTTCAATATTATTACTCGTTGTGAAATTTTAAGATACATTTTTCTTGAAATAAATCTTATCTGATGCAAACCATTTGCATAAATCTTTCTTAATTTCTTTTTTCGATGCAGTTATTAATTTGATAAGATTAACATTACAGACGGATTGAAAATATGCTGGTGTTGCTGTGCAGATGGATTATTTTGATGATGAATTTGAATAATTTTATTACTGGAGAAGATATGTGCACCGCAAAATACAGGTAACCCTCCTATATCACGGTAGATAAGTTCCTAGAAAATGCCGTGTTGTGTGAAACTGTGTTATATGAGACCCAGAGCCAGTACAAAAAGAGGGGAGGGGGGGGTTACGTTCCGAAAACAATTTTTTTTTTAAATCTCCATATAAGAAACTTCCGACTTTACTCCGGGATGACAAGATCAAATCAAAGCTTCTCATATAGAGATCAAAATGTACATCTAATCTAAGCAAAATCAAAAGTGCATCTGCCGACGTGATCATCACGAATTCGAACAACGCAGCGTTCGTACACGTAGGGGTATTACGTCTCACGTCTAAACTGTGCAGGACGCTTTCCGCTATGACAACAGAATAGAGTTATAAATGAATAAATTATAATTTTTTATACATTTTTAAGTAAAGCCACTATAGTTCATTATTCCTCCCGTCATTATTTTAAGGTAATTTAGTTTTTAAATGTGTTAAACAAAAATCATATTACCTAGTGCTGTAGAAGTACAGTGTTGTACAAGAGTTTTCACAATTTTTCTTTATCGTATTAGAGCGAAACCGTGTTACAGGTTGCAGTGTTATACGAGAGTGTTCGCAATTGATCCGATCGTGTTAGAGCGAAACCGTGTTGTAAGATGCCGTACTGAAGGAGGGCTACCTGTACAACTTGATGTGTTAATATCAGTGTATGCGTGGATATGCAAGATCAAATATTAATAATATGTTGAACAGAAGTACCATTACAATCAACATACTAAGTAAGATATTTGTCTCATATTGTTACTTTGTAGGATGATTTTTATCGTCCAGTAAACAAGAAGAGTTTTCCGATGAAAGTTAATAAAAAAAGATGAATAATCCTTAAAATTATATCATATCGGGTATATCAGCTAAAAGTTCCATTCTTGAATTTACGTTACACAATCTCTTTGAAGAGTTTTGACGTAATACTTTATTTTTTATTGTGATTCCTTTAATCTTCCTTTTAAATCACCTTAATCGCACTTTTCCGAAAAATCTCTCACTTTAAACTTTGCACAACACTAAACACACTGCTCAAACTGAACTCAAACATCCTAAAGAGCTGAAGCACAACAAATTTTGAAGCCCCCCCCTCCCGCCCCATCACACCGTTTAAGATCGGTTTCCACATTTTAGGCATTTAAAGGCTTTCAGATCTTGAGTCTTCTCTGAATCCCCTGAAGACCGAATTTCATAGTTTTTTGGTTGTTTCGGTCACACACTTTCTTTGTTTCGTTAAAAAAATATTCAACAAACTTTACGTGGATGGCAATTGTGAAGTTCTTGCAACTCTAAACTATAGTAAATGTTATCAGTAATTATCTTAAAATAACCATCATACACATTTAATTCTTAAAATCACTGAGTAAATATTTTAAAAGGCTTTTTGCAGAAACTTTGAAATAATTAGTTCTCAAAATTTATCAGAGGATTAAAATAACTTTAAATTCTATGCATAAACAAAATTTGCAAAAATTATAGTAAATCTTTTAAACATAATCTAGCGTGATTCTCGCTTTAAACAATAAGAATTTATTTTAAAATGTTTTTTATACTCTAATGCATTTGCAAGAGCATATTTTATAAATATTACAGATAAATTGTTTAAGTATATTTTATTTATGCTATTGCGCATATATAGTTTTCATAATGATTATGAGTTGCAATAGTATCGATGAACAATGCAAAAATAACAACAACAACTGGTTTTCATTTAAGTGCAATGAAAAATCAGTTGACATCATCACCATGTGAATGATGAAAACAAACATAGTATTGTAGCAAATATAATTTTCGTTCCCTCTGACCCTAACATTTCTTCCCCCCCCCCCAAGTACTGATAATAGACTCATCGGAATGCGAAGGAAAACGGGTGTCTCAGACGAGTCAGTGAGGTGGGTGGTAAAATGTCGAGGCAGTTGATGTTACAATGTAATCGTGTGCTCTGGCCAGTGCTCTGAACGTCCCTGGTTCAATGCTCGTCGCTGCAAATTCACCACCGTGTTCACTAATGGCAGCCGGGACACGTAAAATAGGGCTTGGCTGCAATGTCCTCCAAGTTCTCAAATTTACCTCTGGAGGTGCGGGGTCAAGTGTTCCGGTCTCATCACTTGACTCGGTTCAAAATGACGGGGCCGGTCAGTTAGCCAAGTCGGACTCGAACCCTTGTGGTGCTAATTCAAAATAGGAGCCGCACCTTCATCGCCCATAGCCTTCGGAACTTTATCTGATGTTGCTGTCGGTCAAGTGGTATAAGCAACAACAACAACAACAACAACATGCAATCGTGTGTTCCTGTAAATATGTGATAATTGTGTGTGTTCTTAAAATGTGTATGTGCATTTTATGTCAAGATGTCCTGTGTAATAAAGTCCATGTTCAGCTAGCCGGATGTTGTTATTGCTTCAAATTAGTTATTGCTTCAAATAGTGTTTCTTATACAGCTTGTATTAAGAACCTAATATATGGTGGCAGACACTTAAATTTTTTGCTTGTTAGCAAACGCGTAGTGCACTTATATGTAAAGGGTATACTAGCCTCTGGATGTGTATTCTTTTGAGAAGTGTGACATAACTATCAATTAAAATAACCATGGTAGGTTTTATATGTAGTGCTTTGGTCACTTTTGTCAGGCCAAGGTCAATGCAAAATGAAACTTTCAATATCAATGTAGATTTCTAACACCTACAAAGTACCATATCGAAAAATATACTTCCTTATAGCTAAGTCGGTGTCCTAGCCCTTTCCGAGATATAAAAGGAAAGTTAATATATAATTGACATAGATTTTATCCATACCTTCATCAAACAATCCCTTCTATCCATCCCTTTATCTAACTACATAGAAGTTGATCTGTACAATAAATGATCGATTAGAGCCTCTAAACAGAAGCTGCTTGGTAACGAATTAAAACAAAATTTAAACAGTTTACCTATATGTGCATAAAACTTCACTATCGATAGACGGTGACTTAGGGTTAGACTTTCCTTGTGTAATTTAGTAATGTGATCTCCGATTACGGCTTCTGCGTAATCTATATATACGTATAAAACAGTTCCGTAACTGACTGACTGAGTGACAGACAAAACGCACAGACAAAACCGCTGGACCTAAAGGGCTGAAATTTTGCACGGCGATTCTTCTTATAGTGTAGAGGTGCCCTAATAAAGATTTTTGAAAAACTCTTCTTAGATTTTTTAAATTAAATTTTTAAGCTGTTTTTGAATCAGCTGTTTTTGAATTCGTTTTGTTTGTATCTTTTTTTCAAGTTTGCATTTAAAATAATAATCGGAGGGTTATAAAATTTATATCACGAGAAAGATCACAAAAATTTCTTTAAAATGATTAATTTTTTCGAATCTTTGCCTCCATTTTCTGATTTTTGGTGAATTTTTAAAGATTAATTTTTAGAATTTAATTTATTAAATGCTGATCACGTGGTTTCTTTTCTTTTTGTGATACTTTAAAATAATTTATCGTCACGTGCATGGCAATGAAATAAGTTGACAAAACTTTTTTTTTTCTTTCTAATACGGCAGATGATTGGAAATTACCCAAAAAAGTATTAAAATACGTAAAAGAAATGTTCATCAAACTGTACTGTATTAACTGTACTATATTCTTTAGTATGTTCTATTAGATTTAATTTGAATATTTTCTTCTATATTATTTTGTGTATAAAAATATACATTATGAATTTTTATAAATATAATTTTTGGTATTTTTTTTGGTATTGATTGCATACATTGACCATTGTATTTTATTTGAATGTACTCCGTAAAGAAGCACGGGTATTCAGTTACTTCTAGTATATTATTTTGGAATTTTTGTCGTTTCTTACTCAGCTAAAGTTCGAGTGGCGAGATAAGAAACTATTTTATAATTTAATTTCTTACCAATCTACCCATGGAGGTCGCCTAGCATCTAGTTATGTAAAAATCGAGATTTCATTACAGTGATCCTACTGATTCAAACACAAGCTTTGAAAAAGGTTATTCTACGAGGGTTGTGCACTTCTTGCGATCAATGACAATTTTGTTTTACTTGACATTATTCGAGTGAATTTATTCCGAAATATTAATGGTGAGATAAATGCAAGCAAGCATCAGTCCATATCACGTTGATATTAAACACTGTTATTATGTAATTAAATTACTCTTAATTACTCGCAAAATATACCCTGATATAAGTTCAAAATATAAGCCAATGATATAAGCCAATGATATAAGTTCAAAAAGTAAATTACATATATTAATTAAGGAAGTAAAGAATGGATTTTTTTAGAAGATAGTGAATTCTTTCTGGATATGCTGATTATTCACTGAGTTTTTGAAGTCATACTTTATTAAATGGATTTTCCGTTCATTACAGATGTAATTTCTTATCGTGCATCAAGCGAATAGTTTTAGACGCTTCCTTAACCTCTGTAATTATTAGATGCACGAGTTGATGTATTTACTAATTAAGTCATTCCTATATAATTTCTATAAAACGTAATGGTGCCACTTTTATCTCTACTGATGTAAACTACTTCTCTCTTTCGTTACATATTTGAAATTCATCTTCAGTCCAAACTTCTGTAAATGCTCCACTCAGAGTTTAAAATTTAGTCATTATGAGCATAAAATGATAATTAGACATTGAAGCTCATGAAGACTTTGAAATTTATGAATGATATACATCAATATACGTGCTTTAATATATTTTCATAAGCTAGTTCATGAAATTACCTTTTGTACCCGAAACTTTAGAGTGGTCCTGATTAAAGGGATCTGATTTAGTGAGGCTGTACACAATACATAAAATATGAATATATAACTCGTTATTGATATAATTATTTTACGTTAAATAAAGTTTAACCCTTCAGTGGGGGCTCCCGTGTACAAAGTACACGGGTTATACTAATTTGAATTAGATTCTTAAAAAACTTCCATCTCAATTAGTCTGGTGGTCAATCTTTATCTTTTACCGTATTTCAAAAATTTTTGTCAATTTATTTCGTTGTTATGCATGTGTCGCAAAATAAATTTAAAGTATCACAAAAACAAAAGGAACCACGTGATCAGCATTTAATAAATTATATTCTAAAAATTAATGTTTAAAAATTCACCAAATTTCAGAAAATGGAAATAAAGGTTCGAAAAAGATTTCATTTTAAAGGAATGTTTATGATCTGTCTTATGACATACATTTTATAACCCTCAGATTATTATTTTTAATGCAATCTTTAAAAAAAGTTACAAAAACAGCTTAAAAATTTAATTTTAAAAAAACTAAGAAGAATTTTTCAAAAATATTTCTTAGTGCACCCCTACATTATAAGAAGAATCGCTATGCAAAATTCCAGCCCTTTAGGTCCAGCGGTTTGGTCTGCCTTGTATGTCAGCCAATCAGTCACTCAGTCAGTCAGTCAGTTACGGAACTGTTTTATATATATAGATTAGCATTTATGTATCTGTAAATAGTAGACAAACTTTCTCCATAGGTTAAAATTGAGGTGAGCGAATACAGTAGGGTTAGTATATAACAGACTTAATTACCAGAGTTATATGTTAGAGCAGCAATTTATTAAATGTTAGAATGAATATATTTTAATTCCAGTTATTTATTCTCCTCACCATTATGTTTGTATTCACATGCATTCATTAGAATTACTTTGGAATGACGATCAGTTACTCTACAGTTTTGCAATTAACGACTTATATATTTGTTCATTAGATATGCTAAAAATCTTCTGTCAGATACCTCACATGAAACTAATGCTCAAGGATAGTGATCAAATGGAATGTCCAAAGAATGTTAATTTTGGCAGATTTAATTTGCTGAATTAATACTGGTGCTTACAATTAATTCCGATGCATTGCTTCCACTGCTCTTTTATAGTAATCAATTTTAAATCAAGATAGTAAAGAAAAGGGGGAAAAATTAAAGTGAAAGCTATGGTAAATTAATTTAACAAAATTAACCGCATAACCAAATTTACAAGAGAACTTTTAAAATGTCATTTTCGTTAAAACGCTTTCTTTGATAGATTTAATTTAATTTTGTACTTCTTACGTTACTCTTCGTATAACTACTTAATTTAATGCTAACGACTTTCCTCAAGGAAACACGCAATAAAGTACTTTTTGATAAAATGTCACTGAAGAAAAATTTGCAAAAATTTTATTCCAAGAATATTAACAATTTTTTTCTCTCTTACTTTATCGAATATAATTATTAGAATTAAGGAATGTAAAGTTCATTCGCTTTAATTCGTTTTCATTAAGGATTGTCCTAAAATTTATATTGTCGAAACGTAAAAATTATAAGAAATTAATTATTTTGCTTTATTTTTTTTATTGAAATGAAAGCTATCAGTCAGTTAATTGTTCTTTAGGTTAATCAAATACAGTAAAATAAAGAAAAATGTGTGTATTTATTCACGGTATTAGCTTACCGATATCAAAATGAAAACTCATCTCCTTAGAAATATCTCTCAACACTTTCAAAGTCTTGCTAAAATGCCCTAGCAGATGAAGATGAATTGATTTTTTCCATATTTCCTTTTGAAATATTCCAATTCCAATTCATGCATATAAATTAGATAGATGGTGCGGCAGGTACTTTATGTTTAATGCGTTACTGCTAAATATATAGATAAATAGTCAGTTTTTCAATTCCACAGTCCCTTTTCTTTTGACTGAGATCGAGATATTGAAAAGTTAACTTGGAAATTTAATTTTTTTGAGTTTTTGACATTATGTTTTGATTTCAATGTATCCTATGCTCAGTACTTTCTCTGATCAATGCGGGGATCTCGGGGCCGGTGATGATATCATTTGGTTTGGCTTGAATAACCGACTCGGTCAGGTCACCTAATCAGTGGCGTGGTGAGCATTACTGGCTTCCGGGTCACGATAGCTTTTTGGCGCCTCCCCCCCCTCGAAAAACACTAGCATCCAGGAAAATTTTGTTTGTCTTGGGGACCATTTGGCGCCCCTCTGCGAGAGGCGCCGGGACGCGAATTTCAAATACGTACATGCATCCTGCAACCGAGGGCGGAACTAACCGGAACGGCCAATGAGCACATGTTCTTTACTACGCGTGCATTTGGATTTGGAAACTTTTATGTTTGGACTTTTATATTTGCTTATATTCTGTTTATCTAGTCACTCATCCTGTGTGTAGCGTTTGTTCTCACACGCTTATAAATTGGAAAGAAAATCAAGTATTTTTCTCTATAAAAAAAAAATAATAATAAATTAACGCACCTTTTAAATATCTAATAAAGATTTCGTGTTTATGCATTTTTTAATAAAAAGCTAATTTCTGTCAACATTTTAACGACACAATTTTAACGACAATAGGTAAACTTTCACTATCCGCCATTAAGCCGTTGAGTGCTTTTGAAAACAGAAAGCATGCGCTCGCGATCATTGGCCGTCACGGTTAGCCCCACCCTCGGTTGTAAGATCCAAGTACGTATTTGAAATTCGCCACCGGGACATGATAGACCCTCTTGACCCCCCCCCCCTCGCTACGCCACTGCACCTGATGAAGAGACTAGTCGATTGCCTCTTAGCATTTTTCTTATTCTAGTAATTTTAGTATTTATTTGAATTTTGGCTTCAAATTCAAAAAATTTAATATCATAAACGTTTTTAAGATTAAAATTAAAGGGATAAGCTATAACTGATTTTTTTTAAAAATCGTGAAAAATCTTAATAAAGATATCACTAATTTTTTAAAATTTTATTTACCTGTGAAAAATCAAAATAACAAGAAAGATCTTCATTTGGAGAAAGTAATGACCCATATTAGAGATTATTATCGTTGATAGAGGTATAGCTATGACTAAAATAAGTAAAGATTTAACAGTTATAAATAGACTGAATATTTGTTAAATAACAGCTTAAAAAAAAGAATATAATATATTGCCCTGGCTAAAATCACAATACTTGATCAACAGAGATAAGCTATAACTCAAAATTTTTAAAAAAATCGTCAAAATTCTTAATAAAGATATCACTAATATTTCATTTTTTAAAAATTTTATTTATACGTGATTAATCAAAATAACAATAAAGATAACATTTTTATTTTTTGAAAGTATTGACTTATTAATGATATTAATATCGAGGGTATAGGTAAAAATTTTAAATAGGCTGATAATTTGTTAAATTAAAGTTTTTAAAAATTATGCAATATATATTTCCTTAGTTGAAATCTCAATACCTGATCAAAGAAAAGTTCTAATAATTTTAGAACAAAATTAGCAAAACATATTCTGAGATTTTATTGTATTATATTTGTATAATATAATTGATTTTTAATAGTTTATGAAAATGTAAAGATTTTTGGTCCTTTAAATTTGTTTTCAAATCAGCTGGTATTTATATAAAGTTGTTCTTTAGACTGAATACGTCTCACAATTATTTAGTCCGTAGTTTAACAAATTTATATTTATTTATTTTTTTAATCAAGTAAACTTGATCGATGGATATCATCTTCTCATAAATCAGATGAAATAACATGAGCTCGTCCTAATTTACGTCACATTTTGAATTAATATCTCAAAATTCTCGCTAAATTTACTTTGAAGTTTGGTAAACTTGAAATAAGAAAAAAGCAAGATGAAGTTTGAGCTTTTCAATCAATTACTACGAATAATTAATCACCGAAAAAATTTTTCTTTGCGTTAAGTATTTGCAGCATATAAAAATGTAATTACTGCAGCATAAAATAAATTGATTATTATTTTGATAGAAACAATCTTTACGGCCATTTAGTAAAAAAAATAAGTATAATATTGTATAAATAATTAGAATCTACGAACTTGATATTTTATAAAGTTTTAAATGCATCGATTTAGATTTAGAAATTTCATGAAACACTTCTGCCGACTGATTATAACATTTTAGCATTGGAGTCATAGAAAGCGCATTTTCTTACGTTCCGATGTTGCACTGTTAAAATAAAATGTTAATTCAGGTTAGTTTCAGGATGTAATATTTTTTGGTAGCGAATTTACATGTTTTGAGTATCACACTATTGTATATTAAACATGCTTCCGTACCATTCTAGTTATACTTCCATTTTTGTAATATACCTAAAACAGCATTTCTTTTTTACATCTTTGTGTGTATATATATATAAATATACATATATATATATACACACACACACACACACACACACACACACATATATATATATATATATATATATATATATATATATATATATATATATATATATATATATATATATATATATATACCCAACAAACACAGAGGCATCGGGCCGGGGCCGGATAATTCCGGCCAGCCGATTTCTCCACTGCCGGACCGGCGCATTAGGTCAGTATCGGATCCGTCACGGGCTTGTCCTCTGGCCCGCGACTTCCCCGTCGAGTGCTGGGCCGCTTCCGGTAACAATGAAGCTATCGTGCATCCGAATGCGAACCGTGATAGAACCGCAAAGTTCCCGTCGATGTGGACATACAGCCGCACCATTGCCGGAGGATGACGGGACGGTTACGGGAGCAATAATTCGTGTCGACAGGCCGTCAAATACCCATCTCGAAACCATCAAAGCGCCGTCGATCAGGGTTACTTTCCAGCACTGGGCCATAATTGGAATTCCGACAGAAGTTTTTCTTAGACCCCTTCCTTTCACATGCTTTTTATTTTTATTAATGAGATTGTTTATGAAAACAGTACTTATGATAACAGTGTTTATGATAACATTTGATATACATCAGATGATATATATCTGTAGATATCACATGTTATATATATAATACTTGATATATATAACATCTGATATCTACCCTTACACTTTATTTCTTTTTTTTCTGGCTCTCCATGTATAACTAGTATTAATATTTTTAACTTTTCTCTTTTTCTCATGTATTTTCAGGTAATAGAAAATATTAATCTCTGCTAAAACCTAAAATTTTTGTTCAGAATAATCCCTTAAAATTATATTTTGTACATGTTATTTTAAGTAAAGTTCGTAAATGTTCTCGAGATAAGAAAATTATAATATTTTCCATAGAGGAAATTTATTTCATTCTTCTCAAAGTTAAAAGTGAGGTGTATTATATATTTGAAAACCAGGAATTACCCGATTATATAACTTTAATTGTTATAATTTATTTGAAAATGATTTAAAATTAAAATTGAATGTAGTTCAATGTTTTATAAATTTTGTTCAGTACTTTTTTAGTAGTTGACAAGTGAAAAAATTTCATAGTTTTGCATATCAAAGAATGGTTCATTGTTAAAGCTTAGCTGTTCAAGAAATATTTTGTTTTGAGACATCTTCAAATACGTTTTGATAAGTTTATTCTTTGGTGATAAAAAATAATAATATTCTGTCATCCTACAGTCTTATATTGCGGAATACGATAAGACTGAAAAAAGGACTGAACAATATTTATAAAACATTGAACTACATTCAATTTCAATTTTAAATCATTTTCAAATAAATTATATAAATTAAGATTATATAATCGGGTAATTCGTGATTTTCAAATATATATTACACCTCACTTTTAACTTTGAGAAGAATGAAATAAATTTCCTCTATGGAAAATATTATAATTTTCTTATCTTGAGAAAATTTACGAAGTTTACTTAAAATAACAAGTACAAAATATAAACATACCTCTCGGTCATTGTCCAATGACGGTATATTAAAAAAATGTTGGAAATAAAGAAAATCCCACATCCCACATAGTCGAGCATCGGAGAGTAACAAATGTTGAACGATGTACAGAACTGAAGACATTAACTGTGTCGGAATATAATTAGCATAAATATCGTGCGCCATAAGATTCGCCAACACAAAATCGCCAATTTTTATACTTCCTGTATAAAAGATTGGCTACTGCCCAAAGAGCATTCACGTCTATTTTTAGAATTCCCCCCACTTTTTCCCAGAAAACGCTACTTGCACCTGCAACGAGTGTCCACGGAGTGAGGACAAAGGAATCTCACCCTCCAAATGCCAAGAGAGGAGAAAGTCAAGAGAGGGGGATGGGGGACGACAAGTTAGCTGCAGTGTTAAAAAAAATTAAAACTAATTTATTAGTAAAATAATGAATATAAAAATATTATTATGCTAGATAACTACTTAGAGTTAAAAATGAATTTTACAAGTATAACTGGAAATAAACAAAACTACATTGGTTTTAAAAACGCTACTCCACGTAGCAACCAGTTGGGAAATACATTTTTCGTTTTTGTTTTAACACGTTTTAACCCATCAAATAGCGTCGGTTAGGGCGGTTTTTGTCAGGTTGCAGGAAAATACTATTTTATGCCCTGAGCCTATAAACCACGGCCCGGGATAATTTGCACTATATTAATTTTGAACGTGTCCACATCAACAACTGAAAAACAAAGCTTTTTGTCTCTAATTTTTGTGCTGGATTTTGTGATTGCTGACCAATAAAAATATTTCACAGGTAAGGAAACTTCATGATATTTTTTCATTAAAATATCAGAGCACCTCACTAGAATCAGCAGAAATCCATCAAATATGCCTCATTATTTACAGTGGCTCCCAAAAGTGTTCGTACACTTACGATTTTCAATGAAATAGGGGTCTATCCATTAATTAAAATGAATATTTCAGAATGCGTATTTAAAATAAGATGTATAATCTATTCTTAACAAAACTACATGAAATATTTTAAAAACATAGTAAAACTTTATTTTTAAGAAACCAGTAATCAAAAAGTAACAAAAACTTTATCCCACAACAGTCATCGAACACTTGTAAAAAAATCTCTACTTATAAGTAAATATTCTAATTTTTCGTTAAATTAATATTTAGTAGGATATCCTTTAGCATCAACAACAGCTTTTAAACGCCTGGGAATAGATTGCACTAGTTCTTTTGTAATTTCTGCATCAATGTTCATCCATTCTTCCATCATAATTGTTTTTAGTTCGCTTTTTCTTTTAAAAATGTCGTATTTTCGTAATCGAACCTCCAGTTCTCTCCAAAAATGTTCTATTGAGTTTAAATCTGGCGATTGAGGTGGTGTTTTCAAAACTTGTGGACAATTATAGAGACACCAGAGGCGAACGTTGAGAGCCGTGGGCTTAGGATCGTTATATAAAAAAAAATTAAAAATTTCAAATACCCAAATTTTAGGCTGATAATTTTAAATTGTCTCTTAAAATATTTATATAAACAGCACGATTTATTATGCCATCAATAAATACCAAATTACCTAGTCCTGATGTTGACATGCACTCCCACACAATGACACCTCCACCGCCATGCTTCACTGTTCCTACTAAGTTCTTAGGATTAAGTTCCTCATTTTTTCTTCTCCATACAATTATACGCCCATCGGAACCAAAAATGTTAAACTTGCTTTCATCGGCAAATAAGACATTATTCCAATAGGTTTGGGCTTATTAATCATTGATAGTGCGAAGGAAACCCGAGCTTTCTGTTTTTCTCACAAAAAAAATTCTACGGGCAAAACGCCCATATAATCCAGCTGCTCTGAGAACTCGTCGAACAGTTTCAGGTGAAATTGAAGTAGAAAATGTTTCATTAAATTCTGCAGAAAGTTTTACAGCACTCAAACGTAGATTTTTCACAAATTTTTTAATTATAAATCTCTGATCACGTTTTGTTAACTTTGCCGGACGACCTTTTCTTATCTTGATTTTGATCCGATTTTCTTCTTTAAAGCGTTTTATCACATACTGCACAGTATAATGGGATAAATTAAGTAATTTAGCAATATTCCGAACTGATTTACCACAACTATGATGAAAAATAATCAATTTTCGATCAATGCTGTTTGTTGTTTCTTTGCGAGCCATTTTTAAATAATAAATAGAACATTACGGAATAGGAAAGCAAAAATTAAAGCCAAACGATAATTTAAATGCCACCATAATTCAAAAATGAAAATAAAGCGACAGGCGATAATTTTAGTTATGAATTTATCCGAAAATATTTCAGTGTACGATGACTTTTGTGAAATAGTTTTTGTTACTTTTTGATTATTGGTGTTTTAAAAATAAAGTTTTACTATGTTTTCAAAATATTTCATATAGTTTTGTTAAGAATAGATTATAAATCTTATTATTAAATGCCCATTCTGTAATATTCATTTTAATTAATGGATAGATCCCTATTTCATTGAAAATCGTAAGTGTACGAACACATTTTGGAGCCACTGTAGGTGTTCATATTCAAAATGAACTATTTCCCTTTTGGAACAAAAAATAAGACATGAAATAATATCACTCTTAAAATTTTGTAAATATTATTCTACTGTTTTAGATTCCACCCCTGATCTAAGCAACCAAGACCGACTTACTGTTGTAGTAAGATTTGTTCTATTAAATAATAAATCAAAGCAAATAGAAATTAGGGAGCATTTTTGGGGGATTTATTTCAATATCAGATTTCCTTGAAACGGATAAATCAAATAGGTCTACAAAATGTAAATATGTGGAAAGTATGTTACATGAACCATTTAAAAATGAAAAATATATTATAGCTGAAGATTTATACGATGAAACTGACAACATTGCCCTCTATATTTCCCTTGAAATGAACGCGTTAAATGTGATTCAATACCTATTTACAAACAACCTCATCTATCTGTTTCCAAATTTAGTGATTACCATACGAATTTTATTAACATTGCCTGTGACTGTGGCTAGCGGGGAAAGAAGCTTTTCAAAACTTAAAATAATAAAAAATTATTTGAGATCTACAATGGGACAATAAAAGCTTTCAGACTTATCTATTATTAGCATCGAAAAGGACATTTCGGAAGATATAGATGATCAGATATTATAACAGAATTTGCATTAAAAAAAGCAAGAAAAGCAAAGATTATCTTTTTGACTGACTTATTAAGTATATGCATTAATAGATATGTGTTGTATGTATTTAATATAACGTATTAATTTAGTTGTTATATCAATACATTGATAATTATTATGTTAGGTTATAAAATTAAACAATAAACTGAATTTATAATATTTTCTGTAATTCGTTGTTTCATTTAAGGTAAAAATATTTCAGAGAAATTTCAATTAATCCATACGGTATGAGGGGGGGGGGATTATTCTCGCACACGTATGGCAGCTACCCTAGAAACTGCCCTGTATTTACTAGCACATTAAAAGCTACTAAATTACTGTTAACATTTACATACATACAAACACACACTTTCTAATTTTATCTCTGATGAGATGGAGTTTGTTTTTATGAAACATATTCGAAAAATATGAATACAGTTCATATCAATGGGTATTAAAACTTATAAAGTATTTGTACCTACATTTACATATACGTTGGTCTGCTATATGAAATTTATTTTCAGTCATCAATTATTTTTATTTCATTTCCTCGATTCATTCTTTATTGTTCTATACATCACTAGGTATAAAGTATGCTAATAAATACTGTAAAAATGACGAATAAAATTCAATGTACCTCAATATTTTAATAACAATATTATGACTGTATAGAGGTTTAAAAATGTATGATATGTTTTTAGTGTTTAATCTGTTAAACATTTATTGAAATGCATTCGGACGCAATTTCATTTAAAAGAGAACTGTCACTCGAAGTATTTTACTTTATGCTATGAATATATCTATCTTCTGATAAATAAAAACGGTCATGTTATTCATTACAAAATCAATATACTTACCCTCCCCCCCCCCGAAAAAAAAAGTGCCGAAAATAAGCTAAAATGGTCATGTTTCTATAAAACAATGGCTCCAATTCCTGCGTCACGAAATATTTAAATCATGAAATAATTATCAACACCATCACCGAATAATTTGAAGTCCAAATAAGTGTAACCCAGCTGTCTACCAAAAAACGAAATGTAGCGCCTAACGAAATTGAAATTGGCCCAATGCAACTGGTGGTAGGGTTGCCAAGTAAATCGCAGAGAACCTGAGTATGAATTGAAGTGCCAGATAGATACCCGCTTTGGTATCCAAGAGAGTCTGCCGAAACGTCCGTCTTAATCAAAATGAAAAACAAATTTAGGCAGGTACTACTCTTTGCTCTCTTGTGCATAAACTCTTGATCGAAAAAATTATCCATTTGTAAGTGGATGTTTATTTCATTTCTATATAAAAGCCAAAAATAAATTAATATAATCTAACAATAGTTGATGTCTGTCAAAACATGACGGCTAGATAGTAAATGAATGTACTAATACACAAATTATATTCAACACATCATTGTCAAATGTTGAAAATCATAATAATGCGCAGAAACAAATTGTGATTAAGCAGCTTCGTGCTTAGTGAGTATCCAAAGACAGATTTAAAAATATCACTGAGCATGTGCAGAAAGCAATTTTTTTTAATTGTAAATTATCGCTAATTAAACAGCATGAAATAAACAATTTCCATGAGGTTTACTGTTGTATTTCACAAATATAATTATCATAAAAATAAATAAGGCAGAGATAGATCTAGAGAGACTTCTCGGAATAAACGTGTTTATCATTAAATCATGTCACTGACCGTGCGCGGAAACAGTGAGTTTCTAAAGACAGATTTAAACATGCCACTGAGCATGCGTAAAAATCAATTGTAAATTGTAAATTATCGCTAATTAATAGAAATTGCTGTCACAAAAACCAAATTTAACAAATCCACAGATTACAATCTTTCGTTTAAGACCAAAATGAAGTAAATTTGTAAGGTATACACAAGATTCGATTCACAAGAATCGAACTTTTGAGTGAATTAAAGAAGCTGCTTTAGATATGCTAATTTCGGCATACGCGCTTAGTATAAATACCACGCAGCGTCATTAATGAAAAAGGGGAGGTTGTTAAGGTTGAAAAGGTGTTATCCTGCGCTAGTGCTTAGCGGGCCAGAAGTTTACATGGCAGTACTGCTGGTTTGACTTACTGTTCGTGAGTATAAAAATATATTGTTCTTGAAAGCTGTGTTTATACATTCCGTACAAGTAGTACGCATGCTTATTGCTGTAAAAGCCAATTATATGTGCAACGAATTCAATAAACATTGTTGCATGTATAAACTGTGTTTGCTTCAAATTCAAATAGAGTGCCACTTCAAATTATATACACCCAAGTCTGGGTAGAAGTGAGCATAGAATCTCTATAAATTGATGCAGTAGTTTTCTCTCACGGACTGCCCCAAAAGTCGGCTTAGCAAATTAAATATATAAATGATATATATTATGCATATATCACATAGTATAACCGAAAGATTATATTATGTCAGCCGTATACTTCTGATATAATACAATATTTTCATACAAGGAAAATTATGTGAATTTTTCGTGCAAAAGAAGTTTCACAAAAGTGAAATAAATATTTATGAAAAGTCTGTTAAATTTAATCTTCGCCTTCCCTTTCAAATCCATAATTCTGATGCAGATTTCTGTTACTTGTGGTTACGAATCGGACTATCGATTCCGGGACGTTAGAGGGAAAGCGGTTTCGGGTCGATTCCCATCCAACCATCACCGGCCCTCAAACAGGTACACACTACAGGATTCCCCGTCGGAGATTCGTAAATCACCCGGCAACGGTACGGATCATTTTCCCCGAACCTATCGTTCTACCGGCGCCTCCAGAACCGGCCCGTCAAGTTGCCGTCAGTCTTGTGTTTGTTGGGTATATATATATATATATATATATATATATATATATATATATATACACTCATGGACAAAAAAATTAGCGCACCAAGAAGGAGTCGTTAAAATGAAACGAAATTTTACATACGTAATGACTACTTTGATATAAGTAAATGATAAGAAAATCAAAGAAAAGGGATAATTTATTTCAGAGAAAAAGGCAAAAGAACGGAGGAGTTAATACTCCGTTGGACCCCCTCTAGCCCGAATGAACGATGCGATACGATCGGGCATTGAGTCATACAAGTTCTGTATGATGTCTTGAGACATTTCGTTCCATATTTGCTGTAACCTTGCCTCTAGTTCGTTCAAACTTGTGGGATGCCCAACTCGTCGTCCCAAATGATCCCAGATATGCTCGATTGGAGACAAATCTGGGGATCGGGCAGGCCAAGGAAGGGTAGTAACAGTGCGGAGACAGTCTTGTGACACCCTTGTCGTATGAGGCCGAGCATTTTCTTGTTGAAAAATGGCTCCTGGGAGCCGTTGCATGAGTGGCAACACATGCGGTTGCAGGATGTCATGAACATACCGCTGGGCTGTCATGGTGCCACGGAACAATACTAGGGGTGACCGTGTATTGTAGGCAATGGCACCCCATACCATCACACCAGCTGTGGGAGCAATGTGTCGCTGTACAGCAAAGGCAGGATTGAAGCGTTCACCACGGGCTCTCCACACACGAACACGATTGTCATCACTGCTGAGATTGAATCTGGATTCGTCGCTAAAGACGACCTGGTTCCATTCCGCTGCAGTCCAGTTTCCTCGTGCGCGGCAAAACTCCAAACGGAGACTTCGATGGGTGGGCGTCAAGGGCAGCACACGTAATGGGCACCGCGATACCAACTGTCCTTCAGCCAGGCGCCTTCGTATGGTTCGAGAAGACACAGAGGCCCCTAGTGAAAGTGTTACCTGTGCCTGGATGGCGGCCGATGAAGCAGTTGGCTGTATGCGTGCATTTCTTACTATGTGGCGGTCTTCTCGACGACTGGTCTGTCGAGGGCGCCCTGAGCCTGGTCTTCGTGTACATGACATCTCTCGGGTCCACTGGTCCCAACATCTCCTCACAACACAATCAGAGCGGCCTAATTGACGAGCTACTCGCCTATCTGACCACCCAGCTTCCATCATCCCGACGATTCTCCCCCTCTCAAACTGCGACAACTGCTTATATTGTCTTCGAACACGTTGTAATGGCATGTCTATCTCAGCTCTTCCTTTGTAAATGATTCAGCACACTGAATCAAGCTTTGGTTACCTGTTTTATACTCCACAGAGTACGATGTTCCATGCCCTCTACCGGCTATACGTAATGCGCAATCACGCTGCATTTCTAATCATTTTCTTATCTCCCCGACATGTACTTTCATTGCAAGTTTCGTTACGATCCCGCAATTATTTCTTGGTGCGCTAATTTTTTGTCCATGAGTGTATATATATATATATATATATATATATATATATATATATAAATATATATATATATATATATATATATAATGAAGGGCCGACCAAATAAGAGAATACCGATGATATTAAGGACCCACCATTTCACAGGTAAGATTTAAAACACTAGAAGAATCACAGCATCCAAATGATCGGAAGCCGCAATACGATCAACACATCAAAACATTTATTTTGGCGGAAATCAGCACAACTTCTCGTGGGAACAGAATACCGATGAGTTCCACATTTACATGGCGCAGAGCCTTAAATACACTTTTTGAGACAATCTCGTCATGTGATCTTGATAGTGGGGTTCAATTGGTTAAAATTTCGAAGTGACGTGATATTGCTCAGAAGTAGTTAATTTAGGTACCCAGGCCATGCAAGTTTGGTTTCAAAAGTAGTAGGGACGCCATTTACATAATTTCACCCAAGGGTTTTTAGAACTTAGAAATTAGGTTAATTTAGGTTTTAATTTAAGTTTTCTTTAGCTTTATATGTTATAGCGTATATTTGAATGTTATATATATATATATATATATATATTCATTTTTGAGTGCGTATTCTTGGAATACATGTTATCCCACCCCGTAAGGAAAAGGTTAAAGAACTATACTTTATGTGGTTTTATATTGTTCTGATGTGGAATAAAATATTGAATCAGTTCTGCATAGTAAGATGAGCCCTATTATCTAAAAAACAAATGTTTAAGATTTTAATTCTAGAATAAATTATAACACAAATCATAAGCTCGAGAACAACAGCTAAAATATTCTCTTTGACTCAATATTTTTCAGCATTTCAGATTCAGTTGTGTACGAATGCATGACGTCCATATTTTTAAACAAAGGTTTTCGAGTTTTTCAAAATATAAGCTTTCGTTTCTTCTTCATTTTAAATCCCTTCATTCGCTTGGCAGCTTTTTTCCATTTATTCAATATCGTAGACAGGGGATATTTTCTCCCTGTGATCTGTCCTGACAGTTTCTGCTGCATAATGGATGAACTTGAACCAGTACCCAGAAAAGCATATCATTGGAGACAGATTCAAACCGTGAAAGACAAAACGTGTTGGACATTTCAGTAAATATACGCAGGTTTAGAGTTTACACTATACTGATAGAAGAGTAATAGCTTCCTTTTTAACGCTGTAAATAATTTTGTCGGTGGTAGTTCTTGGAAAAGTCTAAAAGGAATAAAGCTTTCAGATTAGATAATTAAACAGATATTAGAGCAAAAGCTAATTTTTAACTACGTAATATGATTTATTAAAATAAACCTGCGTGGGGTTTGTTAGACCTGAGTAAAAACACATTATGTACCCATCCTCTATGATAAAATTGGTCCAGTTCTCAGCAACTAATTTCAAGGACATCCCCATTTTTGACTGTGCTAATATGAAGATCTTAACATTCGGCTTTGGGACAAAATGTTCTTATTGTCTTGGATCGTCTTCCTCTAACTTGTTCGAAAGTTGATAGCGTAGTCCAAAAACGAACTATTTCTATAAAGATGTCCTAGAGCTAGCAGATACGATGCTTCTGAAATAATCAAGAAATAAGAAATGGATATATAAGGAAAGGAAAGAATTAGCATATGAGCAGATATCTTTTTTTATGTGTGTGTGTAATTACCAGGGGAAAAGTTTTAAATCAACTAGTTTTTTTTGTTTCTTTTCCCGTAAAATGTTTTGTTTGAAAAGACAATTAAACATAGGACACAAAGGAAAGCATCGACAAAATGCCAAAACTTCTATAAAAAAGAAATGTTAGCTTGGCGAACAATGTAACTTGTTCTATTTAGACTTGTTCAATTTAGACTTTTTTTTTTTTACTATCTTGAGTTGCACAGACCACAGTTCAACACTTCAAAGTTACGATTCTAAAGAACCCAAAGTACAATAGAAAAAGAAGCTACATTATTCCGCTAGAAAACGTAAGAAACGCGTTTGTCTCAGCGTAAGAGACTGGCAAGCATTCTGGGTTTAACGAGTAGGAATCAACACATAGAAACAAACCTTTCATGCTTGCAGTATTTTTTCTAAACTGAAATTTCTTTAAAATTTCTTTAAAGCATTTACTGAGGAAGAATATAACAATAGTCTAATTCCTTATTAAAAAGGTTTGTTATATGAAATATTTCCTTAGTGTTAGTCCCTTGGTGACTTAAAACGTGTACCTCGCCTTCCCAACACAGTACGCATCAACGCGCCTATACTTGCTACGTGTATTAAAATACGATAGGAAAACTGTTGTTATTTGATTTAACGTAAGTTTCGATAAGTATAATTCCCTAATCTTGAAAAAATGTCTTGTTAAATACAAAGAGCAGGAAAGTATATGCTTTCTTTTATCAAATCATCAAACATTCTTCTAATTCATAGCTTCCCAACCTGAGGGTAATCACTTCCAAGTTGATCATTACAGTTGTTTGTGGTTGTGATAATTATTTAGGAATCATGGAGTCGTAGATTTTCAAATAATATTTCAATCCTTATAGATCTATTCAAATATTTCTCTAAGTATGTAACATTTGTATAAAGAAGGTCAACATCTGAGGATTCTTTAAGAATATTCAGTGCCCTACCCTGCTCATATACAGGGTGGTCATAAAATCTTTGCCGATGTATGGACATCTAGGGTCCGTTCCGTTCAACCAATCGATGAGATTTCAGATATAGTTATTCAGAAATTCTGGATTCTGTGAACGGCAACAAAGTGGCGCTTACGGTTATGGTTATAGGTACAGAAACTCGAAATTTTCGGATGGCAACGTCAATTTTTTCCCTTCGCAAAATGCTCAGCGCGTGCGAAAACCTTAAAGAGCGTTGGAACGGTGCGTGTATCAGAAGAAACGGATGCGTTATGCACGCACGAAAAAAACAGCTCTGCGAACGGCCTGTGATGGCACCCATGTGGAAAATATGCATCCAAATAAAAGTTTTCTTTTGTCCCATCTGTGTTGTCATCAGTGATTGGTGTCTTGCCTCTGTCATATGCAAATTTGATTTGTAGGCCTCGATCTTGTTTTTGTTGGCCGTTCACAAAGCGTTTTTTGTGCGTGCATAACGCGTCCGTTTTTTGTGATGCATGTACCGTTCCAACGCTCCTTAGGGTTTTCGCATGCTCTGAGCATTTTGCGACGGGAAAAGTGGATGTTGCCATTCGAAAATTTCGAGTTTCTGTACCTATAACCGTAACCGTGAGTGCCACTTTGTTGCAGTTCACAGAATCCCGAGCTCATACCTCTGAATAACTATATCTGAAATATCATATAGATCGGTTGAACGGAACAGCCACTAGATGTCCATATATCGGCAATGTTTTTTTATGACCACCCTGTATATTAAACATTCCATAAAATTTTAATAACTTGCTATAATGGACCTTTAGTATGTTCTCAAATTTTTGATTTGGTTCTTTACCATGGTCCTTCATGTCAGAACACATGGAAAATAAACTCAGTAGAGAGGATTCACTAATGAATAAACTAAACATTTCCGAGACTCGTCTTTTAAAGAATGCAAATAAATGATGAATTTTCAGCTGCTAATTTGTAAGTTGATTTCCCAGGTGCACGTAAAGCCATTGAATTAAATATTAAGCTTTAATTATATTGCAAAAAAACACCTTTACATGATTCTTTTAACCTATTAACAGGTCTTTTCAGCAAATTGTAGTGCAGTAAGGTTACGGGTCACATGACGATTAGTACGGAACATTAGAAAAGAACATTGGAAAATATTAATTTAAGGAATAACATTTAAGTAATTTTATTACATTCATATTTTCAGTGCGGAAGATTTTTACATGTCTGTGTAATGTTATTTGCCGCAGTGCATATGAAAAGCTGGTAAATATTAGAATTTACCGTGTCTGATATTGATAATTGTTAGGATATTCACGTAAATTCTAAGATTTATTAGCATTCATTATTTTAAGTTACCATAAAGTCAACCGATTTGATTTATTTTTATTAAATTCATTATTTTCTTTGTATCGTAGTTAAGCACTGCTTATATGAAAAAAGATTGACTAATTATCATAAGCTAAAGAACCTTAATTTTGAAACCCCATTTCTCGCTACAACTATCAGGGTACGAAATCGTCTCTGACTCGACAACAACTTTTATTAAGAGTCAATACACAAGGGGTTGAAGGTTGAAGATATAAAGTAACGAAGGTTGACGATGTAAAGCATGGGTGGGCAGGCTTTTCCAGGGTACGGGCTACTTGTAATATTTTCAAGGTATTGCGGTCCACCCAGTGGCGTAGGTGTGGTGAGCTTAAAAAAAGTGTCTACAATATTTATTATAACTTAATAATATATATGGAATATGTACTTACCTACATAACTACAATATAAAAATATAACCCCGTTTAAAGCAAAACGCAAAACTAACATAATAATAAACTAACATAATAATAAAAGCCACAAATATAATAATATCAAATGATGCATTTATTATCAAACAATTCAAAATACATTAAAAAATAAATCATTTTCATCTAAAGTTAGTTCTCGTAGTTATAGTTAGTAGAAGACTTAGTCTGCATACTTAGTCTCCATAAATATGTTTCTTTTAGTATGCGCGACTTAGGTCTTGGTAAAGGTGGTCCCCCCAAAATGACTTGGTGGTCCACCGGTCGATCGCGATCGACTTAATGCCCACCCCTGATGTAAAGTATTGAAGAAATAAAGAAGGTTGAAGCATAAGAGCACAACTAAGTAATTTTCATGAGGCTAAAATGGTTGCGGGGAACATCTTTATAAAAGCTGTCAGGAAGTGATGACGAATTTAGGAGTGATAATAACTAGTTATACAGTATTAGTCTATTTGCCATGGTTAGACGACGTGAATTCACCAAATTATTGTGTGATGGGTGGACAAGGTAAGGCGTTATTTGAATAGTGGTCCAACTCCATTCTTGTTCATTTTGAGATAGAGAGCCTTAAAGTCTAATGAGTGCTGCGAAAGGACAGCTGAAGTCTGATTTGTAAGGCACGCTTTTGGCAGCAGAAATAAGCTGGAGGTGTAACTGTTTAAAAATAAGATAGAAATCACTTGTATGAACGTGAAAGTTAAGCTAACTCCAATTTTTTTATTAAAAATTCGTGTTGGACCACTATTCAAAAACGGCCTTCACGTATCCTCTGTCAAGAAAAGGTAATATTTCTTGTACAAATGAAAACAAGAACAGCTGTGGCACTAATATGGGATTTAAATATTGTTATTTTAAACTTAATACATATTTGTTACTTAAGATTATGCTAAACATAAATTATGCCAAAAATGTTGGAAGTAATTCTATTGGAATGTTCGAATGATCCGTTACACAGGATTCTGAATATAATTTAGGTACTTGGTCACTTGGGATACATCATGTTATATTAAATCCATTTGCTGCATGTAATATAACGTGCTATATTACACAAATGATTAGATTATTGCTTTCACCTTGTTAAATTTAATAATTAAATTTCAGCATTTTCTTTTTGTAATCGAAAGTGTCTGTTTAGGACAAAATCTTTTCAGAACAACTTTAAGTCTCCATTATTAATAAATTATTTAAAGAAATCAAAATAATTCTTTTAAATCTAATTCTGTCGGAATTGAAAAGTGAAAAATTAAATTTGCTGAAAGTTTTCTGTTTAGTAATAAGACAACAATGTATAAAAATTTAAGTGTTACAATAACATTGTAAATATTAAGTTAAAAACATTAAATATGTAAAAAAAACCTTAACGTAAGAAATAATAACATAATTTTCTCAAAGAAAATTATATATAAAACATTATTAAAATAGGTAATGATTTAAAGTTAATAAAATTAGAACTAACTTCTTATTCCATAAAATGTGTATTAGAACCGTTAATCTATACTAATAAAAGGAAGTGTTTGTCTGTCTCTGTCAGACGAATCTATGGCACTTACAGCCATGAAATTTGGCACATAGGTAGTGCAGACGATGAGACGTGTACCTTGAACCCGAATTTTAAATTTCTCTGTAGAAAATGTTTTATTCAATTTTTTATGAAATATTTGGTTCTGTTTGTGCGAAGCTCCGCCAAATGGCGCCACCTCAAAAGCGGACGGGGGGGGGGGGGGAGGCTAAGAAAGAATTTTTCGCCCATATGCGGAGGGGTGTAGGGAAGGGAACTTCTCGGCGGGGGGGGGGAGAGGAAAAGAATTTTTGTTCCGCCTGCGACTGTTTGCAGGACGTCGGATGCGTAACCACAAAATTGAAATATCTTTATTCGTTGTTTTTTAGTGTTTCCATTCTCTGACGATGATTGCTGAAGGGAGCGGATCCCTAAACCGACCGGCTAGACGGGCGAAGCCCGGCTAGTTTTACATATAAGACAATATTTTATATATAGACAATTTTAAATATAATACAATGATAAATCATTAGAGATAAAGCAAGCATAGAGCTTTAGTTTCTTTGAGAAAATAATGAAATTTTAGTGGTGTTGAGACGATTTTCAATTAAACTAATGTTAAATTTCTAAATAATTAAAGTAAGACTTAATTGTCCTTTAGCTAATATAGATTGGTTGCAAAACAACTCAATAGAAAACTTTTTATAAAATACCTCGGGTACTAATACTAATACAATACTAATACAAGGGGTTAAACTATCAAGTGTTATATATTTTTTCTTGCATGCAATTTTAATATCAACGTTTTACTTTTATTTTGATCTCCATTTAAAAAAGTGATTGAAATGCAGGTCATCGAACAGCGTTAGCACTCTGAAAAATTAAATCATAAATTTTTAAGCATTTTGGCCTATTTCTCCTTAGAGAGATATTTTCGAGGAACGGAGCGAAGAAAACATACCCATATCTTTAAGTTGTAAATTCTCGCTATGAATCTTTTTATAACCCTTTTATTTTGAAGCTAAATATTAAAATACTACTCAAATTAAGTTCTAACTTTACAATATCATTGCAAAGTACTAATTTGTAGAAAAATGTTGGTATCGTCTTATGTTATGTGGTTACTAACCACTTTAAATTCTGAATTTTTGAAATTATTTCAAATTTACTTCCAGTTCCTTTATAAGAAATGAAATTCAAAAGTTGAACTGGAAATTACAAACTACTGTTCGTAACTAATGTAAAATTACTGTTCGTCGAGAGTTAAAAAGCCTGGGATTCCATGGTCGTTCAGCCTCTCACAAGACAAGCATCACTCCCCAGAATGCGATGCGCCGAATGCAATGGTGCAAAGCTCACCATCATTGGACAGTGGACATGCGGAAAAATGTTCTTTTGAATGATGAATCTCGCTTTACAATCTGGCAGTCCGATGGACGTGTCTGGGTGTGGGAGATGCCTGACGAGCGTTTCTTAAGTGACTGCATTGTGCCGACTGTTAACTTGGTGGCAGCATCATGGGAGTGTTTTTCATGGTTTAGCCTGTGTTGCTTAGTTCTTGTGGTTGGAAACAAGAATTCTGAGATGTATGTGGACATTCTGGACAATGCTGCTATCCCAACTGTATGGCAATTTTTCGTGGAAGGCCCATTACTCTTCCATCAGGATAGCTGCTCCATTCACACATCGAGACTTACACAGGCATGGTTTGACGAAATGGGTGTTCAAAAACTGGACTGGCCTTCTCAGAGCCCCGATCTAAATCCCATTGAACACCTTTGGGACGAATTAGAAAGCAGATACGTAGCCAGCCAAATCGACCATCCTCACTGCCAGCACTCACTTCAGCTGTGATGGACACCTGGATGTCAATTCCTAGGGTCACCTATCATAAACCGGTGGAAAGTCTCCCCAGACGTGTTCAGGCTGTCATCGATGCAAAAAGAGAACCAACATCATATTAATGCATACATGCAACTTGCATATTATTAATGCAACATGTATACATGCATACATACATATGCCTCAGGACTCTCCGAGTCCGTACCACTGGGCGTCCGGATACTTTCAGCCAGATAGTGTAGTAGACGCATTTTCTCCATATGTTAACATGAGGTGAGTGAATCCAATAGGGTTTGTACACAGCAGACTTAACAGCCGACGTCGTTAATAGTTTACATTTCCTTTTGTATCTAAAACTGATTCTTAAATAAGCATTTTTATTGCTGTTTTAGGCTTACAGTTCTTCTTATAAAAACTAACCTTGAAACGTAAAATAAAATATTTTAGTTAGATCCTCTATAGCAAAAAAATACAACTTCCTCCAGAAATTTTTTCAAACCCTTAGAATTTCATATATGCTACGAATGAATAAACATTTCTTTCCAAGATAAATATTTCTGTAGTTTCCTTCGAAATACATCAAATTGTGTTATTACGAAATATGCAGCACAGCACATTCACTAACGGGTGAGAAATGCAAGTGAGTAAAAGTAAAATCGTGAATGCGTGATTTATTCAAATATTCATCTCTTTAGATTTTTAACATTCTTTACATCGCATTTTTTAGGTGTTTCGTAGAAAGAAAAAATAAATAAAAATAATCGCCCGCATGAACATATGCAAAAATCCCTGTATATGTAGCTTTTTTTTTCTAAGCCCCTGTTTGTGACTTCCGAAGTGAGAAATAAAACACGTACGAAATAGAGTTTTCGGCTCACATGCAAAGTAAGCATGTACATGTTATTTATCTTTTTTTATTTCCTCTCCACTTCATATTGACAATTTTCGTGGGGTTTTTCGTGGAAGTATGGAAAGTATGTTCTAGATAAAAAAGGGGTATGTGAATATTAAGTGCACGTGATAGAATGATTATGTTAAATATTAAATAAAAATTTCCTTTATTTTATTACGTAATATATTATACATTTGAGGGTACAGCGTAGAACCTGTTTTTGGGGAAAGTACATTTAAATTCTTATGCTCTCAAGGCAAGAAAAAAATGGTGTACTGGTGTATTAAAAATAAAAAATGATATTTTATATAAAAAGAAGAAAGTTGCTATAGTCCGAGTGAAAATATTTGAACCCACTACTCTCTCTCTGTATATATATATATATATATATATATATATATATATATATATATATATACAGTCGGACCTCTATTTAACGAACCTCTATTTTACAAATTTCTCAATTTTGTGAACTTTTGATTGGAACCAAGAACATTTTGTGAATTTCTTCGTAAATTAACCTCCAAATAGCGAAGTGCATTATCTATTTAAGAACTTTTTCTTGTGATCCTATTATATTTTCTCCATTTTCTCAAAATATTTCTGAACATTTCAAACTTATTCTTTCTTTTAACATATTTAACATATTATCTTTCTTTTAACACATTCCGACGCGGGTTGCAATTTGAAGAAATTACACCTGAAGGGGTTTTTGGTGACATTGCAAAGATGAGAGACGTATTATGAGAGAAATCCCTTTTTCAAACAAAAAACTCAGACAAAATTAACAGACTTTATCAGTAATTAAATTTAAGGACGCATGTGGTAATGGATGTTTAAAATAAGTTCTTATAATAAATGCGATAATGTCATTAAAATTCATTTATTTTAATATAATTTTTTGAAAATACAGTGTATTTCTGGAAAATGTTTTGTTTTATTCTTGTTTTCCTTGCAGATTTCTGTTTGATGGGTAAGATATATAAAACAAATAGACATTAATTTACAAAATAAAGGTGTGATCAATTACTTTAATTAAAAAAATTTAGTGTTTAGGAATTTAAAATCTGTGTTGTTAGTTTAAAGTATTTTAAAAGGTGAATCTCTATCTAATGAATTTTCCATATAACGAACTTTTTTTCGGGATTTAGCGACTTCGTTAAATAGAGGTTCGACTGTATATATATATATATATATATATATATATATATATATATATATATATATATACATATATATATATATATATATATATATATATATATATATATATATATATATATATATATATATACATATACATATATATATATATATATATATATATATATATATATATATATATATATATATATATATATATATATATATATATATATATATATATACATTTATTGATTTAAATATACCCAGTTATTGGCTGTTATACCAATCGCAGAACAATAATTTCGACTTGAGTGATTGTGTGCTCCAAAACAATTCTACTTGGACATTACAATTTGCCCTCTATCAAAGTCGTTCAGATCAGCAGCCTTTTCCATAACACACAGAAGTAAGAGCAAAAATGATTCCCCAGACTCTGCAACGGCTGTCAAATACCATTCCCACCTGATTACGTGCTTTCCACGTCATCCACATGAGTTCATTGCAAAGTGTCGGGATCGTCATAATGTTTTGGCTCTTCGGTGTATATATATATATATATATATATATATATATATATATATATATATATATATATATATATATATATATATATATATATATATATATATATATATATATATATATATATATATATATATATATATATATATATATATATATATATATATATATGTATATATATATATATATGTATATATATATATGTGTGATAATATTACTAACTACCTATAATCGCCCATTCTGTACTTCATCTCTGTCCTGGTAACCCGTCCTTCTTGTCTTGGCGTAAATGCTTCGCCTTCCTACAAACTTCCTCCGCCAATTTTGGCAACCTCTCTGACCTAATTCTATTTTGGCGCTCTTTGCGAGAGACGCTGGAATGGCTCGAAGCGAGTAAGATGTGTTTCTTTACTGTTTAATAAATTAGTTTGTTCCTGAAGCTGATTTTATTTATTCATATATATATATATGAGATGATCCGACTGTTCATCTCCTGTTAACATATACATTGTGGCCGAAACAATAATAAGATTCGAATACAATGAACAAATTTGTTTATTGCAGCCAAAACATGACCTCACGGCGCAACATACAGCTTTCATCTCGCGAGTGTAGAAGTAGCTGTCAATGGGTTGCCAGAAATTGGCGAAGAATGTTAGTATTGGCAAAGGACGGAAAGGTTACCATAGAGTGAAAGAACTCTGATTACAGGCGATTAGAGGTGGTTAAAATTTATTACACACACACACATATATATATATATATATATGTGTGTGTATGTATGTATATCTGAAAGTCCTTTCCGTTCAACGGATTTAACGTTCCCATATCTGGCCTAGACATATTGTTATTCAATGTCGATAGTCGATATTCGAACTGTGTACCTACCGTTCGAAGCCGAACGCGCTACCAGTATTCTACCTTGGATCTTATATTTCCGTAATGTGTAATGCACATCTTCGAAAGCGAAATTTATCATTCTCTCTTCAAAAGTAGATCAACCGTCCTCCCAAGGTAAAAATGCATTCAAAACGTAGTTTTTAATGTGCATAAATTGCAATTAACCTGTATAAACCACTTCAAACGAATCTTCCATTTGTTCAGCATTAATTATTTTGATTCTCGAATACCCTTCAGACATGCGACAATTCCGAACAGTAATAAGAACTGAAACAAGAAATCATATCTTTTTACCAGAAAGGAATAGTTATTTAAATTATCACTATTGTTCATAATATTCCCTTAAAAAAAAACTCAGTATTTCTAGATAAACAAAGGCATACGATATTTCAGTTTCGAAAATTCTAGCTTTCTTAATTAATCTTAAATAGCTTCCTTAGGTGAATGCTTACTGAGTAAAAATTATTCATATATCGTTTCAAATATATTACTATATTATTCTCGTACGTGCATGGAAGTGCAACCAGGAATATATGTTACACTAATGAACGCTTTATGCAATCAAAAACAAAGCACATATTTTAGTCCCGATATTATATTCAATGTTTAATTCGGTTTGCAAGCTCTGGAAAATGTATTCAACCTCGAGCGTCTTATTATACCAAGTTTGGGTTTTGTGCCTCACCTTCGGTAATCACCATCGGTGATAATTAGGATGGCCCAGTCCTCTATTAAATATGAGATATTTCAATCACATATTCATGCTCTCAAATGATGTATAAGGCTGGGGTGTCAGTAGCTTGGCAATTTGCCATTAAATGAGGATGGAATTATTAAATCAGAATTATAATCTTTGAAAGAGTTAGGAATTCCTACCAAAATATTTACTCTGATTAGTAAATTTTATTTTTTTATCACGGATATTTTGTCGTAGATAAATGACAAATAGCCATAGTTTATTTTTATATCTATGTAAGCCCATGGGCTCACCTAATACACATAAGACTATTAATTAACATTACTATGTAATGCTTGGCAAGCTGTAAACTTTCGTGTCTCTAATTTTACAAGGTTATAAAGAATGCCACCTATTTTCCCAGTTATTCGTCTTTTAGTTATTCGTTATCCAAGAATGAGATTAGTTATTCCTTTCGAATTTCAGAAAGAATCTCTCTTTACTACAAAAAATAGCAATTTTGTGACAGTATTTTGGTTGATTTGTCAACTTGAAAAATATTCCACCATTTTTTTAGTCTCTGATTAGTAAATTTTTTTTTCACGAAATTATTTATTCAATATATAAATGTGAAATTGCCATAGTTGATCTGTGTATCTGTACATGCCCATGTACTCACCTTATACACATATGTCTATTAATTTACATTAATATATAATGCTAGATCAACTTTAAAACTTTGGGTTTCTAATTATTCAATGTTTATAAAGAATGTCACCAATTTTCACAGTTATTCGTTATTCAAGAATGGGATTAGTATTTCCTTACGATTTTCAGAAATTATCTTTCTTCACTCCAAAAAAATAGCAATTTTGTGACAGTATTTTGGTTGATTTGTCAACTTGAAAAATATTCCATCATTGTTATAGTGTCTGATTAGTAAATTTTATTTTTTTTTCATCACGAAATTATTTATTCAGTAGATAAATGTGAAATTGCCATAGTTGATCTGTATACCTATACATGCCCATGTACTCACCTTATACACATATGACAATTAATTAACATTAATATATAATGCTAGACCAACTTTAAACCTTTGGGTCTCTAATTATTCAATGTTTATAAAGAATGTAACCTATTTTCCCAGTTATTCGTTATTCAAGAATGAGATCAGTTTTTCCTTTCAATTTTCAGATATAATCACTCTTTACTCCAAAAAAAAATAGCAATTTTGTGACAGTATTTTGGTTGATTTGTGATCTTTAAAAATATTCCATCATTTTTTCCCGGTGTATGAAGAGAAAATTTCGATTTAACATCATTTCACTGAAATATTTTTTTATTTACCATACACAAAAGGTTAGTATTAGCTGGCAGATGGAAGCAACAGATTTTGAAATGAACATAGTATCTTTCATTTAAATATAATAATGAATAGACTATGAAATGCAATTTCAAATCTTAATAACTCGTTATGCCATGGTCTAATTTTCTCCTCATTTGTTTTAATGTGAGATTACAGATGATAAGGGTACTGTATTCATAAAAATACTACTACTGTGTGCCATTTTATTTATATTGAACTACAAGTAAGCAAATCCTGAGTTATATTTGAATTCCTTTCCTCTGATCCTTGTATAGGTAGGTTTTTCTTAGTATGACCTTAGCATTGGTATTTTAATTATATCATCTGTTTGCTCATACATGATCTAAATAAAGGATATTATAAGACCATATTTTTCCAGCAGTCTCTTTCAGAATCGTTTTGCCTTTAAATCGTTTGCCTTTAATAGTTTGCCTTTAAATCGTTTTGCTTTTAATTTAATGTTCCTTTGGGAATCGAACCATATGCTACAGAACTTTGTCATATTACCCATTAGGGGAGGGGGCTGGGGGTGCCTTGAGTGCATGACAGATCTGTACTGTTTGTCCGGCATCTTCCAGCCCCACAGCAATTGAAAATGCATCCGAACTTGGGAAAATAACCCTCTACTGCGTATTCAGGCTCTTGCTACTTAGTGACCGGACTTCAGGTGTATCATGGACGATGGACCTTTATGGTTTGGGGGTCTGAGGTGTCAAACTCAAAGGTTACCCATTATGGGCTTCTCTAAGAGCTTCGAGAGGCTCTACCTGTTATATGATTTTTTAAGTCTTAAACCTTGCAAGATTTTCATACTAAGAGTTTTAGTTTAATATTAACCTAGATATGCCTTTTTTGAATAATAACCTGTATTAGGCGTTATCCCTTGAATTTTTTTAACAGAGCTGAAGTTAAAAAATTCATAGTTTAGGTTTCTAGATTTATTACATATGCGTAAAAATACGTCAAGACAAAAACAGCCTTAAATTAAGATCCCTTTTTGTTACGAAAAAGCCTTTTATAATTACTCTTGTGTTTTTTTTTTACTAATAGAAGTTTAACATCAATGTAAGTAATGGAACTAATTTCACCTTGTCTATAAATAGGAAATTCAATGTAATGATTATGCTGATTCCTCATAACAAATGATAATTGAAACTTAAGAAAATAAGAAAAATTTTGAGGGAAATAAATTTTTACATCTGATTTTGCTTTTACTAAAATTCATATGTTATTAGCAGGAGAAGTAAAATTCTGAAAACGCAAACCCCTTCTTCGCGAATATTCAATAAAAATGCTTTGTATAGTAAAATCCCTTTTCTCCAGAACCTAACAAATAAGCTTCATTTCACCTGATATTGCAGAAAATAAGTGCATTAAAGATATTGCTTAGCTGTTAAGGTTTGGAAATGAGGAAAGTTTGAAAAAGAAATTAAGTACAGACAGGTAGTATTTAATTAAATAATGCGCATTACCCCTTTCGTAATATAAGTATTTTTTCGCTAGATATTTACAAAAGACGAACAAAAGTACGAAAGCAACTCCTGAAAAAATATACAATGACTAACTCATATAAGAATATTTTTTTCATTAGAGTTTTATGAGTAATTTTCACATACTGCAGGATTAAACCTTTTGTAAGATAAAGAAGTAAAGTTACTTTCTACGTGACTTTTGGAGGTAGATTCTTTCTCTTAAAATACCAATTCTTTATAAGCTATATAGAAAGAAAAATAAATATAACACGTAGTTTGTCATATTTTGGGCGAGAATTGAATTCATTATCTGGGAAACAGGAAATATTTCTTGGGCCAACCTCAAGAGTAATGTAGTGCACCAGAATTTTCCCCATAATTTATGGCTACCTTTTTCACCATGTATCTTTGTGTCACCATCTATTTCTTTTACGCTTCGCATAACATTTTGTCGCAAGTAACAAATTATAACTCTGCTTCATTTTTTTCGGCTGATTTGGAAGCCGTAAATGATTTAGTGTTGCCACAGCCACCAACCTAAAGATAACTGAAAGGATGTATGGCGAAAACGGCTGGCAGAATACAGAGGAAAGACTCGAGTAAAGAGAAAAAATTGTATTTCTTTGTATTCTTTCATATGATTTTTCTAAGAAAGGGAAAACTTACATTAATGTACGCGTGGTGCATATTGTCGGATATGCTGCCTTTTAAATGGTAATAAAAGTGCTTAATTGTTTTATTTATTTATTATTTTATCAAAAAGTTTTTTCGCAGATTTTTTTCCGTTTCATTTTATAGGACATAACATTGTGATAGATAAATATAACGCAATTAAATGTATCATAGAAGGTAAGCAAGGAGTACGATCCTGTACTTTATTAAAATTGTAGGATTTCATATTTTCTATTGACTTGGGTAATGTCTGAAAAATGAATTTTATAACTATTTATTAAAATATTTTAACGTAATATGTCATATTAAATTTTTAAAATGTTTGTATTAAAATAAGATGAGTTTAAATTGAAACCAATCAATCAATCAATATATATATATATATATATATATATATATATATATATATATATATATATATATATATATATATATATATATATATATATATATATATATATATATATATTCTTTTTAAAATCTTTAAAGACATGCAAATATGCATAATATAACGTTAAACTGTATAATTAAAGATTTCTATACACGTGATTTAAATAAACAACTGGACATTTTATTAGATTCCCCACGGGAAAAGATTTTAGCTTCTACATCATAAAATCATATCGATTAAAACCCACTCTTCTTAGAACACAAGTAGCAAGATATCAGAATATTTTCGTGCTTATTTTTTACACTTATAAAAGAGTCAATTAATTTAATTGTTTCCTATGGATAATTTACGATTAGACTGACTGCGTTTGTTTCAATCAAATCCAAACACGAAATTATTCATCAGTCATACGTTAAATTTTAAAACCAAAGCTTCCGTTCCAATTGAGCTATAGTGTTGACGACTTATTAAGTCGTCTACAATCCTCTATTCTATCTCCGTCGGTTGATACCAGCGCTAGAATTAAACTAAAGTACCTTGTAAAGAAAATTTACCCTCAAATGGAGGGAGTTTTCTGCAAGAATTTCATACATTCTCATGCATCTAAATAGCAATAAATGTCTTAAAGGACCAATACTGCAGTACAGAAGGACTCGGCAAGGAATATTCAACAGTTCTGAAGCTGCCCTTTTTAATATTTTTTAGTTTAGGTATTCGAAAATGAACAAAACAAGCGAAAGTAATTTCTTCCGAAAAAGCAGTATGATTGGAGGTGAAGAACAAAAGATGCACATACTTAAAGAAAGTTTTCAAGTATTTAAAAATCATGGCCAGGATGTCATAGACAAATATCCAATGAAAGGCATGTCATATGGAGAAACATGTTAATTTTTTTGTTAGATAACTATATTGCTAAAGCTGTAGGGTAATAATGAATACAGTTTGCTACCATGCAGTTCTATAGTTGTATTTCGAACTTCTGTCGCTGAAATTTTAAAAACGAAATGAAACGCCTTCAAATGCATTTCAAAAGCAAAATGATTTTTTAAATATTTTATCCCCGATTTTCATGACAAAGCGAAAATGTTTTACTATGTCTATAGATATATTTTTACTTAGAAGAAATATACAAAAAATCCTTTTCAAATTATATAGACTTCTATATTTCCATTGTCATTAGTTTAAAATAATACTTCAAAGAGGTTTTCACAGGAGAAAAGAAATGTTTTTCATGTCTCGTAATATGCCAGAAAATCAATATGAATTTATATTGTCAAAAACTTTTAATAAACGCACGAATGCGAAAGTTTGGGTCTTCGAATTTTGACATTAATAAAGGTGTTAATGTCGCAATTCCCAATAATATCAACATTTATATAAAAAAGAGAGTTTCAACCATTTTTCTTCATTATCAGATTAATTGGAGAAGGACCTTTCTTTTCATCATTTTAAATTAATAAAATTTTACATTAATAAATCTATGGTGACCGGTATAAAGGACTTAAGTCAAAAAAAGGGATTTTTAGATATTTGTTAGTATTGATAAAAAAAATCTTTTGACTTGTATAAAAGGCTTAATTCTATCAATTTTGTATACAAAAGTACAATTCTTTGTACAAAAGACTCAAGTCGAAATAATTGTTCTGCGATTTGTATAAAAGCCAATAACTTGGTATATTTAAATCACTGTTTTCGACTTAAGCCCTTTATACCGGGCACCATAGAAGTATCTTTTTCGATAATTATTTTCACCAGTTTATATTGAATGACATAAATATTATACTTAAGTGATATACATTAAAAATGAAAGCAAATTGGAAAAAACAATAGAGGGAAACTGATTTGAAGATCAATATATGGACGGATTAGGAGATTCGTTTGAGAAAAGTGATAGTTAGGAAATTTGCACACCTGTTTAGTTGAGAAGAAGAGCATTGTTGAACTTTGAAATCGACCATATCTTAGAACTCGTAGATTACAAGCAAGGCGATAGCAAATGTAATATAAAACTTGCAATTGAAATTTGCAATGAAATTTCTGTGTAATACTTTTCATCATCGATATGGTATAACTGTTCTCAAGTGTAAACATTTATAGTGTTAATGTGCGCAGTATAACATATAAATCTAGTTATGGATATGTATAAGTTTAAATGTGTATGAGGCGTCATTATAGGAAACCCGTTGGAGTGACTTTATTAAGAACGAAAATGTACATTAGCAACTGTGGGAGAACAATATATAAGGAAGCTAGAATGCATCAGGATTTGTTAAAAGATTTCGCAGGCATTCTGACACGCATCCCACTGTTCGATGAGACGTCGGACACCAACCACGAAGAAGGACTTGCAAGATTCATCCTTCAACCATTTGGTCACCACAACCATATTGTCACATCGGAATGGAATAATTGTTCCTTTGGAGCAATCATGTGCAACCTGTGACCCTGGACAGCTATCAATGCGGCCCCACGAGATCAATCGTTATAAGACCTTTCTCTGCAGAGAAAATATCACTGTCTTCACAATCACGCCTTATTTATGTCATCGCTTTTTGGCATTACTTATATTTGTGAACAACTTTTTTCAAAGGTTATCTCTCGAAGAGTTTTATTGAATCAAAAATTTCTGTTGACTACTTTCAGAACCCCCTAAGAATTACAATCACTTTCATTGAAACATGCATTCATGCATTAGTGTCCCAGAAACTTTGTCTGGTCCTTCGGAACCTATGAATGAATCCCATTTCAGAATCTGTATCGATCTGTCGTCCTCTTCCATTAGGGATATATATTGGGAAGCTAGAGTTTAAATGGTCAAGTAGCTCTATTATCTCAAGCTGCCATGCCACAGGTCCAGGGTTCGACCCTGCTACTGGGCAAGGTCGACTCAGTCGTTCATCCCTTGAGTGGGTCGATGAAATGAGGACCAAGCATGCTTGGGAACTAAACTCTGGGCGTCCCACGTCAGGTTGACCACCTGACTGAGACATATGCTATATGGCACCCCAATCTCACGGTCAAGAAAGCGGAGATGGGCACCGCAGGGCCTTGGTCCACAGCGGACTGTTGCGCCGGCAGTTTAGTTTTAGTTAGCTCTATTATCATTCTTCTTTGGTTTATGTTTTGTGTTCCTTATTTTAAATTTTCTTTGTAATATCTAGCCCGTCCGCCATTGGAAATTAAAAAAAAAATTCACAAAGACAAGGTTAAATATCTCATTAGTTTTATCTGTATGTTGCCCTTATCTTTTAAGTTATAGTACCAGTCAAAAGAAGTTTTTGGTCTAACTATATGTTTTATAAGGGACCCAAGAAAATTCCTCGTCATTCAATGTTTCCTAGGTAAGTCAATATTTTGGGCAAACTTGCTTTAGAGCTCTTTTTAAGGGTACAAACATTTGAAAGTCACATGGTGACAGACAGGAGATGTAGGCTCCCTCTGTCCCTCACAAAAAGGTTTAATTTGATGACGTGTCGTATTTTCATATAATTGCAGATAGTTTATTTAATAGACTTAATTTGTATAAATAACTGCGCATTTTTAGCATAATTTATAGCCGTTTTACGAGTCTTAATTTTGAGCTCTGCGATTTTATCTATATCTGAATTTTTTTCTATATAAACAAATTTTAGTAAAGAATTTACTGTTTTCTTACAATACTGTTATTATAAACTATTATCTAAGATCCACCTTTGTAGTGTCTATAGTGTCCATAAGATATAACTCTACAGAGTTCCCACCTATATCTGTTACACCCCCCTTAACTTCTAAACGGTGACAGCTTAGGCCATAAAGTTGGTATCTAGGTATAGTAAAAAGGCTATGCGCTACTCGATGAGACAATTTATAACGCCATCTATCGGCAAATTTTGGAATTAGCTTTTTCATCTCAAAAACGGTAGAGATACCGGAAAAACGTCAATTACAAAGTTGTTCAGCATCAACGATTTAGGAAGAAAACACACCTTGCGCACATTAATGCTCAAAAAAGAATTAAAAAAATGAACATTTGTTTGGACGTTTTTTTTTCAACACTATGGCGTCGTTGCACGAATGTGCAGCGAGAAACCCAGTCCAGAGTGCAAATGTGTATAGTAGCTAATGTAGAGCATTTTCAGCAACATAAATAAATGATCCTGAAGATAGGAAAGTGTCTCAGTTTCTTTCTTCCACTCTTTATGACATGACAATTTTCGAAATCATGACCAAACAAATGTTCATTTTCTACATTCTGTTTTGAGTTTTAAGGTGCGCAAGATGTCTTTTCTTACTAAATCGATGATTCTGAACAACTTTGTAATTGCTTTTTTTCCTGTATCTCGTACCGTTTTTGAGATAAAAACGCTCATTCCAAAATTTGCTGATAGATGGCGTTGTAAGTTGTCTCATCGAGTTGCGCATAGCCTTTTTTCTATACCTAGACACAAACTTTATGGCCTAAGCTGTCATCGTTTAGAAGTAAAGGGGGATGTAACGGATATAAGTGGGAACCCTGTATATTACTCATTGTTTCCTTTTCTATTACAAACATCTTCAGGTGCCTAACATGTTATATTGCCAAATAATACAAGTAAAATATCGACTGTATGAATTCGGAAAGAAATCAATAGAAATTAAAGAAGAAAATGTATTTATGCATTTCCCCCTGAAAATATAGAACAAAATGGGAAAAAGCGTGAGAGACTTCAAACGCGTTTGATAACTTGGGGAATTCCATTAAATTAATTTTGATGAAAAAATTTTGATTAAAATTTAACTGAACTTTTATTCTTTTTTTTATAAAAAAAAACGTTCTATATAAATATCCTTTTATAAGTGCAGTTGAAGAATTGATAGTTTAAACTTTGAGGGTGAAATATAAGCAGGAAGCAAGAAAGTTAATAGATTTTGTAGTATATTTGAAAAACAAAATGTGTTACGGACATGCATATCATATTTAATGATTTTCTACGCTTTTCGTTATCATAAGAATATTGTTCTTTTCCTTTGTCTTAAAAGTGTTCATTTTATAAAATTTCTTTATTCTATTGCTATTTTATTACAAAAACGAAATTTCAATTTTGTAATCTCATTGAAATTGTTAAAAATTCCATATTTTTAGTTTAATTATGTTACGTCTTTTTTGCTCGTTTATGAAAATAATATGCTATATGGAACTTCTTGCCAAACGATAAAATAACATAAAATATTCATAATATAATATTTTCTTGCACCCCTTCCATTATTTTCTACTAATTAATTTTTAATATTTTTATATTTACTTAACCCATAACAGTCCTCGACTTTAGATTGGTATTCTTACTCTAGAATATTTCTTTAAAATTTTATGAATAAAATGCATTTAATTTTTCCTTCGTGATTAAAGCAAACAACTATGCAGAACCTTTGTTATTAAATCTCAATGCAAATAATTTAATCTCTCGTCTTTTCATTAATTAGCCACTAAGTAATATTTGAAATATTTTAACATCGACTTTTAGAATACGAGAAATTGAAAATCCAATCTACTTGAGTATTTTAAGGAAATATTTTTTTTTACCCAATGTAAACTTCTTTTATTTTGATAGGCTTTGATTAAAATTCAAAAACATTTCTTCTATTTGAAGATGGCACAAAAGGATATCATCAAATTCGATCCTTAAACTTCATTTCTGGAGGAAATGAAATAGACGAAGATGACGATTGATAATCAAAGAAAAATTAGCTTTAAGAAACTGTGCAAATAAATGTTTCTCGAATGCAATAATATTCACACCTAAATCGTATAATAGACATTTATGTTCTCTCTAGTTTTCCTTCAACCTTTGGATAATCACGTGACTGATAACTTAAGGTGACTGCCTACGTTCGGAGCTAATTTTTTAAAAAAATCTTTTAAGGATTTTTTGGTCTTTTAAGGTAAAATAGCATTTAAAAATAAAAATAAAAACTTGAAGTAATTTTTAATAAAATTTAGCTAAAACGCCTATCATTCTGCACAAAATTCTAATGCTACTATTTTAATTTTCTTCTCACACATGATACATATGACAGTTATCTTCAAAATGACTCACAATGTAAGAGAAATTTTAAAATCCAAAAATTGTACCCTACAATTTTATGTTCCAATATGAAAATTTTCCCCGATTCCTCATTCTTTTCCTTATAAAAACAGACCCAAACAAATAACTATTTATTATACATCAATTATTGTGTGTCATTTCATTAACAATAGCATCTAAAACATTTCCTGAAAGTGTTATCAAATTATATGCATTATTATGTAAAATATCATGATAACGGTAAGATTTGTGCTTAGAAACATAATTCTGGGAAAAATGCATTTAAAGTGTTTTGTCCCTTCAATTTTGTAGCAGACGATGTATTTTTTAAAATAGCTGTGACACTGCTTCTAATTGATGTACAATGAAAATCAAAACGGTTTTGAAAAGAGAAAATATTGAATTACACGATTTTTGCAAAAAATAAAATTGACCAAAATAGTCAAAAAATGACATTTTCAACGTAGGCAGTCACTTTAATAGATCCCCGAGAATTTAAAAGAAAACATTCAAGCCTCTTACTATTCGAAGGAAAAGTTACCATTTTTCTTAATAAATCTTAATTCAATCTGTAGTGTAATGTTTGACTAACAGCGCTGGTTAAAGCGAAAGTGTTGTGCCCCGTGATTCCCCCCCACCCCTCTACCAATCAGGGATTGGCTGCGGGGGCGTTGAACCCAAGAGGGGGGAGGGGGTCGTCGGGCAGTCAGTAAGAAAGGACAGACGGAGAGCGTCTCTAGTAGGAGACGGGGTCTGGTAAGATACGATAGGCTTGCCTACCTCGTGCTCAGAGTACTCGTTGTAATATTTTGTTAAATTGTCAATAAATGTTTGTGTCGTTTAGACGACTAGTTTTATCTACCTCATTGTCCCTATGCCAGAGAAAGAACCTCGGTGTAGTGAGAATACACGACATTTACCGACTGCGCCAATGTCGTGTATTCTCACTACACCGAGGTTCTTTCTCTGGCATAGGGACAATGAGGTAGATAAAACTAGTCGTCTAAACGACACAAACATTTATTGACAATTTAACAAAATATTACAACGAGTACTCTGAGCACGAGGTAGGCAAGCCTATCGTATCTTACCAGACCCCGTCTCCTACTAGAGACGCTCTCCGTCAGTCCTTTCTTACTGACTGCCCGACGACCCCCTCCCCCCTCTTGGGTTCAACGCCCCCGCAGCCAATCCCTGATTGGTAGAGGGGTGGGGGGGAATCACGGGGCACAACACTTTCGCTTTAACCAGCGCTGTTAGTCAAACATTACACTACACCTCACCCGCAAGATAAGTGTTGGGGGTTGAAAACAACAAACACTAATCTGAAAATCAGTAATGTTTGACCTAAATTCTAACGTAACTTGACATACTCAAACACAAGTATCTACATATCAATACACATTACTCATAATTCAAATTATTAAAATACCAATTAAACAATTATATAGCAATTACCAATTATAAACATGAAAAATTATTCACTTAACCTCTACTCACAAATTTAATTTAATAAGATGCCACTTAAACAGTTATATAGCAACACACTAAACAATTACAAATGATACATATGAAAAGCATTGAATTAAACCCTATTCACAAATTTGAATTAATAAAATAATACTGAAACAATTTTATACCAACACACTAAACAATTACTAATTATGATTATGATTATGAAAAGTATTGAATTACTTCTACTCACAAATTGAAATTAATAAAATGTCACAATTATATAACAATACCTAAACAAATACTACTCATAAGCATGAAAAATATTAAATCAACACTTTTACGTTAATAATAATAATAATAAAAATAAAAATATACCATTAAGGGAATCCAACAGATGTAAAGATGACACCACACAAAATTCACTTCAGGATCATGCAAAACACTTTAAAGAAATATACGTACTTCTATTTGGTATTCAACAGACGTACAGAAGACACCACACATTTTTGGGTAATCAGGATCATGTAAAACACTTTAAAAAAATAACGCACCCCTATTTGGTATTCAACAGATGTACAGAAGATACCACACAAACTTTTGTTCATCAGGATCATAAAAACACTGTGCTCAGGATCAAGTAAACACCAAGACATTAAAAGTTTGCACAATGGAATACAGTTTCACTCACCAGTTTGAATGTCTCGAAACACCACAGTTAGTTACTACGCACTTCACTAAAGTTTGAGTCGACGCGCTTCACTAAAGTTTTGCGGCAAGAATCGATGAGATGAACATATCACTCAACGTGATCACAAATACACACACAAAAAAAAAATTAACACTTCGTCGCTCGATGACACTTAGGGCCACAACAAAGGCTAACCAGAACCTTTGACAATCGCACTTCCCGTTATAAATAATACTTGACGTGCACACATTATCACACTGATCCATATTTCACTTTCCCACAATTAAAATACAATGTCACAAGCGGGTTGGCAAAATCTGTCGAACTCTGCAATATTATAATCACTAACACATTTCTGTGATATTGACTCTCTTGTTCCACCACATTCTGTTCAGGTAAAATGCACCTCGAGGATTCACCACATAAGATTGCACAAATTTCCGAATATGTAGTCTTCCCTCTGCACGACTCATATTTACTCTCCAGTTGAATCACTTTTCCTTTTCTCTCCTTAGTATCAGTTTCTCTTTCATCTTCGTCCAAAGAAATTCTTTCTATTACTTCAGAAACACACAATTTTCTAATTTCGGTATCATTTTTGTCAAGCTTGATTTCGAATATTGGAGCAACATCGCTACTCACAACAGAGTTTAGTACCGAAGTCTTATCAGCTCCTCGATGAAGAGAAAGTTCATTTTCTCCCCTGTCCGCAGCTAGTGTCAATGAACTGTCATCTCCCTCATTCGAAACATGGTTGCGGTCAACTTCACCCAAAGAGATCGATCTCATCTCTGCAACCCTTCGATTATCACCGAACTCATTCCTCCCTTTCGTTTCCTTTTGACTCTCAACTGGGGGTTCGTTGCGGGGATGCTCTGAAGATCTTTCCACCCCGCTCGTAAATTCGGACACTCCGTCTTGCACGGTCCTCTTGGTGTCACATTTCAGAGAAGCCCCGATATTCTCGCTTCCACTACAAATTTCGGCGAGGGGTGATTCTTGAAGATCATTGAACTTTGCTCTAGGCAAAAATTCACCCGCTTTCTCTGCATTCGTAGAGTGGAGTGGCTCGTTTGTAGAGATGAATTCTTCCCTTGCGGCTTCTGATAAGCTCATCTTTTCAGTCTCTTTCTTGCCCCGTTCAGGAAAAACACACGAATTCTCGGCCAAACTTTTGACTGAATTTCTTCTTCCAGCCATAATTCTAACGAGCTCACGTTTTCTCTCATTTTCTAATTTTTCTTTTTCACATTTTCTCTCATTTTCTAATTTTTCCTTTTCACGTTTTCTCTCATTATCTAATTTTTCTTTTTCCTCCCTAATTTGTCTCTGCTCTACAATATCCTCTGCCAGTCCCTTAACGAACTCAGGATCATTTTTAAACTCATCACTTTCCATAATGCTATATTTAAGGTCTACAATCCTCGCATTGGGGACCATTTCAGCTCTAATCTCTTCACAAAGAAGTTCGAAGTCTTCTCTCTTAAACCCTTTAAACATTTTCTTAACTTCGAGCGTTCGTTACCTTATCAAAATTTAAATCTTCTTACCTTCTTGCTGGTCATCCACAGGTATCTCACTGTTCACTTCATTCACTATTCACTTCATTCCGGTAAACCACACTTTATATTCAGGTAGAGCACTATCTCACCATCACTAATTTCTATACTGACTATTCTAGCATGAAGCCCTATGATAAACACTAACCTCGTCCCTTAAATGCCACGCTGCCGGCTGCGCCAATGTCGTGTATTCTCACTACACCGAGGTTCTTTCTCTGGCATAGGGACAATGAGGTAGATAAAACTAGTCGTCTAAACGACACAAACATTTATTGACAATTTAACAAAATATTACAACGAGTACTCTGAGCACGAGGTAGGCAAGCCTATCGTATCTTACCAGACCCCGTCTCCTACTAGAGACGCTCTCCGTCTGTCCTTTCTTACTGACTGCCCGACGACCCCCTCCCCCCTCTTGGGTTCAACGCCCCCGCAGCCAATCCCTGATTGGTAGAGGGGTGGGGGGGAATCACGGGGCACAACACTTTCGCTTTAACCAGCGCTGTTAGTCAAACATTACACTACACAATCCAATCGACATGCATTTTGCAAGTAAATTTTTGATGAATTAATCGACCCTTTTTTTCCCGAAGTAAGTAATGAAAACACTTAACTTCATGTTCAGAAATTTCAATTTATTCAGAACAATCTATATATATATAAAACAGTTCCGTAACTGACTTCCGGACTGACTGACTGACTAACTGACTGACATATAACGCACAGACCAAACCGCTGGATCGAAAGGGCTGAAATTTTGCACGGCGATTGTTTTTATAATGTACGGGTGCACTAAGAAAGATTTTTGATAAAATCTTCATAGATTTTTTTAAAATAAAATTTTTAGGCTGTTTTCGTAACATTTTTTAGGTTTGCATTTAAACTAATAATCTGGGGGTTATAAAATTTATATCACGTAAAAGATCATAAAAATTCCTTTAAAATGGAATCTTTTTCTAATCTTTACATCCATTTTATGACTTTTAGCGAATTTTTAAAGATTAATTTTTAGAATTTACTTTATTAAATGCTGATCACGTGGTTTCTTTTCTTTTTGTGATACTTTAAACTAATTTTGCGTCACGTGCATAACAACGAAATAGACAAAAAACAAATTTTTTTCTTGCTAATGCGGCAGACGATTGGACATTATCCAAAAATATATTAAAATGCAGTAAAAGATATGTTCCTTAAACTGTACTATATTAACTGTACTATATTCTTTAGTATGTTCTATTAGATTTAATTTGAATATTATCTTCAACATTATTTTGTTTATAAAAATATCCATTACGATATTTTTATAAATATATTTTTTACATCAATTGCATACATTGATCGTTGTATTTATTATTATTATTATTATATACATATATATATATATATATATATATATATATATATATTGTCATTAATTGCGTACATTGACCGTTATATTTAAATTGAATGTACTCCTTAGCGAAGTACGGGTATTCAGCTAGTTAGAAATAAAAGAAAGTCAATAAACGTGAGTTAATTTAGAAAATATTATATTTTATATCTCGTAGATTAATGCAAAATGTAAGGGAAAAAAATTCTGAATTCGAATTTAATGTTAAATTAACTGATAACTTCCCTATTTTTCATACACAGAAAATGTTTATAAATAGGCTTATGGTAGCGTATTAGAATAAATGCCTGTATTTATGGAGTTAATATCTTTGAATTTCTTTTTCAGGAACAAAGAAGGAAAGCTGAGACTTCCGTATCGAAACGGGTTCTAAACGGTTCTTATCAGGTTAGTATTTATTGGAATGGGATAGCGTTGACAAAATAATGCGTAGTTCCCAAATGAGAGCTAAATTTTCTCTGAAAAGAGCCCATCGGTAATCTATAATATTAATTGCCAATTGCCTTAGATGCTTTAATGAATCATTAACGAGTAAAGACGTAAAAGAAAAATTCATTGTTCAGTTAATTCTTTTATAAGGTGAATATTTTTTTTCACTTGGAAAAATTTATGGTGTTATAAGTTATAATAGTCTATTACATGTAAACACACAGCTGACTAGAAAATATACAAATTTTTAGAGCTTAACCGTCAAAATTACGCTCTGAGGTTTCGCCTTCTATTTCTCGTGCCCATGATATTTTCGGGCTGGAGTATTTAAAAGTAACGCACCAAAAAGATTAGAATAATCCATTTCCTTTACCCTGAAAATTTTTTATTTCTTATTTTACATACCAGATGGTAGCTGGTATGTAAAAAACTATTATCATGTAATTGGGAATGAGTTTTTTTAACTAGATGTGGCAGATCAAGAAATAAATGGAATCCTACGGAAAAAATAGGCACTTTTATTACCGTTTTCTTAAAAAGTATGCGATCGTTAAGGCGTTTATGATTTTAGAATATTTTCAAGTCAAGTCTGTCCTTTAGGTATGTTTAAATCACTATTTAACTAAGCCTTTATATAGCTCAATTTATAATATAACTTTGAAATTTATAATGAAAACTTCATATATTGGATTACTGAGAAGAAATGAAAGGAATTATGACACCTTTCATATTTAGTACAGTTGAACAAGGAAAGCGTTCGTCTAGAAGTAATTCGTCCCGGCAGATTGGATTTCCATGCACTCTGCCTATTGAAAAGTGAATCCCGATGGATCTTTATCACTTTAACCCTTTCGTGGGTCACCTTTTTAATTAGTGAATTGCTTTGCGATTTTTAGTTATTATGAGTAATAACACAGTGGGTTTTAAGAAATTTTTATTTTTCGTAATTTTCCTTTTTTATATAAAAAAAACAATTATGCATACATAAGAATATGGAGGAGGGAAGTGTTCTTCACAGGACATTTTTGCCGACTAATATATTACTCTTCAACTAATCTCTATAACTAATCTATAGATTTTTGATGTTAAAAATAAAGTAAAATGAATAAAACAACACCAAATAATTTCATTTATAGTTGAAAAATAAGAATTTTCTTCAGGTCAAAGGCTATATAGCAACAACCACTTGCTAGACAAAATGAGTCACTTATGGCATTTACGTATTTCTTGTAAATATTAAAAAATATGGATGGTAGCACACCTTTGAATATGGAGAACTATTTTCCTCATCAATGATTTAGCTGTGACAGAAAATATTGTAAGGAATTACGAATCCCGTGAATATATTTGAGAAGACAGGTGGGAAGTCGGTATCCCACGGCCCTTTGAAAAGGTTTTAAATAAGGAAAACAGGTGAGAAATAACTGAGAATATAGGATATAAAAAAATGACGTAATTATTATTTCATCAACACTGCAAATATGATTTTACGCATACTATAAGGATCTAATTTAACTTTTGCAGTATATCTACAGTATTTTCCATAAAAATTAGTGATAAACATCATAAAATTTATAACACTTATTAAACTAAAAAAAGGGTATTAAATTGTGAAATTCTAAATATTATGGTAACGGTAATATATTTAGATGTTAGTTCAAATTTTGATATGGGAAATATATTGAAAGTTCAATTCTCACCTTTTAATATTGTAATCATGACTATTTTCAATCGCCACAGAAAATAATTTATCCATTTGTTTTTATGCCTGAAAATAATTTGTTTTTAGTCTTTAGCTATGTTAAGTTGAGTAATAACCTCACACTGGACATGGGTAATATGTTTTAAATATTTTTTGTTATAACTTTGTATTTAGTATGCAATGTTTCGAAGAGTGAATTATTTGGAGAAAGAATGGATCTTTTGGCTGTTGAGAAGATTGAAATGGCCTTATTCCAACTTATTAACAATCAATTTATTAATATAAATAACAAGATTTAACGACACATTTGTAAAACTGAAATACAAATTGAAAACAAACAGCAAAAATTTTGCGCGCTGACTGATTCCATCATCGATCAATGTCCATCTAGACGGCAAAGGGGTTGACCTGTGTTAGAGCTTTTATTCTTTAAGCCATGGCATTGCCAACAGACGAAAAGAAAATATTAATAAAAGGTAGGATGATTTTATTCAAATTTAATTACTTTTATTCAAATTTACAGCCGAAGTGAATTGCTCAAGCTGACATTGCGGGCTTCAATGATTTTTATAGCAATTTGACTCAAAAATTCTGCTGTTATGGCGTAACGAATTCGGAGAAAAATAAGATCTTTAAAAATAAGAGTAAAATATATTATTTTTAACCGCGTTGTTCCTTATTTCATTTATCTTATACCGGGGTAATTGGATATGTCATTTTCATCCAACATGGTGTGCGTGTGTCCGGAGATATGACTGATGAATAAATTGTTGAAGAAATTATCACGATGAAGCAAAATGTATCGGTTAATCTAATAATGCCTTCAGTATTCATCTGGTTATTTTCAAGGATTTGTTTTCTTCACTGTCTAACTTCAGTATATAACTGTAGGTTTGCAAATTGATTTCGGTTAGAAACGCGATTTTTATACTGATTCTGCACAAACGGAACAAAATGTCAAACTTTCATAACAGATTCTTACTGACATTTGTTACATTTACAAAGAGGCAGCCGTATTTATAAGAGTTGATCACAAACGTAGAAATACTAAATATTAAATTTCAAGGAATATACGTTTAGCTAAATGTGTTGTTGTTAGAATTATGCTAAATAAGAATTAATGATTGCAGTTTCAAGCAAAATTTTATTTTTCTTTACTTTACCTTTGGTTCTTCCTGAATTATACAAGAAAATGTGTATTTTTGTTATTCAACTAACAGATATTTTATGAAGTATTTACCCCTTATACTGAAGTGAGGATCAGGCTTTCAAAAGCGATATCCTTTAAAGACATGTTCATTACTAGATGATTTGTTTCGATTTCCTGTATTCTTTTTCTGGGATGCCTCAGTGTTAGATTTCTCATTTCTATACAATTTGTACTTCTTATACTAAAAGCATGTATTTCCACGTGTCTTAAATTATACACTCATATCTCTTGTAAACTATGATAGCATTTTATTTTGCTATCATACTTTTTGTTTCGGTTCACTAGGACTAAAAATTTGCATTTTGAATTAAATTTTGTTTTAAAAATTGAGTATGTTTTCTTCAAATTGCCTCTTTAATAGTAACGCATATAGAAATTTTAATGAAACAAAAAAATTTTTTCCCAGTAGATTGAACGAACTGTACGTGTACTGTACTGTACTGTACTTGTTATCTAAGGATATTTAAGGTGGTTTTAGAGGTATTCTTTTTCAGTTTCTCGTTCGATTTATTTACATTTGCTTACAATCGCAAAGAATATCCTATATTCTTTGGAAAACGTTCTTCTCTACACACCAAAAGAGTTTCATCCGAGTACGATAAAACGAAATCAACCAGATTATGCAAATAAAGAAACGCGACTTCAGTAATAATAAAAAAACTGTTGAAATTGGGAGAATGGAATTAGGTCAACCATGATCTAAAGAAATATAAGAGATTCCTTAACCATTCAGTGGGCGCGCCAATTTTTGGAACACCAGCAGGCGCGAGTGACACAAAGTACAACGTCTCTTTCAACCTTGATTATTCCTTTTGCAATAAACTTTTTTTTTTCAAATTGAAAAAAATAATTCTGCATTTTATTACAAAATGTTTATAATATTGAGATATATTGCTAATTAATGGCTAAAGCATGCAGATACAATCGCCTTATTTCAAAACTGTCCAGTTTATTGGATCTAAGGAAAACTTGCGAATAGATACCTATTATGCCCAAAAGCCTAAAAAACAATGAAATTGTCCATCTGCGTGATATTCCGGATACCGTGTAATAGCTGCACATTTGATCGAGTATATCAACTCCTGCTTTTGTAGTACTGCAATCCAGTATAATCTTTGGTTTATCACGGTTAAATCACGTCTAAAAATGAATGGAAAGGAATACAAGGGTCAGGAAATCAGACCTGCGTTAGAAAGGGTGTAGCTATAAATAGAAACCGCTTAGAACATTCAAACCTTACATGTAAAAACAAACCATTCAAAATTACGATAATGTTGCACTTTGTACACGGGCACGCCAGCTGAAGGGTTAAACAAGAGATCCCCACGCTTTGCATAAGCAGGTAAAATCTTTAATTTCAATGGGTAGCCTAAAATAGGATACATCAGTTCTTAGTTCGACTAGATTAGTAAGATGTTAATATTTCGCGAAGATCAAAGCCAGTGCCTCAACCAGTAGACCCGAAAGATAATCTAAGAAAATCACATGTTGTTAATTCTTGTCCTCCGATTCCTTTCTACCATCTTTTTCGACCAAAATACAAGATGGTGGCTTTTTATCACAACTGGGTGTTGGTCACTCGGGTTAAATTTTATACTATTGATTATGGTGGTGAACTTCTGATGATGATCGAGCAATGTGCAGAATTTGAATTCACTTTAGGCAATAGCCAAATGACCAAGCCGGTGCGAGGACTAAATCCAATGTTGTGAATACCATTCCTCGTGACACTATAAATCCAGTATATTGTTCCACAACAGAATGTATTAGAGGCAAACATCGATACTTTTCCGTTATAAGCACTATGCTTGGCGCATTTTTAATCTTGGTGACGCACAAATACAACTCATCGTATTGGCGAATGAAATAGCTCAAAATGTTACTCAAACGTTGCCTGCTCATCTTTAGACAAATTCCATATTTTAAAATCCATTACGTAAAAATACGGTCCAATTTCCTGACGGATTCTAAATTCCTTACTAAAGTAGGCGTATTTAATTACGGCATTCCATGAAGACTGTTTATCTCCAAGACCACCATAATAATCGTCCTCATATCGTCTCGTGATCCTTGAATCTCACGATTTGTATATTTTAATATTATAATTTTACAATTATTAGTGTGATTATATAGCGTTACTTTTCTCTCCTTGCGGCGATTTTTAAAAATGCGCCAAATTGGTGTCAAAACAACTGTAGTGCTTATAACGGAAAAGTACCCAAACATGTAATGTTTGTGCTCTAAACCAATGTGAGTACACTAATCCGAAGGTTCATTTTGTCATAATTAGGAATAAGATAAAGAAAAAATATCATGGTTTGAATCAGTTGATATAGAAAACTGATAGAGATTATTAACTTAAGGAATCTCCATCTTGTTGTACACTATCTACCAATTAAGTATATGGACACACATGCAAATAACGATATCTGACGATTTCGAGAAAGGTGTAATTGTCGGGTATCACAGAAATGGCCGATCCTTAAGGGACATATCTAGCGAGCTGAATTACCCAAAATCGACAGTGGCCTATGTGATTCAGATGTGGAAGGTCATCGGTGATTGTCGGAATGTACTCCGAGTCGGCAGACCCATGAAACTGGGAGATAGAGACCGACGGGTCCTATCCAGAGAAATTCTGAAGAACAGCACACAACCGATGGCCCACATACTCCAGGAGTTTCAACAGGCATCCGGAAGTGCTGTTTCGGTGAATACCATCCGTAAGAAAGCAAATCTGCTTGGTTTTCATGGTCGTGCTGCCACCCATAAGTCTGATTACAAAGTCAAACCACACTGCTCGGTTATTGTGGTGCAAAGCACTTTGAAAGGGGACCGTAGATCAGTGTAAACGGGTTCTCTGGAGTAATGAATCAAGGTTCACCCTCTACCATTCGGATGGCAGGGTCTGGGTTTGGCGTCTGCCTGGAGAACGCCTTCTGCCAGAATGCATAGTGCCCATAGTAAAGTTCATCGGAGTTGGAATTATGGTCTGGGGATGTTTCTCCTGGTATGGACTTGGACCCCTTGGTCACAATTCATGGTAATCTCAACGCCGACGCTTACTTCACTATTTTGGATGACATTGTGCATCCTACATTGTGGCAGTTTTACGGGTTAGACCCACGAACTTCCAGGACGACAACGCCAGCTGTCATGTTGCGAGGTCCACCATGAATTGTTAGAGTGACAATGGGGTTAACCGCATGGAGACCTATAGAGAACCACTGAGATAAGTTGGATCGCCGAATTAAGGGGTGCGACAACCGTCCGAAATCGGTGAAGGAACTTACATGTCTTCTTCAAGCCGAGTGGAAGAAAATACACTAGCCGTCATACAAGGACTTGTGGAAAACATTCCCCGGAGGGTTGAGGCTGTAATTGCCTCTCGTGAAGGCTATACCAACTACTGAATATGAATGAATTTCGTTTTTCTTTTCTATCAAAGGTGTCCAAATGCTTATTGGTAGATGGTGTATTAAGTGCTTTGGCATTTGGTTAATCAGCTGCCGCAATAATTTGACACCAGATATGTGTTATTTTAATAAATTTCATTAAAATATATCCTAGAAAAATTATAATAGCATCCAAAAAACATTGGGTCATATTTATGATAAATACATATTTTTCAAAATATAAAATTGGCAAAAAAAGTGTACATTTAAAAACCATTTAACTGTACACTACTTTGAAATATTAACAATTTATTTTTCTATTGAAGGAAACTATTTTTCTATAAATATTGGCTAGGCACCAATTGAATATTTAAATACTCCCATGAAGAATTGGGACAAATATTCACTGTCAAGCAGGTTCAACAGGATTGAATATCCTATAATTCAAGTAGGGTTAGACTGTAATATTTAAGTATAGCTCCAATAACGTCTTTATTGCCGTTATACGTATTTGCGTTTTATAGCCTACCTCTTAGTACGTTGTAGGAAATGTGCATAAATTGCACTCTAAAATATAAATGAACGAATTGAAATTCAAAATAGATAACGTTTATTGGGTTTCTGTTTCCTTGCATTTGATATTCCTCTCACCTAATTCACTTTGCTAAAATAATGACTGTTATTAAACTGTCAAAGAGCGATAGATCCTGGCAATGAATAATTCTGTAGCCATGGTATTAATGTGTACCGAGGGAGCTGAAATCTATAATGAAAATTTAATACAACTTTCAGGAATACATTTAATATTTTACATTATGCGTTTCACGGTGGTTTCTAGGTACAGTAGTCATTATAAACATCGTCCTTTAGAAAAATGAAAGTTGCAATTTTTTTGTCGTCTTTTAAGGGGTTTTGTTGTTGTTGCTAATATTTTTATAGAACATCTGCTCTCATGGATAACATTTCAGAGATATAATTTGTAGAAGCCCGCTTTCTAGGAAAAACTATCATCAGGAAATACTCTTCAAGACTCTCAAAGAAACAAGAAATATTTTTTAAAAAATTAAATTCCTACTTAGGTCAACAAAGAAAAATTCTATTTTAGTTACTTTTTGGCTTGGAATTGCACTGATATTGGCTCGATTCTGTGAACACCATTATTGACGAGAATTTTTTTTCTCCCATATAAAACTAAATTTAATTAATGAATTAATATATGAAAAAACTGTATTAACATCAAGTGTCATCCACTAGAAGTTTAAAAAAAATGTATTTGAACTTGAGTGGAAGAATAAAAAGTATTTTATTAACGATTGAAAATTTGAACAAGATATATAAATATATACAGGGAGAGTGTGAACTAATAGTAGGAATTGAAAAACACTGCTGGCCGTTAAAATTAGAATACCAAGAAGGAAAGCAAATAACAAAACTTTACATATCTTACGTATACAGCATAGTAGGAAGAAAACGTGATTAAATTTGTAAGCAATTAGGAGGTAAACAGGGTCCGAAATTAGTATACACAGCTGCCACGTCTGGCAGCTGAAACGGCTTTAACTCGGTTAGGCATTGTGTTGAACGGGGCTTAAAATACAGATAGGGCCAAGTCGTTCCATACTGCTTCAAGTCTATGCCACACTTCATCAATCGTAGTGGCTGGAGAGCTGCCTTTCGGCAACCCCTGACCAGATGTCGTGACTTGTCGTCAGACTTGTCGTGGTGTGCAAACAAGCCTATTTTCTGACTCAAGGTCCGTGATGTGGTTGTAGGATCCTGCAAGGCCGACCTGAAAACATGTCTCTGCTCTCGGACGTTCCGTTGAGATCCTGCATGTTATTCAGTTTGATCTTCCTGAACCCATCGATCCCATATTAGCATAGCAGTCGTTGGATACCTACCAATGTGAGAAGCAATATCGCAGAACGATAAACCGCACTCTGGATAGGCCACGATCCAGCCGCTGTCGAATTCCGACACATCCTGGTAGCCGTTCCTCCTTCTTATACGAGGTAAAACACGATCTTCTCACAAAAAAACCAACATTCAAATGTGATTTCCGTATGAGAAACCCGCTGCGTAATTTTCCTTTTTATGCAGCGTTTGGGATGCCATTTGTCGTCCGATTGCGCTTAAATGCTAATCATTTGCATATCCCAGCATCTTCTTCCTTTCCTGCGAATTTGACGTTTGTATCATTCTTCCTTCCTGGTGTTGCAATTTTAATGGCCAACAGTGTACGCTTAAGGCTTCTATGTACTAACCCCATTGGATTCGCTCACCTCAATGTTAACCTATGGAGAAAATGTGTCCACGGATTGCCGACTTGGATTCAAAGTTGTTTTTTTTTAAATTGTACTCCGAAATAGAGAAAGAAATTTTACATCTGTGTACATTTTTCGTTTTTTTTTTAAATTCAATTAATATTTTAAAATTTAATTTATTTGGGGAAAAATCCGGTATAGTGTGTTTTAAACGCTCATAAATTCCTTCGGTATACGAAATTTATAAAATGAATCCTGTAGCGCTTTGCAGAAAAGTTCAGGCTGTCTCACACTACCTATTTTATGTAATTATCAGCATTTATGTACCTGTAAATAGTTGACAAAAATATATTTTAAATAAAAAATTTGGGGGCAGCGCTTAACCCCCCTATACAGAGAGAGTCATTACAATCCCTCAAAATGTCAATCCTAAGGGGGGGTGGAATTCTCGAACTGTCAATTGGACTCCTCCCACCACAAGAGTCTGCAAGAAGAGGAAAAGGGAAATACGATTTGTTTCTTAGTACATAGTAGCCTTAATGTTAGTGAAATTTCAAACGGAACTCAGCAACGTACTATAGACATAAACATTCCGGTTGTCATTGCATTTCAATTGTATAAAGCACGTTGGTTAAAGGTAAGTTTCCATTTATCAACAAGAACGCATTATAATAAAATGAGTATCAGATTCCAATGTATATTAATTTAGTTATTTTAACATAGTAAGAGACTTTATCCCCTGAACCAAAATATGGTGGCAATAATTGCCAATAGAGAGGCATGTCATATGATGCATGTATACACGTATAAAAATCCGTACACTTATAAAAACATGCACTTCCAAAATCTCGTGATACTTTGACGGAACTAAAATATGAATTTAACTTTATGTTATGTAGATTTGAATCGATGAATTAATCTCATTTATTCTTTGTTACATAGAATATTTAGTGGTCTTATATTTTCCAGTGGAACATACATATCTATTCTTCCGAACAAAAGTTAGTCTGACGACTTTAAAGCATTTCACCGAAATATAGATTTCTGAATTTTTTTTTATTCTTACCTCAAAAATAAAATAACCCACGATTAAAAGACAGCTAATTATGAATAATACCTCAATTAGTTGGCGCAACTAAGCGGAAAATGCATTTGCCTTTTTGGCAATCAGGGAATAAGGGATAATTTTCTCTTATTAGCTCTATATTTGTCAAAACGTTCAGACAATAGAGAACGAGCTATTGTTCTAGAAAATCTAAGTGAATTGATTTATTTTAAGGCAGCGAAATAAAAATTTAGAAAACTTCACAGAAATACCTCACACAATTAAAATATGAATTCTATACAAATTTATAAATCCACAGAATAAGGTTTCAAAAATCTTTCTACAAATGCATCTTAAACAATGTGGCCGTAATTTTTTATTTTATGCACAATTGTTTATCGGGGATTTTAAAGTAACAATAAATGGAAAGATAATTGTAGATAAGGGAAGAAAAGGGCTTGTCAATGAGATGTGTATGAGACCTGGAGCAGTCATTCGATATTCTATAATTCTGCTGAACATCCATGTAACAAGGTAACATTTTAAAATATAGCATATCATATCAGATTTGCTCTATGAAGCAATTTTTTCTGTAGTTAGTAAATATAACTTTCTGTCATAGAACCCTCACACTCAATAAGATAATCCATTTTTGTTTTAAATCCTAAAAGTGTCCTTTTAAAACTTACTATTATTAAATCCTGTTGTACAATTCGTAATATTCTTTCCATTTTCAAGAGCTTTTAAGTTTTACATTTTTTACTAATGCTGACCTTTTTTCATATTGCTCCAATCCTATTTTGTCATTTTCTCTATGAAATAATTTATGGTTTTATTAACCACAATAGGTAATACTGCAGAGTATGCTATTCTGATTGTACTATTCGTAAATTTATTTCCCTTTTCAAAGTTTTACATTCTTTAATAATGCTGACTTTTTTTCCTATTGCTCCAATCCTATTTTGGTATTTGCTTTTTGAAATAACTTAATGTTTTATTAAACACAATAGATAATACTCCTGAGTATGCTGTTCTGATTGTACTATTAGTAAATTTATTTCTCTTTTCAAAGTTTTACATTCTTTAATAATGCTGACTTTTTTTCATATTGCCCCAATCCCATTTTTGCATTTACTTTATGAAATAATATAATGTTTTATTAACCACAATAGATAATACTCCAGAGTATGCTGTTCTGATTGTACTATTCCGTAAATGTATTTCCCTTTTCAAAGTGTTACATTCTTTAATAATGCTGACTTTTTTTCATATTGCTCCAATCCTATTTTGGCATTTGCTTTATGATATAACTTAAGGTTTTTTCAACCGCAATAGATAATATTCTATATGGATGCTATTCTGATTAGAAAGCAAAATAGTAGTGACATTCAACAGAAGCAACGATGCAAACAGAAGTGATTATTTTAAATTTTCCCTTTCCGTTTTCGTTGACTTTTCTTTTAATATTCGTTTTTATGCCCCGGTTTCGTTAGCATTGAAACATCTTCACAGGAAAGAAAAAAGAATCAAGGTTTTTTTCTACTAATTCGAAACTTTAAAGACCAGTGAGTAGTTGATGAAACATAATTAGGTCTAGGAGAATAGTAGCAATGTCGTGACTGCGACCTAATTTGCGGTTTTTGAAGTGAGGTGCAAGCATTTTTATTCTCCCTAATAGCCACAATAATATTAAGAATGTTTCTTAAAGCCAGACGATCACTGCTTGTTTAATAAATACTTCTGAATTGATCCGTTTGAAGAGGGAGATTATAGAGACCTATTTTCTTTAGAAAATTATAAATGTTTTTATAATGCGCAGAGTAAAATTCAAAAACAATGAACTGAAACGAAACAGAAAACATAAGTCTAATAAAGAATTTTCTGTTAATGTACGTCTTGTTAGAGATATTCTGGAGTTTGATTAACAGCAATTTTCTTTCGTCTTTTCCACGTTTTTCATTACAGTAAGACTTTGTGACTGCAGGGGTAACTTTGTAACACACAGTAATTTTTTCGTATTTCGGATTTAGCGCCGCGCCCGTGATACCGGGAAGGCAAAGGACAGGGCCAACAGCTTGTTCGACAAACAGAGAGACCTAGGGGCCGATTTCCGCAGCTTCAGCGCGCCATTTGTCTTGGCTGGTCAGTGTATTATTCAAACCTGCTGTCAAGCTATTGACTCAAACTTCGGAAACTTTGTGAGCTGAAGGCTAACACCTTATACAACCAACTACCACAGTTAATTATTTATTATTGTCAATATATTGGTTAGATTGTGGAGGAATATAACTTTTGTGTAGAGATATTTCAGAGAGATATGACAACATAACCGAAATATTGAAAAGTGACGGGGTTACTTTGGGACACATTGCACTGTCCCAAAATAACCCACAAAGTCGACCCACCTCCTCCAGCCCCTCGATGTTGCATTTTCCCGTCCTCTAAAATACCACTGGAGAGAAAGAAGTATTAACTATCTGGAAAAAAACTCCCCGAAGGAGCAGAATGTGCCGAAAGACGAATTTTTCTCATCTTCTCAATGAACTGATGGCTGCCTTGGGCACCCGAGATCTCTTTGATGCCAAATATATAGAAAAAGATATCCAATATTTGTAATAGGTATATAAAATTGTGTATCAAGCTTTTGATAAACGTTTTAGTGTCTAACTTTGTGTCAGTTAATTTTTCCTCTTGGATTTCAAGGCAAAAACACAGATTTCAAAAAGTAGCCCTACACGGAGGCGCAACTTCGTGACACATTTCAACTTTAATTTTTCAATGGTAATTAAAGATCCGGGTTAGCGCAATACATTCTACGTAAGGAAAGGATGTACCAATGTTTCGCAATTGTTCGTTTCGGGCTGCTCTGAAAACTGATCGGCTGGCACAGGAAAAAACTTAAAATCCGTCACAAAGTAACCCCATCTTACGGTATCTAATAACCCCAAATATGCTAAAAATTTGTGAAGAAAGAATAAAAATACAGTGAAACTTTTCTATGGCGGCCATTCATGATTCCAAAAAAAGTGGCCATTTTGAAAGGGGGCTATCGTAAAGAGATTTCTAACATAACATTAGCTCTATAGAGTCTTCAACCGGTTCTGAACAAATTATGGCTGTTTAGAGGGGTGGCTGGCTAGAGAAGTTTCACTGTATATAATTTTTTATCTTTGTACCCAAAATGCAACAAGCTATTTTATAAACATATTTTTCTATCTCTAATAGATAAATGCTAAAATATGTATTAATCTTTTTTATTTCCATTTCTACAGGAAATTGTAACAGGGCACTTTTCCAAACACGCGACTGATTTCTTTGATACTATATGATGGTGTTCACCCGTGAGCTTACTGGGAGGAAATAGAAAGGAAAGTCCGAAGCAAAAATGTAACAAATTTAGCATTTAAGAAAAAATAGAAGTACCGGATATAAAATCAAAAAAAGATGGAAAAAGAAAAAAGATGGAATGAAGACGACCGTCATACATACATACATACATACATACACACACATATATATATATATATATATATATATATATATATATATATATATATATATATATATATATATATATATATATATATATATATATATATATATATATATATATATATATATATATATATATATATATATATATATATATATATATATATATATATATATATATATATATATATATATATATATATATATATATATATATATATATATATACAATGATTTCCTCTTATATGAATCACGTTTGCAATTGCCGTGTTTGATTCTTATAGGCGAAATTTAGGTTTTTGGACAGGCACACACACACCTATATATACTTATATTAGATAATTTACCACAAAATACTCTTTAACTTACGTTAATTATCTTTAATTAAAATTATTATTTATAATTTTACATTAATAGCTTTTTATATTAATAGAACGTTATCAAACCTTGAAACCTAAGCTAGAAGGTGAATCTTCGTCTGAGACTATTAGTATTGAAAGAGCTATAAACATCCTCCTGAAAAGTTCGTTACTTCAAACTACCGTAGAAAACTTTTTCTTGCTGCCTTCCTGTAGTTGAAATGTTAAAACTGTTAAGTAGGTATGTTGTAACAAATATTGGATTTTTTTCTTCTCTTACTATAATCACGTGTATCTACTTATAGGTCCAGAAATTAAGTTGCATTTTTAAAATTACAAAAAAATTTTTTTATAAAAGATAATTAACGTAAGTTAAAGATTATTTTGTGGTAAATTATCTAATATAAGTATACATAGGTGTGTGTGTGCCTGTCCAAAAACCTAAATTTCGGCTACAAGAAACAACCGCATATAAGAATCAAAAACAGTAATAACAAACGTGATTCTTATAAGCGGAAATCACATATATATATATATATATATATATATATATATATGTATGTATGTTTATACATATATATACTCGTACAGTCAATAAATTCGGGGACTTTATTTACTACAACAACGAATACACTTACAAAGTCTTCTGAATAAAATCACCTTCAAAATAATGTCCTTCCGCAACTACACTGATGGCCACCCAAATTGCAACACCAAGAATGACAAGAGATATCACAACAAAATTTTTTTTGTAGATAACATGTTGACCAAGTATCAAATGATTAAATTAATAGACTTCTGTGAAGTATGGTTCCTGCCAAAATCAGTAGCCAGAGTAGCCGCCATTGTTGGAGATCACCGCTGCCACACGCCTCGGCATTGATTTAAAGAGACTTTGGATGAGTTCTTGGGGTACAGCAGACCAAGCAGCTTCCACACATTGCCAAAGTTGATCTGCTGTGGCATCTGAGGATAGAATCTGGGTCAATCGAAGAGCAACCATGGACCACATGTTTTCTATAGGCGAAAGATCCGGAGAGCGAGGCGGCCAGGGAAGCAATTCAATCTGGCGATTGACGAAGAACCGTTGGACAATGCATGCCATGTGTGGTCGCGCATTATCCTGTTGAAATATGGCTGTGGGCAAGCCCTGGAGGTAAGGAAGGACAACTGGCTCCAACACCTCGGAGATGTAGCGCTGGCTGTTTAAAGTACCGGCAATGCGTACTAGAGGTGTGCGAGAGTGATATCCAATACCGCCCCATACCATAATACCCGGTGCAGGACCAGTGTGGCGGTGCATAACGCAGCTGTTCAGCATCCTCTCATCACGGTGTCTCCAGACTCGAATGCGACCATCGTGGTGTTGCAGACAGAAGCGTGAATCGTCAGTAAAGACAATTTCATTCCATTCTGACATCCACATCCTTCTGTCATCGCACCATTAGCGGCGGAGACGTCTGTGGTTCTGCGTCAAGGGTAGACAAAGCAATGGACGTCTTGCGGACAGACCACTCTGCTGTAAACGGCGTCGAATCGTACGCGCAGACACTGGATGATGCGTTACAGACTGCACGTGCTGTGCTATGGTCCGTGATGTGACTGAGCGATCCGTCACTGCCATGCGCACAATTTGCCTGTCATCACGTGAAGTGGTGCGCTGAGCTGGATGCGATCGAACACGCCGGTCCGTCGTACCCTCCTGCATCCAACGATCACATATCCGCATTTCAGTTGTTTGGTTTCGTCCAACACGACTACCGATTTCCCTGAAAGATAATCCACAATCTCGGTAGGCCACTATCCTTCCTCTGTCGAACTCGGATACTTGATCAAAAGATGATAGCTGTTTTCGACGAGGCATAATTGATCGTTTTTTTGAAAAAACCACAAGAAAAACACAATTGCCGAACTTGAAATCGTCGAAATCTCCAAGCCCTAAATAGCGCTTTGAAGTGGCGCCACAGGCGCGCGTGATGTGCGTCTGCGCTGAAATTCTAATCATTTGCATATCTCACTTCCGCTAATGCATGTTGTAAATCTCATGTTATTTGCATGTTTCCTTCAGGGTGTTGCATTTACAGTGGCCAGCAGTGTATATACTTCTGCTAGCGTTGTTACAGCTTCTGCAAACAGTCCTGGAAACCGTTGCGTGAAAGCTGTCGTAAAGCGGTTGTTGTTGTTGCCATCACTTCTTCGGCATTTGCAAACCTTTTGCACTTGATGCGATCTTTCAGTTTCGGAATCAAATAGAAATTTCAAGGAGCGAGGTCTGGGTAATACGGGCGTTGTGGCAGAACGTGGTGGCGTGTTTAGCAAGGGCATGTTGCACTATCAAGGATTGGTTCGCAGGGACATTGTCATGCAACAACATCCACATGTTGGATTTCTAAACGTGTGGACTTTTACCACGGATTGCCTCCCGGAGACGACGAAATACCTGTACATACCATTTATTCATGATGTTACTTTGTATTTGGCGCAGCTTGTCCTTTCTGGACCTTGCGCCAATAAACTTCAACCAACCAAACAGCCACTGCTCCTACCCGTTCGATGTTCGCCTCCGTTTGTGGGGTTACTGGCCACCCACTTCGCGGATCATCTGCAACAGCGTCTCTCCCATTTTTAAGCAAGCTAAACCATTTGAAAATTTTCGATCTGCGCATAGCTTCGTCTCGATACGCTTTGTGCAGTAACCGTAACGTTTCTGCAATAGTTTTTCCTAATTTGTAGCAGAATTTAATGTTGGAACGTTGCTCAAAAAAGGAAATTTCGCTACATCGACATTATAGGCTGACAGTCTTCATCCAAATGGTGAGCTGCGCGCCTTAACAGTTGTGCAAAGTGTCATGTGACGTCTCACGCGTACGCAGATAACCAGACTTGCAAACGACATCGTTATTTCGGTTCCCCCACAGATTGAGCATGAGGGGGGACGGTAGTCCCCGAACTTATTGACTATACTGGTATATATATATATATATATATATATGTCAAAACATTAATTGAAAATTACAGGGGGCTTAAAAATAGCGAAATCTAATATGAAAATCATTGGTAAAACGCGTCGTGAAAAGGAGTTTTCCCAATTCGTTAGTTGACCTTTGATTCGTGATATTGAAGTTCCATGGAGGGAATTTATTTTAAGATAGATGTACAGGGTTTGGCTTAAAACAAATGTTTCTAGAATTTTCGAGGTGGTGCTTTGCGCATTCGCCATAAGGGTGGACGCGTTAATGAAGACTCAGAATTGCGCAGAAGGCGGGATTAATTCGTTGATAGTGGACGTGCGTTAGCCAGGTACGCGAATTTGAAAATGGCGAGCGCTGAAACGTGCATATCTTGGAGAAGTGGTTTCCGTGAAGCTGAACCGAGTAAAATCTAATTAATTTGGTCGATGCTGAGTACTTATTTTGAGTGTCTGCATCCCCTCTGCGCCATGGACTACAATTGATATTTTATAGCAGGCGTAAATCAAACGCCTGTCATATGTATATATGTATATATATATATATATATATATATATATATATATATATATATATATATATATATATATATATATATATATATATATATATATATATATATATATATATATATATATATATTGATTGTCTGTATTAAATTGTCTTTATCTACTAAGGACAGGAAAGAGCCTCCATATTTAGCAGTGATAAAGCAAATTAAAAGGTATTACAGCTAAAATAAAAAATCTATCATAGAACTACATCCTAAATTTACTCGTCCCCAGGGAAAGCTTGGTTGTAAATATTTCAATAAAAATACTAAACTTTATGTTTGACCATTTTTAAAATTAAAAACAGAAAGTGAATAAATGAAAAAGTTCTAAAAGTTCTCTGTAATATGATAAAATCATTGTGCTTAGTCATTCTCTTAGATCCAGTAGTTTGACGACTGTATATAGTTCTGTCCAACATTCAAAATTTACAATGTTGGCTATGAGCCGAAATACATAGATTTCTTCGGTGAAATAAGGTTCGATAAAGAACCCAGACATAAATTCTCTATGTGACATCGAATGGATTCTATTCAGCGACAGATTTTAAATTCACTATTTCAGTAGCAGTAGAATGGAAATAATCAATATATTATGTAATACAGCGCCTTACCTCCTCATATTATATTCTGGGCAGCTGTATTATATTTCCTATTCTATTGGGGAATTGCCAATCTGAGACCTTCAGAAACGTAAAACACCTAGAAATCTACAGTACTGTGAAACGGGGAGTTGTGGTTCACTGTCTATTTAGTATAGAATAATAGCTATATATATATATATATATATATACAAATTTTGATATATAAATATGTGGCATAAGTTTTCTTAACATGTTTTTCATATTCGATGAAACGCCAAGTAAATGAGTTGAATGAATCTTGTAATTTAAAAGAAACTGCCACTTGTACAAATAGTATGTATAATTTATGCTACATAATGTAAAAAAATTGTTATGAAAATTATTTTTTGTAACCATGTTTTCTTCTCTTCTAATGAAAAATTTCTATACTGAATCAAAAGGTATAAACAGGGTCAAAAATTCCCATGATAAGTGCCTTAGTGCAAGCCATTACAAATAATTCTACACCATCCCGCCTCATCTTCAATTTTTGCCCCTCATTTGGAAAATAGGAATGATACATTTCGGAAGGAAATACTTTTCTGTTATGACTCAAACCCAGAGGGAAACTTGATTCTTCATTCAAATGAATGCTGGTTAATTTGTTCACTCCTCCCTGGTCTAACAACAAAGATTAGAGAAGAAGGTGGGATTATGGACCCCCTTTTGTTTTTGGCTCACTGTGGTCATACCAAAGACTAATTTTCATATCTCAGAAAGAGGTTAGAGCCCAATTTGGGCTCTTTCATAACTCATCATCTAAACACCCTTTAGTGGATTTGCCGTTATATAAAATTTTGAAATGTATACAATCACATAAGTGAAAAAAGTCAAAACTAGCTGGTGACCCAAAGTGGAGAGTAATATGGACCCCCACCTTTTTACCAAAAAATCATCCATCTATTTATTAAACAGCTGGAAATGAAAAAAAGAGAAAAGTTTTCTGAAGAAAAAACGAAAGAAAATATATTTATTAAACAGCTGGATCATCATATATTATCTATATAAAAAACTTCAATTTTGGTGACAAATTACTGCCAGAAGTTGCAAATATAAAACTCAGCTTCGGCTCCGGTGCTAACAGAATGAGCCAGTGTAGGCACTTCCCACATCGAATCCACAGTTCTCCGTATGTTTCATCTTTGAAAGCACCTTCACAGAAGATGTACGATGCGTCTTGCTGGTCTGGGCCATCTTCACCGTCTTCCATATTGACTGGTGAGTCAAGGCCCTCATACACGAGGTCAATGGATGTGTCTAAGGAGTCATCAGATTGAAATCCTTTTTTTATTCCTCTGAGCATTTGAGCTTCATCCTCCACGACCTTTCCCACCACCGCTACCCCGTCCTCCTCCTCGAGCGGGTTGTTTCTTAGATTCATCCAAACGCTTTTTTCATGGAGATGCTGATATAAATGCAGCAGAACCCCGTTTACGTCCTCGAATTGATGTTCTCTTTTTTGCTGAAGGCACGGGAAGAATGTCTCTTGGTGAGATGGGTGTAATGGTGCGCCTTCGAATTGTAATGAGGGTTTTGGAGTTTGATGGTCATACAGTAAGAACTGGTGCAGCATTCATTATCATAATTTGGGAAGTCGAAGCTTGAGCTGAGACAGTATGTATTGTCATAATTAGGGAAGTAGAAGTTTGCTCTGGTGTGGAGGGGAATATTCCATAGCAGTGTCATCAGAGACATTTGGGACTGCTGAAACATTTGTGAGACTGAAAGAATTAGTAGGTAAGGCGGATGAGAGTCCAGGTGATGGATCGATTCATGGCAGCTGCAATGAAATCATCTTTCGTGAAGATGTGTCTATTGCATGGCCAAATCTCAATCATTCTGAACCTATTTACTGCAATTTAGTCAGTGGTGGTGGTCAAGTATGCTCTTCCAAATAGTTCAGTAAAGTCGTATGGTCAGAGACGTTTGTCACTATGGAGCATATGTTGTCGGATAATTTCACTGCAATAAGTCTTCAAAGGGCTCATGAAAGTTCGATCTAGTGGTTGCATTTTATGTGAGGTGTGACGTAGGAGAGATAAAATGAACACATGGTTTTTTCTCGCCATCTCAACACCGTCAAGTTTTCTCGTGTGTTCATTTAGAATTAAAAGCACGAGGGAATCTTCACTCGGGTAAGTCCTTCCAATAAAGTGTTGAAACCACTCCAAAAACAGATGGGCTTGTATCCACCCAGAGGGGTGAGCTCTTGCAATTGCTCCGAGTGAGACTCCCTTCATAAGCTGATACGTCATGTCTTTAAGGGGTAATATCATCATTGGTAAGACATGTTCCCCAGCACTCTTGCAGCAAACCACAGTTACAAGAAAACCACGTGCAGCTGCGATCACAGCTCTCGCCTGACGTTTTCCCTTCAGCCCGATGACTAGGGGAACTTTTGACTGAACCACGCTTAAACCACTTTCATCTACATTGAAAATTCTGTCTGGCTGGAAATGATTCTCCGAACACAAGCCTTCAGGCAAATAGAAAAACCAGCCACGTGTGAATCCTTCTGCTCGTGCATATGACGCCCCAGTAGATTTCCTGATCGAAATTTGTCCCTTATGGCGAGTGAGAAATCGGTCTAGCCAGTCTCTTCTTGCTGCTTCGTTTATGAAAGTTCGATCTAGTGGTTGCATTTTATGTGAGGTGTGACGTAGGAGAGATAAAATGAACACATGGTTTTTTCTCGCCATCTCAACACCGTCAAGTTTTCTCGTGTGTTCATTTAGAATTCAAAGCACGAGGGAATCTTCACTCGGGTAAGTCCTTCCAATAAAGTGTTGAAACCACTCCAAAAACAGATGGGCTTGTATCCACCTAGAGGGGTGAGCTCTTGCCATCGATAGTATTGCGTTCAGCCAATTGGAACGTCAACACATCTTGTCGAGTGAAACAGTAAAATACTGATTCCATATCGAGCAAATACGTCACTAGCTCTTTTGCAATGTTATCTGGTAAAACAGGCTTCCTCCCTAGTTTTTGTGTTACTAAATCTGCTGGTAGCTTATCCATTTGTGAAGTCAATCGTCTTAAAATTGTTCTTGGTAAACCAAACACTCTTTAATTACATTTCTCCGCTTCTTACTATGTGGATTGCCTCAGTCATCTTCAACCTATCCCAATTTCTTCTGCTCACTACAGCGTCCTTAGAAGCAGGAGCATTCTTCTCTAGCTACGTTCTTGCTTCTAGAACAAACCAAAAAGATTGCAAAACATGAAAATTAAATGTATCACAATGAAATATTCTGTGCAATCACATTTTCTCACGGAAACATTATTATTGCAACATCGAAACCGGTTGTTGGTAATATGGGCCCGAGTCCATAATAATAACACCCATGGGGGTCCATAATTCAAACAACGCTATCTTGGAAACAAACTCGTTTTTTACATTATGAGTTACATGGAATTTCATTTCAAACTAGCTTAAAAATAACTTTATATCATATAGAATAAGGCAGAGGAATCAGTTTCTACCAAACATAGTAGTAGATATATGAAATATTCACTTTTACTTACCCCGAAAAAAGCTTAAAAACTTAAAAACAAACAATTGGTCACCGGACGTCATTCAAGAGTGAATTGAGGTCAGTGATCTTGACTGTCCATTGGAGCCGTCTAAGAAGCTCTAGTTACAGATACTTCGCGCGGCTGAACCTGCGCATAGGGCAGATATTAAGGGGGTCCATGTTAAATGTAGAGTCCATAATCCCACTTTCTCTTCTACTCCCATAATACATTAAGTGCTTAAGGTTTCTGGCAAGTAGAACATATGCCTGTCTTACCCTTAAAAATATTGTGGGAATAAATAACAATCTTAAGACACTGGTTTCCAGGTTAACTAAGGGAATCCTTATTTACTGTTGACGCAGTCTTTTCGAAACATAGATTTTAACGATTGTAACTCTCTGAGATAGGTCAATTCGACAGCGAAAGGGAGTTTGACTGTGTAATTAACTGCTAATAGGACATTTGTTTCAAAACACCTTCATTTTCTGCTAATCTTGACGGATGAACATCTCGAAAACAAACTTGATGCAATAATCTATTGGCTGACATGCCTTAGTTCTTGCATTTCTTGTGAATTATAATACAGGAAAGAAGTTCTTAATGATTTGTATCCACTGAAAATGGTTAGTGAAAGAAAACTTTGTTTATGCCTTTCCCTTACTGTTTTTCGACTGATTAAATTATAGCATCGATTGATTAAATTATAAATTAAACTGAATAGAAATATCAAAAACCTTTTCTTTTCAGAAATATTTTCATCTCTTAGGACATGGGATCACCAGATTGTTTCAACTAATTGATTGAAATCGTTATCAATTTATCGTACAACAATAATTTTTAAAAATTTCTGCCTGCGAGGGAGGAATTAGAACTATATTTATCATAATTATTCTAAACCACGGTATATTTCTTTAAAGCTTTCTGTAACGTCAAAGTGGCTGTATCAAGAGAGGAGTCAAATTTTATCAATGCTGACTTAAAACCATAAATCTGGACTTACTACACCAGATACTTGATCGTTGTGAAACTCTTTTCCCCTGTTTCCCAAGAAATTCCGTTTAAAAGACTGCTGGAGGGAAAGACGAAGAAGCAGTTCAAAACACCTGTATGTGAAAGAAGCAAAGGAACTCATATTAAATGCATGAAAAGTTTTCTCAGCATCTCAAAATAGAAAGGTTTAGATTGGGAAAGCTTCGGCTTGCAAAAACATTACGCGCTTTGACAAAAGATTTTATTTGTATGAGATGCTTATTGCTATTGAAGAAAGAAGCCCACAAAGTGATAAAATTTAAAATATGGAAATCATAAACTCGGGTATCGCAGATTTATACTAGTCTATATATATAAAACAGTTCCGTAACAGACTGACTGACTGATTGACTGACTGATATACAACACACAGGCCAAACCGCTGGACCTAAAGGGCTGAACTGTTGCATGGCGATTCTTCTTATAGTGTAGGGGTGCACTAAGAAAGATTTTTGAAAAATTCTTCTGAGATTTTTTAAAATTAAATTTTTAAGTTTTTCTGTAACTTTTTTTAAGTTTGCATTTAAAATAATAATTTGAGGGTTATAAAATTTATATCACGAGAAAGATCATAAAATTTACTTAAAAATGAAATCTTTTTCGAATCTTTACATCAAAAATATATTGTCCAATCTTCTTCAAAATCAGATCTTCTAATTGTTGATGGAAAACTTCCACCTTCAATGGTTTTCTATAAAGCGGTAATTTTCTTGCAGTTCCGTCGTTATAAACAGCGAATATTTAGACTTATATATGTTGAATAGAGCTCCCGACATTAACGAGTTACCTTATCGCGTCTTGTTCGATCGTCGAAAGATCATATTAATCTTGAGAAATAATTAACGTCTCCCTTCTCATGAGACGGGTCGAGAAACTACCTCCGATGATAATATTTTCTGAGATCGATTTTGAATGCACAGCATTTTTATTGTAATTACGTCATGTTAAAATGTAAATATTTACTTATATTGGAAAAGTTTACTGAAGTATAATGGCTGACACTTGTTCTAAATATGAGACTGGAAATAATATTTGATAGTTAGATGTAAGTGCCGAATGTGCCCCATCGCTAATAGGTATAATAGTTTCCCCTAAAGTAGTCCTTTAATTATCATTGGAGTTCTTTATTTGTTATCTTTTCAAATGTGAATTTTTTCATATTCTTACATCTTAAATGGGTCTTATATACAGGGTGTCCGGGCTTTAAGTATCCGAAAGTTATGACATCTTTACGGAACTACCCCATTAGAATTTAAAAAATTATTTAAATAGAAAGGACATCTCACCAAGTTTTAATATCAATCATAGATTTCTATCATCTATATATGTATAACAGTTCAGTAACTGACTGACTCACTGACATACAACGCATACACCAAACCGCTGGACCAAAAGGGCTGAAATTTTGCATGACGATTCTTCGTATGGTGTTGGGGTGCACTAAGAAAGATTTTTGAAAAATTCTTCTTAGATTTTTTAAATTAAATTTTTAAGCTGTTTTTGTAGCTTTTTTACGTTTGCATTTAAAATAATAATTTGAGGGTTATAAAATTTATATCACGAGAATTATCATAAAAATTCCTTTAAAATGAAATTTTTTTCGAATCTTTACCTTGATTTTCTGATTTTTGGTGAATTTTTAAAGATTAATTTTTAGAATTTAATTTATTAAATACTGATCACGTGATTTCTTTTTCTGGTACTTTAAATAAATTTATCGTCACGTGCATAACAACTAAATAGACAAAAAATGTTTTTCTTTCTAATGCAGAAGACGATTGGATATTATCAAAAAAATAAATAAATATCTCTTACGATATTTTTCTAAATATATATATACCCAACAAACACAGAGGCATCGGGCCGGGGTCGGATGATTCCGGCCAGCCGATTTCTCCACTGCCGGGCCGGCGCATTAGGTCAGTATCGGATCCGTCACGGGCTTGTCCTCTCGCCCGCGACTTCCCCGTAGAGTGCTGGGCCGCTTCCGGTAATAATGAAGCTATCGTCCATCCGACTGCGAACTGTGATACAACCGCAAGGTACCCGTCGATGTGGCCATATAGCCGCACCATTGCCGGAGGTGACGGGCCGGTTACGGGAGCAATAATTCGTGTCGACAGGCCGTTAAACACCCATCTCGAAACCATCAAAGCGCCGTCGATCAGGGTTACTTTCCAGCACTGGGTCATAATTGGAATTCCGACAGAAGTTTTTCTTAGACCCCTTCCTTTCACATGCTTTTTATTTTTATTAATGAGATTGTTTATGATAACAGTACTTTGTTTATGATAACAGTGTTTATGATAACATTTGATATACATCAGATGATATATATCTGATATATATCTGTAGATATTAGATGTTATATATATAATACTTGATATATATAACATCTGATATCTACCCTTACACTTTATTTACTTTTTTTTCTGGCTCTCCATGTATAACTAGTATTAATATTTTCAACTTTTCTCTTTTTCTCATGTATTTTCAGGTAATAGTAAATATTAATCTCTGCTAAAACCTAAAATTTTTGTTCAGAATAATCCCTTAAAATTATATTTTGTACATGTTATTTTAAGTAAAGTTCGTAAATGTTCTCGAGATAAGAAAATTATAATATTTTCCATAGAGGATATTTATTTCATTCTTCTCAAAGTTAAAAGTGAGGTGTAATATATATTTGAAAACCAGGAATTACCCGATTATATAATCTTAATTTTTATAATTTATTTGAAAATGATTTAAAATTAAAATTGAATGTAGTTCAATGTTTTATAAATTTTGTTCAGTCCTTTTTTAGTAGTTGACAAGTGAAAAAATTTCATAGTTTTGCATATCAAAGAATGATTTATTGTTAAAGCTTAGCTGTTCAAGAAATACTTTGTTTTGAGACATCTCCAAATACGTCTTGATAAATTTATTCTTTCATGATAAAAAAAAATAATATTCTGTCATCCTATAGTCTTACATTGATGAATACGACAAGACTGAAAAAAGGACTGAACAAAATTTATTAAACATTGAACTACATTCAAATTTAATTTTAAATCATTTTCAAATAAATTATATAAATTAAGATTATATAATCGGGTAATTCGTGATTTTCAAATATAAATTACACCTCACTTTTAAATTTGAGAAGAATGAAATATATTTCCTCTATGGAAAATATTATAATTTTCTTATCTAGAGAAAATTTACGAAGTTTACTTAAAATAACAAGTACAAAATATAAACATACCTCTCGGTCATTGTCCAATGACGGTAAATTAAAAAAATGTTGGAAATAAAGAAAATCCCACACAGTCGAGCATCGGAGAGATAGGAAATGTTCAACCATGTAGAGAAAAGAAGACATTAACTGTGTCGGAATATAATTGGCATAAATAGCGTGCTCGAAAGGTTCGCCAAAACAAAATCGCCAATTTGTATACGTCCTGTATAGAGATTGGCGACTGCCCAAAGAGCATTCCCGTCAATTTTTAGAATTAGCCCCCACTCTTTCTCAGAAAACGGTCCCTTCTACTACTTTACACCTGCAACGAGTGTCCACGAAAGGAGGACACAAAGGAATCTCACTACCCCAATGCCAGCCAGGCGCGGCACACAGCCGGAAAGTCAAGAGAGGTGGGGGGACGGCAAGTCAGATGCGCGGTTAAACAAATTAAAACTAATTTATTAGTAAAATAATGAATATAAAAATATTATCATTATGCTAGATAACTACTTAGAGTTAAAAATGAATTTTACAAGTATAACTGGAAATAAACAAAACCACATTGGTTTTAAAAACGCTACTCCACGTTGCAACCAGTTGGGATATACATTTTTCGTTTTTGTTTTAACACGTTTTAACTCATCAAATAGCGTCGGTGCGGGCGGTTTTTGTCAGGTTGCAGGAAAATACTATTTTATGCCCTGAGCCTATAAACCACGGCCAGGGATAATTTGCACTATATTAATTTTGAACGTGTCCACGTCAACAACTGAAAAACAAAGATTTTTGTCTCTAATTTTTGTGCTTGATTTTGTGATTGCTGACCAATAAAAATATTTCACACGTAAGAAAACTTGATGATATTTTTTCATTAACATATCAGAGCACCTCACTGGAATTAGCAGAAATCCATCAAATATGCCTCATTATTTACAGTGGCTCTCAAAAGTGTTCGTACACTTACGATTTTCAAATAGGGGTCTATCCATTAATTAAAATGAATATTTCAGAATGCGTATTTAACAATAAGATCTATAATCTATTCTTAACAAAACTACATTTTTAAAACATAGTAAAAGTTTATTTTTAAGAGACCAGTAATCAAAAAGTGACAAACACTTCATCCCACAACAGTCATCGAACACTTGTAAAAAAATCTCTACTTATAAGTAAATATTCTAATTTTTCGTTAAATTAATATTTAGTAGGATATCCTTCAGCATCAACAACAGCTTTTAAACGTCTGGGAATAGATTGCACTAGTTCTTTTGTAATTTCTGCATCAATGTTCTTCCATTCTTCCATCATAATTGTTTTTAGTTCGCTTTTTCTTTTAAAAATGTCGTGTTTTCGTACTCGAACCTCCAGTTCTCTCAAAAATGTTCTATTGAGTTTAAATCTGGCGATTGAGGTGGTGTTTTCAAAACTTGTGGACAATTATAGAGACACCAGAGGCGAACGTTGAGAGCCATGGGCTTAGGATCGTTATCTTGATCAAAAAAAATTTTTTTTTCTAATACCCAAATTTTAGGCTGATAATTTTAAATTGTCTCTTAAAATATTTATATAAACAGCATGATTCATTATGCCATCAATAAATACCAAATTACCCAGTCCTGATGTTGACATGCACTCCCACACAAGGACACCTCCATCGCCATGCTTAACTGTTCCTACTAAGTTCTTAGGATTAAGTTCCTCATTTTTTCTTCTCCATACAATTATACGCCCATCGGAACTAAAAATATTAAACTTACTTTCATCGGCAAATAAGACATTATTCAAATAGATTTGGGGTTTATTAATCATTGATAGTGCGAAGGAAAGCCTGATCTTTCTGTTTTCCTCACTCACAAAAAAAATTCTACGGGCAGAACGCCCATATAATCCAGCTGCTCTGAGAACTCATCGAACAGTTTCAGGTGAAATTGAAGTAAAAAATGTTTCATTAAATTCTGCAGAAAGTTTTACAGCACTCAAACGTAGATTTTTCACAAATTTTCTAATTATAAATCTCTGATCACGTTTTGTTAACATCGCCGGACGACCTTTTCTTATCTTGATTGTGATCCGATTTTCTTCTTTAAAGCGTTTTATCACATACTGCACAGTATAATGGGATAAATTAAGTAATTTAGCAATATTCCGAACTGATTTACCACAACTATGATGAAAAATATTCAATTTTCGATCAATGCTGTTTGTTGTTTCTTTGCGAGCCATTTTTAAATAATAAATAGAATATTACGGAATAGGCTAACAAAAATTAAAGCCAAACGATATTTTAAATGCCACCACAATTCAAAAATAAAAATAAAGCGCCAGGCTATAATTTTAGTTATGAATTTATCCGAAAATATTTCAGTGTACGATGACTTTTGTGAGATAAAGTTTTTGTTACTTTTTGATTATTGGTGTCTTAAAAATAAAGTTTTACTATGTTTTCAAAATATTTCATATAGTTTTGTTAAGAATAGATTATAAATCTTATTATTAAATGCCCATTCTGTAATATTCATTTTAATTAATGGATAGATCCCTATTTCATTGAAAATCGTAAGTTTACGAACACATTTTGGAGCCACTGTAGGTGTTCATATTCAAAATGAACTATTTCCCGTTTGGAACAAAAAATAAGACATGAAATAATATCACTCTTAAAATTTTGTAAATATTATTCTATTCTTTTAGATTCCACCCCTGATCTAAGCAACCAAGACCAACTTACTGTTGTAGTAAGATTTGTTCTATTAAATAATAAATCAAAGCAAATAGAAATTAGGGAGTATTTTTTGGGGATTTATTTCAATATCAGATTTCCTTGAAACAGATAAATCAAATAGGTCTACAAAATGTAAATATGTGGAAAGTATGTTACATGATCCATTTAAAAATGGAAAATATATTATAGCTGAAGATTTATGCGATGAAACTGACAACGTTGCCCTCTATATTTCCCTTGAAATGAACGCGTTAAATGTGATTCAATACCTATTTGCAAACAACCTCATTTATCTGTTTCCAAATTTAGTGATTACCATACGAATTTTATTAACATTGCCTGTGACTGTGGCTAGCGGGGAAAGAAGCTTTTCAAAACTTAAAATAATAAAAAATGATTTGAGATCTACAATGGGACAAAAAAGGCTTTCAGACTTATCTATTATTAGCATCGAAAAGGACATTTCGGAAGGTATAGATGATCAGATATTATAACAGAATTTTCATTAAAAAAGGCAAGGAAAGCAAAGATTATCTTTTTGACTGACTTATTAAGTATATGTATTAATAGATATGTGTTGTATGTATTTAATATAACGTATTCATTTAGTTGTTATATCAATACATTAATAATTATTATGTTAGGTTATAAAATTAAAAAATAAACTGAATTTATAATATTTTCTGTAATTCGTTGTTTCATTTAAAGTAAAAATATTTCAGAGAAATTTCAATTAATCCATACGGTATGAGGGGAGGGGGGGGAATTATTCTTGCATATGGGTGGCAGCTACCCTAGAAACTGCCCTGTATTTACTAGCACATTAAAAGCTACTAAATTACTGTCAACATTTACATACATACAAACACACACTTTCTAATATTATCTCTGATGAGATGGAGTTTGTTTTTATGAAGCATATTCTGAAAATATGAATACGGTTCATATCAATGGGTGTTAAAACTTATAAAGTATTTGTACCTACATTTACATGTACGTTGGTCAGCTATGTGAAATTTATTTTCAGTCATCAATTATTTTTATTTCATTTCCTCGATTCATTCTTTATTGTTCTATACATCACTAGGTATAAAGTATGCGAATAAATACTGTAAAAATGACGAATAAAATTCAATGTACCTCAATATTTTAATAACAATATAATGACTGTATAGAGGTTTAAAAATGTATGATATGGTTTTTAGTATTTAAGCTATTAAACATTTATTGAAATGCATTCGGACCCAATTTCATTTAAAAGAGAACTGTCACTCGAAGTATTTTACTTTATGCTATGAATATAGCAATCTTCTGACAAATAAAAACGGTCATGTTATTAATTACAAAATCAATATACTTACCCCCCCCCCAAAAAAAAGTGCCGAAAATAAGCTAAAATGGTCATGTTTCTATAAAAAAATGGCTCCAATTCCAGCGTCACGAAATATTTAAATCATGAAATAATTATCAACACCATCACCGAAAAATTTGAAGTCCAAATAAGTGTAACCCAGCGGTCTACCAAAAAAAACGGAATGTAGCGCCTAACGAAATTGATATTGGCACAATGCAACTGCTGGTAGGGTTGCTAGGTTAATCGCAGAGAACCGGAGTTTGAAATAAAGCGCCCGATAGATACCCGCTTTGGCATCCAAGACAGTCTGCTGAAAAGTCCGTCATAATCAAAATGAAAAACAAATTTAGGCAGGTACTACTCTTTGCTCTCTTGTGCATAAACTCTTGATCGAAAAAATTATCCATTTGTAAGTGGATGTTTATTTCATTTCTATATAAAAGCCAAAAATAAATTAATATAATCTAACAATAGTTGATGTCTGTCAAAACATGACTTCTAGATAGAAAATGAATGTACTAATACACAAATTATATTCAACACATCTTATCATAATAATGCGCAGAAACAAATTGTGATTAAGCGACTTCGTGCTTAGTGAGTATCTAAAGACAGATTTAAAAATGTCATGAGCATGTGCAGAAAGCAATTTTTTTAAATTGTAAATTATCGCTAATTAAACAGCATGAAATAAACAATTTCCATGAGGTTTACTGTTGTATTTCACAAATATAATTATCATAAAAATAAATTAGGCAGAGATAGATCTAGAGAGACTTCTCGGAATAAACGTGTTTATCATTAAAACATGTCACTGAGCATGCGCGGAAACAGTGAGTTTCTAAAGACAGATTTAAACATGCCACTGAGCATGCGTAAAAATCAATTGCAAATTGTAAATTATCGCTAATTAATAGAAATTTCTGTCACAAAAACCAAATTTAACAAATCTACAGATTACAATCTTTCGTTTAAGACCAAAATGAAGTAAATTGATGCAGTAGTTTCCTCTCACGGACTGCCCAAAAAGTCGGCTTAGAAAATTAAATATATAGATGATATATATTATGCATATATCACATAGTATAACCGAAAGATTATATTATATCAGCCGTATACTTCTGAAATAATACATTCTTTTCATACAAGGAAAATTATGTGAATTTTTCGTGCAAAAGAAGTTTTACAAAAGTGAAATAAATATTTATGAAAAGTCTGTTTAATTTAATCTTCGCCTTCCCTTTCAAATCCATAATTCTGATGCAGATTTCTGTTACTTGTGGTTACGAATCGGAAGGACCGATTCCGGGACGTTAGAGGAAAAGCGGTTTCAGGTCGATTCCCATCCAACCATCACCGGCCCGCAAAAGGGTACACACTACGGGATCCCCCGTCGGAGATTCGTAAATCACCCGGCAACGGTACGGATCATTTTCCCCGAGCCTATCGTTCTACCGGCGCCTCCAGCACCGGCCCGTCAAGTTGCCGTCAGTCTTGTTTTTGTTGGGTATATATATATATATATATATATATATATATATATATATATATATTTACATCAATTGTATACATTAATCGTTGTATTTATTATAAATATATATATTTATTTTTTTGGCATTAATTGCATACATTGTCCGTTGTATTTAATTTGAATGTACTCCGTAGCGAAGTGCGGGTTTTCAGCTAGTAGTATCATAGATTTCGATGTGTGCACCTTTTGTAGCATTGGATTACCATGTAGACTAACATCTAAATAGTAATCCAATTCTCTCCAAGTATTTCGTAGCATATTAGGAGTCGTTAAACTTTTTTGCTTGTGGATTCATTAAATCCGTTGTGTACAAGCAAAAAATTTGAAACTGTGGATGAATTGAAGAAGCTTATAATTCAAGCAATTCGTGGAATAACTCCTGATATGCTACGAAACACTTGGAGAGAACTGGATTACCATTTAGACGTTTGTTGTCCTACCTAAGGTGCACAGATCGAAATCTATGATTGATATTAAAACTTGGTGAGATGTTCTTTCTATTTAAATAATTTTATTTATTCTAATGTGCAGTTATGTAAAAATAAGCCATAATCTCTGGATACTTTTATCCCGGGTACCCTGTATACATATTTACATCAGGTACAAGAACCGGTAGTTCCGGATAATGGGCGACATGAATACCGTCATCATTGAAATTCACCATCCTTCACGTCCAGAAGACTGGTTGTGTAATTAGAGCCGTGAAAAATTTATGACTCTGTGGTTTTTTACAGCATTCCCAGATACTTGAGGTTCAATTATTGTAAATGCGAAAGCTTACTTATGATAAGTGCGGCTGATATTAGATAAGTACCTGCGCAGTACAGTGGTTAAAGAGTTAACACTATCCGCCTCCCAACACTGGAATAGCAATTGCTCATAAACATTCATAAATACTGTGTTCACCGTCCTAAAGTTACCGAAGTAAGTCTCGGAGTGTATGATCTGAAGTTAAAAAAAATCTTTATCTACACCCGAAGCCTTGTCTTGTAACTATAACTGAAATTTATTTTTGTTCCCTTTTTTTTGCCTCATTTAATATTTCTTGCGGTACGGTGGGTATAACTCAAATAAGTGACACTTACTAATGTCGAATGTTACATCTCATAATTACTCGTAATTCTCAGTAGTATATGGTCGTAAAATGATGATAATTTATCCTTCGTGAAGGGCCTTATATTTATTGCCGAAATAATGGTTTGCTGTGGTATTTTTTGCGTACACTGCAGTATCGTCTACTATAGTGAAGTTACTCTCGTAAAATGAATTACACGATTTTATAAAAATGAAGATTAGCATTCAGCTTTCATAAAACTGTTTAATGTTTTATTTTAAAAGCAATATGAATATTTGATTTATTTTTTGTTCAAGACTAGATCTTTTCAGTTAAGTATTCCAACATTCTAAAGGCAACCAAGCATTTTAGGCTATACATTACATAATTTTTGGCCTCGCAGGATTTTGTACAGCACTATTTAAAAGACAGGAAGTTTAGTCGATTAACTTTATTTATTACAATATTATTGCTTCTGCCTTTAACAAAAACTTAACTTCTTTTGATATTTGTTTTTTGTGTCTTATTCACATAAAAGAGATACTTTTCCATGGAGCATGTGTTGAATGTGCAAGGAATTTCAGCCTAACATTGAATATTTGTTTAAATTTTTTATCTGAAAAATCTTTTTTTGAAAAAATGATCTACATTCACCAATATCAAAGTATTTCTTACTTTATAAATTCCCCATTCCTGAAGACGATAAAAGATGAAAAATGTCTTAAAAGAAGAGGGTAAAATTTAGAGCGATAGTATTAAGCAAGTTAAAAGTGTTTTTGAATTCAAATTAGTGAGTTTGATTTCTTGCGCTATGTCAGAATATTTACAAGTAAATTGTTTTTGATTAAGATTAGTTAATAAATTATTTATTATTTATTAGTTATTAATTAGTTATTAGTTAATAAATTCTTAGTTAATGGAATTTTTACAACTTCCTTCTATCTAAATAACAGAAAAATGGCTAAAAAAACAAACTATCTAGACAGCAAATTTTTCTGTGGGAACGTGGTGACATTAAATGAGTCACCACTCCAGATTAACAAACAACACGTAGCACACATATCTTTCCATCTGTGAATAGTTCGACAAATTTTTCTTATCAAAATTAACTCTATTGCATGACATATACATCTGCATGCTATTTCAAACTACTCAACACTCGTCTAGACATAAAAGTATGTACCTTAGAATAATTTTAATTCAATTGCTTCAACAAAATAAAATTGTACCCAGAAGCCCTACCTTCTCTTAAGTGGAAACCTGTATTTATCTCGCTTGTCCTCAAAGAAACAAAAAGGTTACTCTCATGAATTAATTTGAAGTTTCAGCACTTTTTTTATTTTATGCGGCTGGATACTTAGTTAATGAAGACTTTGATCAGTTACGGACAATCGACTCGAAAGCTATCAAGTTTCCATTATAAGTCAATAGTTTCTTTCAAGTTGCAAATGGTATATTTTAATACTTTTCATATTATATGTAGTAATATTTATAGCATAATTTTTAATCGGTATACCCTTAGCTTAGTGTGTCAACAGTTTTAATTTTTTTTAAATCAATAATTTTCTACCAAATTTTCACAAGAAAAGTGTTTTCCTCCTAATGTTACAACAGGTGTATAACTTCAAATGTTTTTATGTTTGAGCAGTTAGGATAAACGCTGTGTCTACTAACCCTATTGGATTCGCTCACCTCAATGTTAACCTATATAGAAATTGTATCTACTATTTACAGCCAGGGCCCGATTATGAACGCTGGGGGCCCCTGGGAAGATGCTATTTGCCCCTCCCCTTACGAACATTTATACACTGCTGGCCACTGTAAATGCAACACCCTGAAGGAAACATGCAAATAACATGAAATTTACAACATGCATTAGCGGAGGTGAGATATACAAATTATTAGAATTTCAGCGCAGACGCACATCACGCGCGCCTGTGGCGCCACTTCAAAGCGCTATTTAAGGCTTGGAGATTTCGACGATTTCAAGTTCGGCAATTGTGTTTTTCTTGTGGTTTTTTCAAAAAAACGATCAATTATGCCTCGTCGAAAACAACGATCATCTTTAGATCAAGTATCCGAGTTCGACAGAGGAAGGATAGTGGCCTACCGAGATTGTGGATTATCTTTCAGGGAAATCGGTAGTCGTGTTGGTCGAAACCAAATAACTGTAATGCGGATATGTGATCGTTGGATGCAAGAGGGTACGACGGACCGGCGTGTTCGATCGCATCCACCTCAGCGCACCACTTCACGTGATGACAGGCAAATTGTGCGCATGGCAGTGACGGATCGCTCAGTCACATCACGAACCATAGCACAGCACATGCAGTCTGTAACGCATCATCCAGTGTCTGCGCGTACCATTCGACGCCGTTTACAGCAGAGTGGTCTGTCCGCTAGACGTCCATTGCTTTGTCTACGCTTGACGCAGAACCACAGACGTCTCCGCCGCCAATGATGCGATGACAGAAGGATGTGGACGGCAGAATGGAATGAAATTGTCTTTACTGACGAGTCACGCTTCTGTCTGCAACACCACGATGATCGCATTCGAGTCTGGAGACACCGTGAAGAGAGGATGCTGAAAAGCTGCGTTATGCACGCCACACTGGTCCTTCACCGGGCATTATGGTATGGGGCGGTATTGAATATCACTCTCGCACACCTCTAGTACGCATTGACGGTACTTTAAACAGCCAGCGCTACATCTCCGAGGTGTTGGAGCCAGTTGTCCTTCATTACCTTCACTGCTTGACCACAGCCATATTTCAACAGGATAATGCGCGACCACACGTGGCACGCATTGTCCAATGGTTCTTCGTCAATCGCCAGATTGAATTGCTTCCCTGGCCGCTTCTCTCTCCGGATCTTTCGCCGATAGAAAACATGTGGTCCATGGTTGCTCTACGATTGACCCAGATTCCATCCCCATCTGCCACAGCAGATCAACTTTGGCAACGCGTGGAATCTGCTTGGTCTGCTGTACCCCAAGAACTCATCCAAAGTCTCTTTGAATCAATGCCGAGGCGTGTGGCAGCGGTGATCTCCAACAATGGTGGCTACTCTGGCTACTGATTTTGGCAGGAACCACACTTCACAGAAGTCTATAAACTTAATCATTTGATACTTGGTCAACATGTTATCTACAAAATAAATTTTGTTGTGATATCTCTTGTCTTTATTGGTGTTGCAATTTGGGTGGCCAGCAGTGTAAAAATAAGAACTATCCATGGACTGTTAGATACATCAAGTGTGTGAGGAAAAGTTGTTAAAAATCAGGATTAAAAAAATCATTTGATTTAAATTTTGATTCAAAAACGATTTAAACCAAACAACCCTGCGAGTCCTATATTTGCTATTACAGTGTATGGCTGATAAGATGAAGCATTCATAAACATGTTTCACATCAAATTTAAAACGCCATTCCTCTTCTGCTGTACGTCTGATACAACCTGATAGTTTAACATTTTTCTAATCCAGGAAGTGAAGTTAAAAACTTTCACTTATTGGCCCCCTATCTATTTTAGTGTTGAAAAACATCGTTAAAGAGAACAGTTTTGGGGTCCCCTAGCATCAGGGGGCCCTGGGCAAAGTCTCGATTTGCCCATGCGATAAAAAGGGACTGTTTACAGCTACATTATAAATTGTGATAATCCAAAAAAATGGTATTTTCAGATAGCTTTAACTTGCAACAGGATTCATTTAATAAATTTCGTCCACCAAAAGAATTTATTAGCGTTTAAAACATACTATACCAAATTTTAACCCCAATAATTTAAAATTTGAAATATTATTTGAATTTGTTTTAAACGAAAAATATCCCAAGGTGTATTTCTTTCTCTATTACGGAGTACTTTTTTTTTTGAATCTCTCAGTCGGCTATCCTTGGACACATTTTCTCAATAAGTTAACATTGAGGTTGTCGTGTTGTTGCTTATGCCACTTGACCGACATCAACATCAGATCAAGTCCCGAAGGTTATGGGCTATGAAGGTGCGGCTCCTGTTTTGACTGGCACCACAAGCGTCGAAGTCCGACTTGGCCGAAGGACCAGTCCCGTAATTTTGAACCGAGTCAAAGACGAGACCAGAACACTTCACCCCACATTTCCAGAGGTAATTTTGAGAACTTGAAGGACATTGCAGCCACGACTAATTTTACGTGCCCCAGCTGCCATTAGTGTACACAGCAGAGGTTTTGTCAGCGACGAGCATCGAACCAGGGACTTTAAGGTCACTAGCCCGCTGCTCTTACCAACTGGGCCACTGCGCCCAACATTGAGGTGACAGAATCCAATAGGGTTAGTAAACTGCAGGATTAAAAAGTAAAAATTAGGATATACAGTGGAATCTCGATCGATCGTATTCGGATCCATCGTTTTTCCGTATGTGTCGTTCATTTTATCCAGTCCCAACAATCATATTGCTTTGTTATGTTTCCGCATCTATCGTTTTCCCGCATTTATCGTTCATTTCAATCGGTCCCTTGAAAAACGATAGATCGAGATTCCACTGTACCATGAAGCCTTTTATTATTTGTATCATCTATACATGTAAAACAGTTTCGTAACTGACTGACTCACTGACATACAACGCAAAGCCGAAACTGCTGGACCTAAAGGGCTGAAATTTTGCATGGCGATTCTTATTATAGTGTAGAGGTACACTAAGAAAGATTTTTGAAAAATTCTTCTTAGATTTAGTTAAATTAAATTTTTAAGCTGTTTTAGTAACTTTTTTTTAAAATTTGCATTTAAAATAATAATTTGAGGGTTATAAAATTTATATCACGAGAAAGATCATAAAAATTCCTTCAAAATGAAATCTTTTTCGAATCTTTACCTCCACTTTCTGATTTTTGGTGAATTTTCAAATATTGATTTTCAGTTTTTAATTTATTAAATGCTGATCACGTGATTTCCTTTTCTGGTACTTTAAATATATTTATCGTCACATGCATAACAACTAAATAGACAAAAAAAATATTTTTTCCTTGCTAATGCGGCAGACGATTGGACATTATCCAAAAAAATATTAAAATACAGTAAAAGATATGATCCTCAAACTGTACTATATTAATTGTACTATATTCTGTAGTATGTCCTATTAGATTTAATTTGAATATTTTCTTCTAGATTATTTTGTCTATAAAAATGTCTCTTACGAATTTTTTATAAATATATTTTTTTGTTTTTTTTACATGAATTGTATACATTGATCGTCGTATTTATTATATATATATATATATATATATATATATATATATATATATATATATATATATATATATATATATATATATATATATGTATATACACATATATTTATTTATTTATTTATTTATTTATTTTTGGCATTAATTGCATACATTGATTGATACATTGATCGTTGTATTTAATTTGAATGTATTCCGTAGCGAAGTGCGAGTTTTCAGCTAGTACCTAATATTATTAAAGTATGAATTATTCACTAAAATTGTTCTCATTGATTAAACAATACTAACTGAGTGTTAACCCGATGTGTTGCTTTTTCGATTTAAAATAAAATGGTTTTATTTCTTAAAGATTAAAAACTGTTTAATGACTTTTAAAAATATATTAGAATTTTTTAAAAATGAAATAATTATTTAAAATTCTCTTTTTCAAATTTTGGTTTTTGGCTTTTGAAATTTATTTAAAATTTCCGTTTTCAAACTTCGCTTTTTCAACAAAAAAGAAGCTCATTCAATAGGGCAGTGTCTCGCATCATGTCACATCTCAACTCTTGCAGATTTTTTTTCTTGTTTGGCGAGGAGTGGCAAAACATTGCATAATTTAACATGGCGTTCAATGAACATTCTTACAGCTTGTTGAATAAAATGCTCTCAGATTACGCAAATTCTTTAGATACGGTATCTAAACAAAGGTATATCACTAAATTAAACATAGGTACAGCCGGGAAGGTACAGCCGGGAATGGTTTATTCAGTATGTGACCCGTATTTATTGACAGAGGAAGACTGGAGTTACGATACAAGACGCTGGCCTGAAGTAACTTATCCTGATATCTATACATATCTCAACATAATAATAATCATTCTCGACGAAAGAATGATTATATTCTCTTAAACCTTGCAAAATATTAAAAAGAAAGTGTTAAAACACCTGTTACATACAACTTATATGAGGAATTTTATAAATAAACTTAAATTATTTAACTCAAAATGAAGGTATCGTCCAAAAACACATGCAAACGCATATGAACGGCTTCTGTTTTCTGCCACCCGATAATCACGTGATCTATAGTAGACGAAAACTGACGTTGCCAGTGACGTTGCGACGTTTCGCCTTATTAGAAAAAAAATTCTAAAGGTTTTAACTTCTCCTTTCCTAAAACTAAAATTATTTCTGGTAATTTAAAATAATTTCTGGATTTCAATTATTAAAGACTCGTTCTCAGACTCGTTCTCAACTAATTATTTATCATTTTGGCAATATGGCAGAATGTAAATATAAAATCTCATGGGTGAACAAGTGCTTAAAAAAATAGAAAGACAGTTCTCAGGAATTCAAATTTGGTGGCGAAAGAATCCTCATCAGTTGCTCATTAATTAGAAACAAATTTCACGAACTTGCTGGAATTATTAGTGAGTAAAATAATAAATCGAAAAATTACGAACTCCCCTTTCAGTTACATTAAAATACTATGGAGTTCAGCGCGGGAAATTTCAAAAGTGATTTTTGTAAGTACGCTATTTTAGAATGATAACATTTTTTTATATTAAATGTATTTGGTATATTTTGGAAGCTGAACATCTAGCAAATGCCGATAAATCGTAAAATTGGCATTAATAGGTGCAGAAAACCCAAATATTTGTCCATCAAAATTGTCGATTTCATGAAATTCGGAAAACTGCTTTTGGGAAAAAGCTTCGTTTGCAATGAAAAACATTTTTAAATTTATAAAAATGTGTGTATCCTTAAAGATGAAGAGTTGTAAAACACATGGAAATAAAAAATTTGTCGATTGGAGAACGGAAAAGTTGAATTTTGCATGCATGAAAATAGTGGAAATTTGCAAAACGGAAAGGAGCTGGCCCACCCGGAATGTCAGCTGTTTCAGCTCTCCTCTTCCATTGAGTTCGGCTGTTTTAAATGAATAAATAAAAAAGTTTAAAGTTTTGAAAGTTGGGGATAGCATCAGTGCACGCGTCTCGGCCGTCCGAGTCCATCGGTACCAGTCACGATATCCTGCTATGCTCGGTTCGCGAGATCAGCCCGTCCCCGTGTCTGCTGACTGACAAACTAACATTTGTTTACCTCCAGCTGTTAATAGTAAGATATAAAAGACGGAGTTGTGATTCTTAGAAGACAAAAAAAAATTCATTCCAAGAATTTCCTGTTTGCATAATTATTATTTGACGATGATGTCATTATAAATAACAGAAAATAGAAATAAGGGAACGAACATGTTTGAAAATGAAAGAATTCTTTCGTTTAAGCCACAAATCAAGATCTTAAGAGCACTTCTTTATATGGCATTAATTCTGCTTCTATAAAACGAGTCTAGACGAAATAAGGTTAAGTGAAAAATATTTTAGAAAATTGCTCATTACTAAAATTTTCAATTATTTTTATTCACTTACAACTCTGAGTTATGCTGTGAAAATTTCGATACATATTCGATAATTATACTGACATTACTTATTCATAGGAATTCAAAGGAAATTATTTTCAACTCCTATATTAGAAATTGATAATAGTTGAGGATATAATTATTTAACACAACACTTAGCCAGATTAATCTTTGAACGAGCGCGCCCGTGTACAGAGTGCAACATTTTCTTAATTTTGCATGGTTTGTTTTTACATGTAAGGTTTGAATGTTCTAAGCAGTTTATTTTTATAGCTACATCCTTTCTAATGCAGGTCTGATTTTCTGACCCTTGTATTACTTTCCATTCATTGTTAGTCGTGGTTTAAACAATGTAGTAAACCAGCGATTATACTGGATTGCAATACGCCAGTAGCAGGAGTTGATGTAGTCGATCCAATGTGCAGTTATTATAAAGTATCCCACATTTCACGAAGATGAACAATCTGATTGTTTTTTAGGTTTTTGGACATGATAGGAATGAATTCGCTAGTTGTCCTTAGATCCAATAAACCGGACAGTTTTGAAATAAGGTAATTTCATCTGTATTCTTTTGATTACATTTTTTTCAAAGAATTATCGAGATATATTTAAAATTAGTATCCTTTAATTATAAATATATCTCAATATTGTCAACATTTTAATCTTTTCATAATACGCAGAATTATTATTTTTAATTTGAAGAAAAAAAGTCCATTACGAAAGGAATAATCAAGGTTGAAAGAGACGTTGAAAAATTGGCGCGCCCGCTGAAGGATTAAGCAAGAAAGACTTATGATATATACATTATTTCAACGTGATTTCATATGAAATGACTGCGTGTCACAATTTATAAATTTTGAAAACGCTTTTTCTTTTTACAATAAAATTTATTGTAAAGTAAATTATGTATATGTAAATTTTAGCAAAATTGTAAAAGGGGTATGAAAAATAAATTTTTGCTTAGATCTTACAATGAAGAAATTCAGTGAAAACGTAATGCTTGGCAATAAAAATTCATGTTATAAATGTTTCAAAACACTCCTAATTTTTCTTTTTTAAACCTGCTGAGTACTAACCCTATTGGATTATCTCAGCTCAATGTTATATACGACTCCCGTACAATAGCCAATATTTTGTGCGTGGAAATTCCGGGAAGACCAACCAACGCGCGGTTTGTGCACATAATTGATTTAGACGGCTCGAGACAGACAGTCTTCGCGACGTAAAGACCGGAGGTGCTACCGACTGCTCGCGGAGCTGTTCGTCAGCTACAAAAGGGAAGTTGCCGACCGGTGGCGCCTAGTCGTCTGGGAACAATAACTGAATAAAGAAAGACGGCGTTTTCAAGACCTTTCGAGAACGTTCAATGAAGGTATATAAAGTCGCGGGATGCGAGTTAAAACAAGTCAGTGATTCAGAGATTAAGTTATTAAGACCGACGCTGGAGCCGGAGACAAGGAGATACTGTCGGGACTAGATAGACTTGAATCGTCGTAGCGACAATTCAAGTCTGGCCTTCCTCGTCTATGCTGTGAACCCAAGAATTTAATTTCTTTATATATATTGCAAATAGCCTGTATTTAGTCGATAAATGCAATTTAAGCATAAAATACAAAAAGGCACGCAGTGTTTTATTTATGACAAAGTCCTTGCAGTTAACCTATGGAGAAAATGTGTCCAAGGACTTTTTTCAAGATTTTTTTCAAAAAATTGTACTCCGTAATAGAGAGAGAGAAATTTTACCCGTTGGAGCATTTTCCGTTTTTGAAAAAAAAATGCAAGTAATATTTTTAAATTTATATTATTCGGCGAAAAAAATCTGGCATTGTGTGTTTTAAATGCTCATGAATTCCTCTGGCGGATGAATTTCCAGAACTTTAAAATCAAAATGTGTATAATTCCAGGGACTGAGAAGAAAATAAACTGAATTTTCGGAACGAAATGCGATGAAACAAGATTTTACTTCCAAACCAAATTCACAACGACATACTTTGTCTGCATTCATCCATTTTGATTCAGAAAAACGGTTTTAGCCTTATATTGTTTAAAAACTCATTTTTCATCACAAGTCTTTTGTAGCTGTAAGCTTTATTTAAAGCTGCCTCAGCCTTTTTTTACGTTGATTTCATTGATTTTTTTCACAAGCCTTTTAGCTGACACGATAAAAGGGACAAAAATATTACCTATATATTTTGGAACCGAAATCTTTAGTTTTGAGTAAAAAGGCTTCTGCTTAATGTATCTGATTTATTTTTAAAAGAAAATAAATTTAAACATGCTGAGCTTTTTATTCTGATCTTTGTAAAGATTTATTTAAATATGATGAATTCGGTATGCTTTATTAGTGATATTCCTAGAACTTCCATTAACTTTATTTCCTTACAGAGATTATGAGTTTGAGGTTAAAAATTTTCAGGGTCGAATGTTATTAAAAAAAAGCTGATATTTTAAAAATTATTTTATTGCTTCGAATATTTATTAAAAATTCGTCCGTGAATTTTGTAATCAGCAGAAAATAAAATAATATGTAAATCCATTTGGGCTAATTTTTTTTCCATTAAGAGATTTGTGCCGTGAATACATTAAGATTTAAGTCTTTAATGTCAGAATAAAAGTAGTATTTTGAGTAAAATCTGTAGGCAAAATTAGATTTATGTATTTATTTTATAAAAGAAATGTCACTGCTTTGTCGTTAATTAAATTCCGATAAATCTGATGCTACATTAACTGATGATTCGCCATTATCTACATCATACTGATTAGTCATTAAAATGTAAGATATGAAACACGTTTTAAAAGTTTTTTTAATTTATTGAACACCGTTTTCATAATAATTTTTAATTTAGAAATAATTACCGGTCCAATAAGATTTTAAAACACATCACGTCACAATCAATTTCTTTTTGATTAAAATTTAATGAATTTTTTTATTAGATTTTGAAGAATCAAAAGATTATTAAAATTTGTGTGTGTCACATTTTAATAAAAATAATTTTAACCGTTTGTGAAATCAACGTAAACAAACTTTTTCTTTTTCTTCACATCTAATTATCTCCTAAGGGATTCTAAATCATGTAAAATTTATCATTTGCTGGACATATTTATCAGGAGGAAAGTAACGTATTAAGGCGTATCTTATATAAATAACTAATCTTATTATTTACATACAGTTTAGTACAGACTATGGAAAATGAAGGATAGTATGATAACAAACAAAGAACCCTTATTTCAACTTGATTTTGAAAACAGAACATACATTCTTTGTCTTGCATTCATGCCCGTATTTTTCGAATTAATTTGGTAATTAATTCGAATTTGGTTAATTTCGAAGTAATAAGATTTTTAAGTCTAATACGTATAAATTTCCAGAAAGACACACGTATATTTTATGGAAACTTGGTGCAGAAATATATATATTTATTCACTCACTTCTTTCAACAACGTCAACAACGTATCTTTAAAAACAAGATTTTTCAGGATAGTGGTATGAAAATTGAAAAGTACATTGAAATGTTTTGAAAATAAATTTTAATTCTGATCTCTAGCGGATAAATATTGAGTGGTGAGATATAATGATCTTTCAGGAGTGAATTATTTCAGGGCATTCTGAAAACAAGCATAACTAAAAATCACCGATTTTTGAGATATGACGTTGTTAAATGGAGTGAGCGATATATATATATATATATATATATATATATATATATATATATATATATATATATATATTTATATATATATATATATATATATATATATATATATATATACTAGCTGAAAACCCTCGCTTCGCTACGGAGTACATTGAAATTAAATACAACGGTCAATGTATGCAATTAATTCCAAAAAAAAATAAATATATATATATACATTTATAATAAATACGACGATCAATGTATACAATTGATGTAAAAAAAACATATTTATAAAAAAATCATAAGGGATATTTTTATAGACAAAATAAAGTCCAATCGTCTGCCGCATTAGCAAGAAAAAATATTTTTTTGTCTATTTTTTTTTTTGCACGTGGCGATAAATTTATTTGAAGTACCAGAAAAAGAAATCACGTGATCAGCATTTAATAAATTAAATTCTAAAAATTAATCTTTAAAAATTCACCGAAAATCAGGAAATGGAGGTACAAATTCGAAAAAAATTTCATTTTGAAGGAATTTTTATGATCTTTCTTGTGGTATAAATTTTATAACCCTCAATGTATTATTTTAAATGCAAACGTAAAAAAAGTTTAAAAAATAGCTTAAAAATTTGATTTAAAAAAATCTAAGAATAATTTTTTAAAAATCTTTCTTAGTGCACCCCTACACTATTAGAAGAATCGCCATGCAAAATTTCAGCCCTTTAGGTCCAGCGGTTTGGTTTGTGCGTTGTATGTCAGTCAGTCAGTCAGTCAGTGAATGAATGAGTCAGTTACGGAACTGTTTTATATATATAGATAGATAGATAGAGAGAGAGAGAGAGAGAGAGAGAGAGAGAGAGAGACAGATAGTGAGAGAGAGAGAGAGAGAGAGAGACAGAGAGAGAGAGAGAGAAATGGCTGTATTTGAGAGTCTGTATTTGAGAGTATATTGAGAGTTTTGGCTGTATATTTTAACACAGATTTTTGAATAAGTTGAGAAGTCAATTAATTCGTTAAAATATATTTTCGCAGATAACGTAGCCTTTATGGTATTTGTTTCTTAGGTACCCAATAGAAATATAGAATAAGTTAGAGAACAGAATTTTGTGTGCCCTCGCATGAAAAAATGACCCTCTGGTCCTTTTCCATACTTTTCCTAGAGAGCTGCATGCTTACCACATCTACGTCAAGTGTGCAACCCTGAGGGTATGCGAATAACAACTTACGATACACTTATTTAGTGTGATTAATTGTTTTCTGCAAAAGATAATGTATTGAATAGTTTAGATATGATACTCCTTTCAGATTTTTTTCTCCTTCTTTTCTGGACGATGGCGGAAAGGCTTGGACGCTGGTTTTCGGTTTTAGAATCTGCGGGTTCAAGCCCCACTCTTGGGATGGATGTTTGTATATGTTCGGAATCGGGTTTAAACAGTAGGTCCCGGTCAAATTAGCCCCCGTGTTGCAAGAATTTGACCATAGCTCTCCGAACCCTTATGACTTTTGCATATACTATTGTACTTTTTTTATTGGGGAAACAATAGTTTAACCTTTAGCTTACGGGTCCTATTTTTCCGATTCTCTATTAGAAGGGGAAATTATATACCCCCTTTGTAAGAACGGTCATTGAAGGGTTTATATATATATATATATATATATATATATATATATATATATATGTGCGTGTGTGTGTGTGTGTGTGTGTGCGTGCGTGCGTGTGTAATATACCCATTACATCACGCCCTTAAATTATAACCTGAAAGGGAAAGCTAGCTCATATTTACTTGTCTGGAGCTAGACTCAGCCTGAAAGGAATAAAAATTAACTTTGGAAGCAGTCGGGCCGAATCGTTTATTAGAGCGACAAAAGTACATCCGTTCATTTCAGAAGACGACTCGGAAGTAATACCACCTTTCAACATTAAACGTGAGGGCGAGGTAGACATGTGACTATTATTTGTAGCGTCAGTAGATTTTGAGGCTCGCGATTCTAACGCACTCCTGAGTACACGTGTAGAAATGCAAAGTCATGTGATTAATGGGAATTTCTATAGTTAAATGAATGTGTATAGTCTTATGTTTTTAAAGCGATAAATTAATATTAGTGGGGGATTGGATTTAGGAAAGGGAGTTGCTAGAATGGAGAAATGCTAGAATGGAGGGAATAATATTTAATATATTACTTACACACACGCATATATATATATAAATTCATTCTTGGTCCCGTATTCTTGGGATACATGCTATCCTACCCCGTAAGGAAAAGGTTAAATAATAACATATAATGATATTATCTTTGTTTGTTTACCAATTTGCAATAAGCAGAGAGAAATAAGACCATAAAAATGAATTATTGACCTTTCTTTCTATGTATAATATTATGTGACATCATATCGCTATGCATATATTCATATCTAGATAAGCGGATTAATTAATTTAACAATTTAACCAATCATTTAGCTTATATAATTAAGCCAAACAGTAAGACAACGCTTCCAGTTGTTTCCTATGGTTAAATTTAATTATCTTTATAACCAAGTGTTGAGTATTTTTGCACTGAAACAATCATTAAAATAGTTCTAGAATTCCAGTGGTGTCATTATTTTTTTTACTAAAATTTATATACTTCTATGCATCTCTATGTATATATTTATATCTAGATAAAGCGTTTAAATATATTCAACAATTAAACTAATCATTTAGTTTATATAATTGTGCTTAACAATAAGATAGCGCTTCCAGTTGTCTCCTATGGTTAAATTTAATTATCTTTTCCCAACCATGTGTTGGGTATATTTTTTTTTTTTTTTTCCCTGAAATAATCGTTAAAATAGTTTTAGAATTCCAGTGCTGTCATTAAAATTCTTTTTTACTAAAATATATATGTATACTTCTACCAACAATTAAATTTGCTTCGGATAATTATTCCTCTAATGCTTATTTTAAAATCCATTAGTTTTCAAGGTTGATTCTGTTACCGTACTTCCACCTAATTGCAGCTTTATTGAGAGCTATTTGTCGAGAGAAGAGTTTTGCGATGAAAATACTTCGCATTATTAAATTAATTTTTCCCAGAAAGAGTGTTTCTGAAATCAAGAAACCCTATGAATGATTAAATAATTAGGGTATATATCATTTTGTCATTTAAGGAACTTTATTCGTTAAATATTCAGCCAGCTACTAAACGATAATGACATCACAAACACTTGGTCGTAAAATACGTGTCGAGAAATTTCTCCTCATGAGAATATGTCAAGGGCTATGACTCTTAATTACTCATCACATCCTTCTTTCTAAGCATCCATGAATTATGCTATTCAGTTGGGGAAGTTGCGTGTGTGGTCTGGTTTTTTTTTGCTAAAAGAGTATCTTTTAAATGCAAGAAAATATGCTGAAAAAAATTAAAACAGAAAAAAAGAACTCAGAATTATAATTTTTTATAAAATAGTTTTGCTATATGTTGCTTTAAAAGAGATCTCTGTCTCTTTGCTGTCATTTATATCTTCCTTCGTTTTGTTTTTTTTTATTAAATTTTAACAGTCGCGTAGAGTATCTTGATTAATTACAGATAAATAACATTTAATTTATAACTTTTTTTTCTGCTTCTGAACTATATATTATTCCTTTGAATGTTTAATGATTTTCCAAATTAATAACGTAATTCTTCTAGGAATAAACTCTTTCCTGATAAATTAATCGTAAAGTGTACTAATGTAATACTAACATTACATTAATGAATCAGTAGTAATATACACAGTTATATATATATATATATATATATATATATATATATATATATATATATATATATATATATATATATATATATATATATATATATATATATATAAACGGTAGACAAATTCGTCCCAAACTTTTGCGAACATGACTGCATACACTGTTTCCACGACTGCTATGGGACAATTGATTATACCATCGCCTAATGCTCTGAGAGGTAAGAACTTCAATCTACCAGGGTTTTGGCGACAAAAATCACGCTGAAGAGTTGTTACGGATTCACACTTCGTAAAGCGTAGAACACAAAATGATTTCTGTTGTGCAGTCGCCATCTTGCAAACACTTTACAACACTGAAGTGGCGGGCGAAGGAAGAGCGTTATCGCTACTTGTTGGCATCTCCGTGAAACTCGAGTTTTCCCTCTTTCTGCCTATACATTATTCGATCAAAACGTAGTAAAAGATGAATAGTTATGATTTTTTAAATCGGATGATTCTTTTTGAAACACCTTGTATATAATATATATATATATATATATATATATATGTGTGTGTGTGTGTGTGTGTGTGCATGCATTATAATTTTTTGTCTAAATTAGTTTTTAATTACTGTATAGCCTATAATTTGAATATCCTAACTAAATAGTGAAACACTCTATAACAAAACACATCAACGCACCAAGAAGAATTTGATCGATTTCTGCAAAAATTGATGGAGAGGAAGGACATACATAGATGAAGAAAAAATTAGAATTTCAGAACAGTTGAATAATTTATTCCTTGGTTTAATCGTTGCAAAGTGAGGAAGTCAAAACCGCGTTGGTTCACCTCTGGCCTGGATGCAAGATGTCACCTGGCGTATAAACTGATATAGTTGCCAGGGGTTGTCCTGCGGGGTTTCTTGCCAAATTGTCGTCAACTGTCTGGATAAATCAGAAATATTCCGGGATAGTTGCAATCGGCTTCCCACCACGACCGCAATGTGCTCTATGAGTAAGAGATCTGGCTTTCTAGCTGACGAAGGAAGATTCGGTAAGCTTGCAGCCAATTCACAGCAACACAGGTCGTATACGGACGGGCATTATCTGGTTGAAAAGAAAACCTGGGTTGGCATAGGAGGAAAGGCAACAAAACGGGTCTCAGTAAGTCGTTTACGTACCATTTTCCTGTCACTAATGCCACTAATCCTTATCAAATTAGTCCAGCTATCAGAGGAAATGGCCCTCCAGACCATAACGCCCCGTTATGGGTATTTTTGGTGTGCGATAGTAAGGGTAGGATCCACACGCTGCCCTGTACGTCTCCAGACACGTCTTCGGTAAATGTTAGAACACATTTGCAAACGGATCTTGTCACTAAAAATCATACGTCCATAGTCAGCGCAGTACCAAGTTCATCGAATTAAGCAGCACTATAATCGGACGGTGTAGAGGCGTAAGGGGTAAGCGGTGTAACGGTCGGTGCGACCTCTTGCAAACTCTGAAATATGAGTACGAATCCTTCGTGCTACGGTAGGGACCGTAGATTCCGTGCAGTCGTCTGTCAGTGGTCATATTGCAAACTTGTGTGCGGATCACACGTTGCAAGGTGGATATCGACGAATCCGTTGCTGGGACAGCTGCTCTGACAATAGTTCTGTCTTCCTATTCTGTTGTGGTCCTAGGTCGATCGCTGCCGTCCTGATGCTTAACCCTTCAGCGGACTCGCCAATTTTTGAACCACCAGCAGGCGCGCGGGGTACAAAGTGCAACGTCTCTTTCAACCTTGATCATTCCTTTTGAAAAGAACATTTTTTTCAAATTGAAAGTATTAATTATGCATTTTATGACAAGATATAACATGTTTATAATGTTGAGATATATTTAAAATTAAAGGCCAAAGAATGGAGATACAATCGCCTTATTTCAAAACTATCCGGTTTCTTGATCTAAGGACAACTAGCGAATGAATTCGTATTATGTCCAAAAACCTAAAAAAAAATGAGATTGTCCATCTTCGTGCTATGCGGGATACCTTGTAATAGCTGCACATTGGATCGACTCCATCAACCCCTTCTTCTGTCGTATTGTAATCCTGTATAATCGCTGGTTTACCACGGTTAAATCACGACTAACAATGAATAGAAAGGAATACATGGTTCAGAAAATCAGACCTGCAATAGAAAGGGTGTATCTATAAATAGAAACTGCTGAGAACATTTAAACCTTACATGTAAAATCAAACCATGCAAAATTACCAAAAAGTGTTGTACTCTGTACATGGGTGCGCCCACAGAAGAGATAAATTTGCCGTTGTTGACCCACTTTTGCTCGCATCGTCTAGTCGCTGCTTCGCTTCGAACCAGATAGCGACCGATTCTTATGTAACGAGCCCATTAAATTAATACATTGTTACAGTTGACGTAAGATATCCGCAATCGGAATGCAACAGAAATTTTGAACATTAGATCGAGAATCACTCCTTATATACACACACAGCTGCTGGATGCGCAGTTCTGATGCGCTGGAGCTCCGATTAATCATTTGTTGTAAACCAAATTTTAATTGTTTACATGTTCGGTCAAAGCATCTTTGCATACGAAATTTCATTACAAACTGACAACTCCTTATTGTTTAGTCGATTTTTTATAGTGTAAATTCCTTAAAATTAACTAACACAATCTGATATTTTGAATCCACTCTGGTGAGAAAAAATTAACAGCCGTATAAAAGGAGTTGTGTCATTACATTTTTTAAACTTTATTTTCTAAAATACTCATAATTTTTAGAACTCCATAAGATTGTTTCCTGTCTAAACATTTTTTTCCTGCTATTTCGGCTCTGTCTACGATTTATATATTCTGTGAGAGGTAGTAGTAAAAATTCAACACATTATATATATATATATATATATTAGTAATAACATATATATATATATATATATATATATATATATATATATATATATATATATATATTAGTAACTATATAAGGGTTCTCTGAATAATTTTTTAAATTTATTAAATGGAAAACAGAACTAAGTTTCAAAAATACAAAATTTATACTCAATAAAATTTTAGATTTGATTAAGTTTAAATCTGTTCATGAAGATAAAAGAAAAACTTGGAAAAAGCATATGTAAATATATATATATATATATATATATATATATATATATATATATATGCAATAAGATGATACAATGAATATTACGAAAATATTTAATAACTCTTTACACCATCTTCTTTGGGTAATTCAAAGATAAGGAAAAATTTAACCATTGCTTAAGATCCTTAAAAGACGCAAATAATAATTATATTTGAAGGTCTAAAATACCTATCTGAGCAATAATTTGTATGTTTGTAACGGAAAATATTTTTTTAAGTTTCTTTGCGTTAAAAAGATTATCTATGGCATTGTATAATTAGCATAAGTAAACAATCCATATTTGTCAATTGAAAAATATTATTACAAAATAATTTTTCTGAGATATTTTAATGACCTGAATTTTACGTTCTTGTGTATATATGTATCATGTCATATTTTTCATCTAAAAAATTTTTAAAAGTCACATGACTATTCCATCTTGTAAAATCTAAATATCTTAATGGAAAATGTTACGTACTACATCAAAAATTACTCAACAAGAAAAAAAAAAACTAATCTAAAATTTCAATAATTTCAATAACTCTGTCTCTGTAAAAATTATTCGGTAATGTTACCAAAATATAAAGCAAACAATTGTTGCTTTTAACGCTCTGTGAATAGAGTATTTTCCGTGAGTGTTTTTAATTTTTTTGGGTCTTTTTTATAGTAATGGAAATCCTTAATATATATTGCAATTTTTCTGATAAATAAGAAAGAGAAGTCCTGTATATTATTCTGGAATGTTAAATGAAGCTGAAAGTTTTCCTAATATTTTAAACCATAAAATACTTTAGCATTTTATATTGTTTAATGGTTTAGGAGATAAACTCTAAGAATAAAAGTACACAATCGTGTATTTAAACTTAAAATATTTTTATACATGCATTTTAAAATATTTTTATACATGCAAACATATTTTTGTGTAAAACTCCTTTCAAAATAAAATTATGCAATAATATGGTCAATATGCGATAATTTTTACTCTCGTTAAAATTAATCTACCTCAAAAGATTTATGTAATGTTGAAAAGCGTTGGGGGAAACCAAATTATTGCACAATATTACTTTCAAAGGAGTTTTACACAAAAATATGTTTGCCAGTATAAAAATATTTTCCTCAAGTTTAAATACACGATTGTGTATTTCTATTCTTAGAGGTCAACTCCTAAACCATTAAACAATATAAAATACTAAAGTATTTTAAGGTTTAAAAGATTACGAAAACTTTGAGTTTCATTTAACATTCCAGAATAATATACAGGAGTTCTCTTTTTGTTGATAATAGCCTTATTTATCAGAAAAATCACAATGTATATTAATGATTTCCATTACTATAAAAAAGACCCAAAATAATTAAAAACACTCACGGAAAATCCTCTATTTACAGAGCGTTAAAAGCAACGATTGTTTGGTTTATATTTTGCTTTAGGTCTTAATTTGGACCCTTTTGAGATCTCTAAATACCGTGACAAGAGTCTAATGAGAACAGAGTACTTATTATGCCGGAGCTCAAAGAATCCATCGAAGAAGAAAAAAAATGCAGGGAAATGATTATAAGCATAAAGATAGTGGTTTCAGAGGTCAGATTTCGTGCACCAGGCTTAGGAAATTCCATTTCCTTAAACGACAATTACATTGACGTTTCCGTTGGACTCTAGGGGAAAAAAAAGGGGGATCTCTGCAACTATGACGCAATGAAGAGGAGGCTCTTGATTAAATAATGGCACCCGCGCGGAATTCAACTTAATTGAGAAAAAAAGAAAGTATTTTGTCCTAGTTTGGTTTCCATTGACTTCTTTAAATCGACTTTTTTTCTCTTTTAAACATTTGCTTTAAAGCGAAAATTGGAAGAATTAAAAGTGGCAATAATCTTAATATTAGTTGATAATGGTTTCGCTAATTTACCGTTATAGTAAAAGTTCTGACATTTATATATATATATATATATATATATATATCAACATTATATCTATCTTTCCCTGTGTTCGTGTGTGAATAATATATATATATATATATATATATATATATATATATATATATATATATATATATATATATATATATATATATATATATATATATATATATATATGCGTGTGAGTGTGTGTGTGTGTGGCTTGGTACAAGATGTGCCTAAGTCAGTTTTCTCCAAGATGACTTTGTTTGCTTATGTCTCTTTAAAAAAAATATTATTTTCAATGTAAGAAGTACCTAAATCTGTCCAATGCTTTAAAAGTGTTTTCTAAACCATTGTACAGACTTGGGTACTTCTTACATAAAAGTAATTTTTTTTAAATGAGGCATAAGCAAACAATGTCATCTTGGCGAAAGCTGACTTCTTGTACCAAGCCACACATACACACACACACATACATACATATATATATATATATATATATATATATATATATATATATATATATCTCCATTCTGAAGTAGTTTTTACTGTTTATAGTCAAGACATATAAAATGGATTTTATAAAATAGTGATAGAAATTTAGCGTCTGTTTTAACTGTAATATCATCGTCATGTGTTGCTTTGTAATAAGTCTACGTTTCATAGTTGGCATAAATTCCTCTAATTCGTCCCATCGATTCTGTATGGGAATGAAATAAGGTTTTGGCGCAAGCTATTGGAACGTGATACGTTATTAACATCAAACCATTGTGCGTCAGATCTTTCTCCGTAAGTACTTTTTTGAATATAACATACCAACTTATATCTGCATTAATGTCACACAGTTTGCAATTCGTAATTTTCGAAGATGGTGAGAAAAACGTCCTGTTTGAAACTTTTCCCACCACAAAGAATGGGTCTCGCATTAGTTTTGTTCAGCTAGAAACTTCTTTCTGCTTTGAAATCTGGCATTTTTCTGGTGTCTATAGAATCTGTGACAACTCGATTTGAGTAACTTCTATATAATAGTTAAAAACCATTAGAGTTGGAATCAGCGCACGGATTTTGTCTTTTAAAATACATGCTATATTAATCAACTAAACATAGATCTAAAGTGTATATCGATTACTAAATAAGTAGAATTGACAAAATTTGGTTTAAGATCAATATATTGAATTCTCTTTTTAGAATGAGTCCCAAATTCGACAATAAATCCACTGCAGTCATAAAATCCGTTTTTTTTTTAACTTGTAAGGTGTATCTTTATTATATTCTATTTGTCAGCGAGATTTTTTAAAGTCCTCTTTTCTATTTACGGACACAGGAACTTGCTTCATCAAATTTGTTGTCAATTTTTTCTCAGAAAACGGAGCATTGAGAACTAACGCCTGTTCTCAGAATAAGAGAATATGATAGAGACGAGAAAAGTTCTGCTCATACGCAAGGTAAGAAACTGTAAAGAGTTTTCTAAGCCATTGAAAATAATGTTTTGAAGCCTCGATAGAAGATGCGGACGTTCGTCGAAGTTTGAATGTAACGTATATTCCTATGGTAAAAATGGTGTTCTTAACCTTATAAATGACTAGCTGAAAACCCGCGCTTCGCTACGGAGTACATTCAAATTAAATACAACGGTCAATGTATGCAATTAATGCCAAAAAAATAAATATATATATTTATAATAAATACGACGATCAATGTATACAATTGATGTAATATATATATATATATATATATATATATATATATATATATATATATATATATATATATATATATATATATATATATTTATAAAAAAATCGCAAGGGATATTTAGTATTTATTTTTGGATAATATCCAATCGCCTGCAGCATTAGAGAGAAGAAAATAATTTTTTTTTATTTAGTTGTTATTCACGTGGCGATAAATTTATTTTAAGTACCAGAAAAAGAAATCACGTGATCAGCATTTAATAAATTAAATTCTAAAAATTAATCTTTAAAAAATCACCAAAAATCAGACAATCGAGGTAAAGGTTCGAAAAAGATTTCATTTTAAAGGAATTTTTATGATCTTTCTCGTGATATGAATTTTAAAACTATCAAATTATTATTTTAAATGGAAACTTTAAAAAAGTTTCAAAAACAGCTTAAAAATTTAATTTAAAAAAATCTAAGAAGAATTTTTCAAAAATCATTCTTAGTGCACCTCTACATAAGTACAATCGCCATGCAAAATTTCAGACCTTTAGGTCCAGTGGTTTGGTCTGTGCGTTGTATCTCAGTGAGTCAGTCAGTTACGGAACTGTTATATATATATAGATTGGTCCTTATACATTGTTGTGATTAGAAATAAAAAAGGAAGCAGTAGTTCTTGTAGAGGAATATAAATAGTTTTGAAATTTAATACCTCTGTCCATCCTTGAAGAGTTTATTTTAACTATGTCAATGTTAATGTTTAAATATTATCTTAAACTATAATCTTGATTTATATAAGTTACATTTACCGATAATTTTTTGTAGAAAGTATTAAAACAAATACGATAATATGTGCGATATAGAAACCTCAAACATGTAAAGTTTAATTACTTGTGTCTCGTTTACCATCGATAAAAACTCGACAATGATTGATCCTTTTAACGCTCTCAAGTAGGCACTGGGGCTATTCGCAAAATTGCTGCAACACTTGGTGGAGAGCAGTATATTTAGAACACTCTAGTTTATTATAAGTTTTCATACTGCCGAAGTAATTTTTTACTTGTATGTCTTCTTTACTTCAATATTTGAGTTTTCTTCAGATTCAAAGGCAAAAAAAATTAACAGTTTGCGCAAGAATTAAATTCTTTTAACGCCTTAATAGGTAAACTAGGAGTAAATTTAGAAACAAATAATATGTATATAATGTCGCTCATGTCCGATAGTAACTATTGGAGTTCACACCATGTCTTTTTGTTGTCATTCAAGTATGGGGATTATAAGTTCATCTTCAACAATACCACCATTATCAATGTTCAAAAGATTGACTGATTGTTTTTGAATGATGGCTCCAAATTTATAATTCTAATAAAGGATTGTCAAGTGCCGTGATATGTTTATCTAATTATTAAACCCTTCAGCGGGTGCGCCATTTTTTGGGAACACCAGCAGGCGCGCGTGGCATAAAGTGCAACGTTTCTTTCAACCTTGATTATTCCTCTCGTAATAAACTTTTTTTTTAAATTGAAAATAATAATTTTGCGTTTTATAACAAGATATAAAATGTTTATAATATTGAGACATATTTATAATTAAAGGCCAAAGGATGCAGATACAATCGCCTCATTTCAAAACTGTCCGGTTCATTGGTTCTAAGGACAACTTCCGAATGAATTCCTATTATGTCCAAAAACTGAAAAAATAACGAGATTGTCCCTCTGTGTGATATGCGGGATACCGTGTAATACCGTGCACATTTCATTTACTAGATCAACTCATAATTTTGTCGTATTGCAATCCAGTATAGTCGTTGTTTTACCACGGTTATATCACGACTACCAAAGAATGGAAAGGAATACAAGGGTCAGAAAATCAGACCTGCATTCGAAAGGGTGTAGCTATAAATAGAAACTGCTTAGAACATTCATACCTTACATGTAAAAACAAACCTTCCAAAATTACGAAAATCTTGCTCTCTGTACACCGTCGCGCCCTCTTTTGGGTTAAGAAGCTAACTTTCGCTTACTATTTCGTTTTGTATTAACCCTTTTGAAAGCAGTTTATAGTTTAACTTTGGTTATTACAGGCACCTTTGTACACTGCATTATCAAAGTTTTGATTTTTGTCATCTTTAGTTTAAAAAAAGTCTAGTTTGAATTATAATTTTCAATTCTATACATCTTACCATTTGATATTATTTTTGGGAAGGTATTTTCTAACATACACTGCTTATAAAACAGTGGAAATAACTGCAGAACAATTTTGCGCGTAAGAAAACCTTATAAAATAGAAGCTTAGAATTCGATTTTTGTTCTCCATTGAAATTATCTCTCGCTTGGGACACTTCGCCACATTTGTCGCAGGAGAGTTTCAAATGCTATCCTATCGATTTGATGTATCGCATCGTATTCCTAATAGGTCTCCAGATGCTCTTAACCGACAAACAACTGCAGAGATTGCCCGGCAAGCGATAATAGTGGTTTTAAGATTTCTAATGAAATAGGAATTTAACGCTTCACTGAAATGTTTCTGTCTTGTGGACAATTTCTTTCGGAAAAAGGGACTATTTTTTATTCTCATGTGAAGATATTAGTCTCATTTTTGGCATAAATGATTTGACGGTAACAAACAAAGTATAAAAAATGTAAATAAATATTTCTAATAAAATAGGAATATAACGCTTCACTGAAATGTTTCTATATCCTGGACAATTTCTTTAGGTAAAGAGGGACTAGTTTTCATTCTCATGTGAATATATTAGTCTCATTTTTGGTATAAATGTTTAGACGGTAACAAACAAAATGTAAAAAAAATGTAAATAAATATTTTTAATTAAATAGGAATTTAACGCTTCACTGAAATGTTTCTGTCTTGAGGACAATTTCTTTACGTAAAAAGGAACTATATTTTATTCTCATGTGAAGATGTTAGTATCATTTTTGGCATAAATGTTTTGATGGTAACAAACAAAATATAAAAAGATATCGTAAATAAATGTTTCTAATGAAATAAGAATTTAACGCTTCACTGAAATGTTTCTGTCTTGTGAACAATTTATTTAGGTAAAAAGGGACTATTTTTTATTCTCATGTGAAGATATTAGTCTCATTTTTGGCATAAATGTTTTGACAGTAACAAACATAATATAATATATAAAATATATTGTATATATATCATAAATAATTCCTACTTATACGTAAAGTATGATATGTAATTAATCATACACACATGTGATTAATAAATATTTTCAAAGTAAAATTAAAATGCTCTTCAGTTCTGTTTTGCTTCAAGTACATGTACATCAAGTACATGTAGTGCTACATCCATATTTGCTTTCTAATTTTGGATTACAAAACCAAAATCCATCGATAGATAAACTGCATTAGTCAAATCTGCCCTTAACTAAATTTTGGTGTATGCTAATGATAAAATGTTTACTACATGCATTTCTCCTATGTAATGCTAAATGCCTTTCTCTCTCACATACATTCTACTGGGGTAAATAAAAGTTATTAAAATTTATGTTTCAACTGATACATTTGACTTTTTGACTATTCACCATGATTCAAAAAATTTTCGTGCCGTTTTGAATATTTCAAGCCTTTGATTTGAGTCATGACTACAAAGTTGTGAACTGAAATGCATGTGGACACGTTTTAATACTCACATATTTTATTCTGTGTGTATTGAACTGAAATATATACTCATTTGGATAATTATGCATAATAATATGTAATTATACAATTGTATTGCAGAGTTATTATAGATTTGAACAACTGGCAACATCACAGTAATGCACAATTAATTTAAAATTGAAAATCTAATACCTTGCAGAAATATGAAATTTTCCCTTTTATCGTTTCTAAAAGTAGATTGAAGATTTGATTGAAAGCTCTAAGTATTCTTTTAAAATAATATATTTTTCAATACGACATCAAAATCCAAATTTATATAACATAAATGAGCATAATATGGGGAATTTTATCTAGAAAAATATGCAATATTTAGGAAAAACACGAAGATTTTTGTTCATGTTCCTTGCTTGCTTTTTCCTACTTTAAGTCACACTATATTCTATTCCACATTAGATTCAAAACTTTCTCTCTCTCAAAAATTCTCTCCTGCCTAACATTCCGTATACATCAAAATAATTTTTGGCTTTGTCAAGTAATGTGATTCTTTCTTGCTTAACCCCTTCCTTCTTGCCCCCGTCAAAATTAAAGGTCGAGGTTTCGCCTTCTATTTCTCGTTCCCCTGATATTTCAGGGCTGGAGTGTTTAAAAGTAATGCACCAAACAGATTAAAACAATCCATGTCATTTGCCCTGAAAAAGTTTTATTTCTTATTTTACATGCCAGATGGCAGCACCTGACTTTTTATAATGGAATTGTGGATGGTTTTTTTTAAAACTACACTGCTGGCCACCCAAATTGTAACACCAATAAAGACAAGAGATATCACAACAAAATTTATTTTGTAGATAACATGTTGACCAAGTATCAAATGATTAAATTTATAGACTTCTGTGAAGTGTGGTTCCTGACAAAATCAGTAGCCAGAGTAGCCGCCATTGTTGGAGATCACCACTGCCACACGCCTCGGAATTGATTCAAAGAGACTTTGGATGAGTTCTTGGGGTACAGCAGACCAAGCAGCTTCCACACGTTGCCAAAGTTGATCTGCTGTGACAGCTGGGTATGGAATCTGGGTCAATCGTAGAGCAACCATGGACCACATGTTTTCTATCGGCGAAAGATCCGGAGAGCGAGGCGGCCAGGGAAGCAATTCAATCTGGCGATTGACGAAAAACTATTGGACAATGCGTGTCACGTGTGGTCGCGCATTATCCTGTTGAAATATGGCTGTGGGCAAGCCCTGAAGGTAAGGAAGGACAACTGGCTCCAACACCTCGGAGATGTAGCGCTGGCTGTTTAAAGTACCGGCAATGCGTACTAGAGGTGTGCGAGAGTGATATCCAATACCGCCCCATACCATAATACCCGGTGCAGGACCAGTGTGGCGGTGCATAACGCAGCTATTCAGCATCCTCTCTTCACGGTGTCTCCAGACTCAAATGCGACCATTGTGGTGTTGCAGACAGAAGCGTGAATCGTCAGTAAAGACAATTTCATTCCATTCTGCCGTCCACATCCTTCTGTCATCGCACCATTGGCGGCGGAGACGTCTGTGGTTCTGCGTCAAGGGTAGACAAAGCAACGGACGTCTTGCGGACAGACCACTCTGCTGTAAACGGCGTCGAATGGTACGCGCAGACACTGGATGATGCCTTACAGAGTGCATGTGCTGTGATATTGTTCGTGATGTGACTGAGCGATCCGGCACTGCCATGCGCACAATTTGCCTGTCATCCCGTGAAGTGGTGCGCTGAGGTGGATGCGATCGAACACGCCGGTCCGTCGTACCCTCCTGCATCCAGCGATCACATATCCGGATTACAGTTGTTTGGTTTCGTCCAACACGACTACCGATTTCCCTGAAAGAGAATCCACAATCTCGGTAGGCCACTATCCTTCCTCTGTCGAACTCGGATACTTGATCAAAAGATGATCGCTGTTTTCGACGAGGCATAATTGATCGTTTTTTTGAAAAAACCACAAGAAAAACACCATTGCCGAACTTGAAATCGTCGAAATCTCAAAGCCTTAAATAGCGCTTTGAAATGGCGCTACAGGCGTGCGTCTGCGCTGAAATTCTAATCATTTCCATATCTCACCTCCGCTAATGCATGTTGTAAATTTCATGTTATTTGCATGTTTCCTTCAGGGTGTTGCATTTACAGTGGCCAGCAGTGTAGATGTGGCAGATCAAGAAATAAATGGAATCCTCCGGAAAAAATAGGCACTTTTATTACCGTTTTCTTGAAAATTATGAGATCATTAAAGGTTTAAACAAAAATTGTTATATGGTCAATTGGTATAACGGAATTTTCTTTAGAAATATAATGAATTCAACTAACTGATAGTTTTCCAATTTTGATGCGTTTACATAATAATAAAGATTTCAAATTGCTATATAAAAAGTGAAACTCTTCCAATATGTTCTTGTTGTTTCAAATGCCACCTGGTCGGAATGTATTCCAAACCAGGTGCATATAGGCTAGCGGGCGGAGTGGTGCGGCCTCTGGTTTATAATGGCACCCCATGGGTCAGAATTCTGCCCCCAATTTTGTCCGAGCAGCCCCAGGGCCTGCATCTGGCTGGTTCGCGCCGTCTCCCACCTTATGATTTCATAGAGGGACGTTTTAAAGAGTCTCGTTTTAAAGACAATTAAGTACAGATATTCCTCGACTTACGACCGAGATAGGGATGAGACATTGGTCGTAAGTTGAGTTGGTCGTAGGTCGAGTTTCAAACAATTTTTTTTTCGTATATGCACATACATATATTTTTTACTTTCATACGTAATTTAAAATACATTGTAGAAGACATAAATTGTTGTTCGTCATCACTACTTATTATGTTAGCACAATCCATTGGTTCAGAATTTGAGGCAGAAGATAGGTTGAAAGTTTTTTTAATGATGTTATCCAAGATTGTTTGAATAGTTTGCGTCTTCTTTTCCTTGTATATTGTCTGGTAAGAAGCCAGATTTTCCCGAATACGACGATTTACACTTGTGAATCTTTCTTCATTTGGATCCATTGCTTCTAATTGTTGCAGTCTTTTATTAATATAATGATAAGTTGAAACCATTTCTGAAGCCAATGAAGGTTTATTTGATTTATCGTATGGATAACGAGACTATTGCATTATAAATTTCTAGTATTACGTCATAAATTTCTATTATTGCAGAATATTGCATCATATTTTTCAATAATTATGTAATACATATAGGTATGCACTGTACATTCGAGGAATAGTATTTTTGAAAAAAAAAGAATTTTTAATTTAAAAGTTTTGGTCGTAAGTGCAAACGGTCGTAAGTTGAAGAATACCTGTACATGCTAAATTATTTCCATATTTTAAGATCACAAATTAATAACATTTATTTACAATTATATATAAAATACAGCACTTAATCGGAGCGGTACAAGATCCCCTGCATCTTGTGCACCCTTCCATTACAACCTCCCTTTTTACATACTCTCTCCTCCTTCTGTTATCCCTCGTTCCCACGGTCCGAGTTAGTTGACCCAGGGGGTCTCGAACTAACGGTAACTTTCGTCGGTCAAGGCTCCGTCATGGCTAGAAGTAGCTGTGGACAAAACCGCTGTCACCTCTGACATCAACTTTAATTGAAATTTAATGATGAATTGCATTTATTCACAGTATGAATTGCAAATAAGAGCAGTTCTTATTTGAAATAGCCTCGATATTTTGTTTAACCCTTCAGCAGGCGCGCCTGTGTATAAAGTGCAACATTCTCGTAATTTTGAATGGTGTGTTTTTACAAGTAAAGTTTGAATGTTATAAACAGTTTCTATTTATAGCTACACCCTTTCTAATGCAGGTCTGATTTTCCGACCCTTGTATTCATTTCCATTCATTGTTAATCGTGATTTAACCGTGGTAAACCAGCGGTTATACTGGATTGCGATACGACAAAATTATGAGTTGATCTAGTAAATCAAATATGCACGGTATTACACGGTATTCCACATATCGCGGAGATCGACAATCTCATTGCTATTTAGGTTTTTGGACATAATAGGAATCGATTCGCAAGTTGTCCTTAGATGCATTAAACCAGATAGTTTTGAAATAAGGCGTTTGTATCTGCATTCTTTGGCCTTTAATTATAAATATATCTCAATATTTTAGACATTTTATGTCTTGTCACAAAACGCAGAATTGTTATTTTCAATTTGAAAAAATAAAGTTTATTACAAAAGGAATAATCAAAGATGAAAGAGACGTTGCACTTTATGCAACGCGCGCCTGCAGGTGTTCCAAAAATTGGCGCGCCCGCTGAAGGGTTAAATAATATTTTGGGAAGCTTTCGCGATATCTTTTAATTTTTGAATTTTAATCTCGTTTTATAGATGACCATTAAACCGGAACTATTTCACCCTGCACTCTCCAAAAAATACGAAAATGCTAAACAAAAGCAATACGGTTGTATTTTTCCTCTTTAAAAGGTCTTTAACGCGGTGACCTAGCTCGATTTTAAAGATAGTTGTTTTAATTTTTTTCTATTCCTACCAGAGTACAGTAATCTTGCAAATTTGCTGCTATTGCACGCCTATTTTATTACATGGAAATACAGCTAAACAAACTCATATTTTTGGTATTATACGAATAAATTATACTAAAATACAAAAACAACCCCTTTTTTCCAAGTCATTGTGGCAGGTTAATTACCTCTGTAATGCCATAATACCAGAAAAGATACTCCACAGCTAACAATTACTCTTATCACAAGAATCAAATCAAAATTCTGAAAGGGTTTTAGAACCAATCTTTTCAAACACTTTCCCGTATTTTTTTCTCTTACTATTATCTGCTGTCGAATTGCGACTGGTAAGGTCAAGTGAAGTACATATTTTCTTCTCCCTTTGGAGACACTCAGCCGGTAAACGTGAAGGTCGTCTCCCCCTCCCTTTACACGTCACGAAGTGCTGCCGGGTAAGTAGCACCGCTGAAGCCACGCGCAATGTTTTTCTTCTTTTTTGCCTAAAAAATGTAAGAAGAAATTTAGCAGTGGCTGCTCTTACTAGAAATGTTCTTCAAACATTCTTCTTTAAGGTGATTATCTCTTATTTATGTATTGATTCGCGAAACTTCATGAGAGTTTAAAAATATATTGCGTGGGCTTTTTTGGTCCTGGTGAAGTAACATTGCTTTAACCCTTAAACCGGAACATGAATTTGTTGCCACTATCAGGACTATCGGTCAAATTGACCCCCAAGCCTAAAAAAGCTGTTATTTTTTAGTTATTACGATGGAACTGCATGTTGATATTGTGTACAGGGTTGTTTGATTTATATTAGTGATGAATAGTGAGGTAAAAAATCATCTACACTTATTTATTCAATTTATTTAATTTATTTTGATCTGATATCTACATCATCAAATCGTAGGGCTCTTAAAAGAATTGCACAATGTTTCTCAGACATAATTGCTCGAAAAATTAGCCTGCCAGTGATTGAGGTAGAGAAGAGTGATGTCAAGGCTTCACAGGATACTTTAAAAACAGAACACTGAAATTCCTATCAGAACCATCCCTATCAGGACCGGTAGGCCTGTTATTGTTCAGTGGCAATAACTGGCCTACCGGTCATTTTGACCGCCCTACTTTTATAAAATTGCATTTTACTGGCAAATGGCGATCATTTGTGAAACCATGATGTGCTCTCCCTGATGTCCAGGAACTGACTGAGGATGTCAAAGCCAGTCAAGCGTTCACGGCTCTCCCCACTCCTGCCCCATCCCTTAATTCCACCGCTGCCGGTCATAATGACCGGTGGGCCGGTATGAGGGTTAAATATGGTACAACTTGGCATAAATAAATTAAAATTATTGCTGTGGAAATCATATCTTCGTTTTTCCGCATGTTATCATGTACGAGTTTAAAGGGTTGAATTTAAAAAAGTAATTAACAAAAGCATGTGAGGTCAAGCAGTGTCAGTGTCACGGTTAATCAGCACCAAACTTGTGAAAAAAAGACAGGTATTAGAATAAACTAGAAATAACTAGAAAATTGTAGAACTTGGCATAAGTAAATTAAAGTTATTGGTGTGGTAATTACATATTCGTTATTGTGCCTGTTATCATGTACTACCTTCAAGAGTCAAATTTAAAAAAGTATTTTACAAAAGCATGTGAGGTCAAGCAGTGTCAGTGTTACGGAAAATTAGCTTCAAACTTGTGAAGAAAAGACAGGTCATAGAATAAATTAGAAATAGTTAACACTAATAGCTCAAAAATTAACTCCATTAACCCTTCAGCGGGGGCGCCCGTGTACAAAGTGTAACATTTTCGTAATATTGAATGGTTTGTTTTTACATGTAAGGTTGGATGTTCTAAGCAGTTTCTATTTATAGCAATACCCTTTCTAACGCAGGTCCGTTTTTCTGACCTTTGTATTTCTTTCCATTCACTGATGGTCGTGATTTAACAGTGGTAAACCAGCGATTATACTGGATTACAATACGACAGAAGAAGGGGTTGATGCAGTCTATCCAATGTGTAGCTATTACGCGGTATCCCACACATCACGAAGATGGACAATCTCTTTGTTTTTTTTAGGTTTTGGGACGTAATAGGAATCAATCCGCATGTTTTCCTTAGATCCAATAAACTGGACAGTTTTGTAATAAGGCGTTTGTATCTGCACTTTTTGGCCTTTAATTTATAAATATATCTCAGTATTATCCAAATGTTATATCTTGTCATAAAACCTAGAATTATTGTTTTCAATTTGAAAAAAAAGTTTATTACAGAAAGAATAACCAAGGTTGAAAGAGACGTTGCACTTTGTGCAACGCGCGCCCGCTGGTGCTCCAAAAATTGACGCGCCCGCTGAAGGGTTAATGAATTTAAAAAGTTAATCCTCCAGTGAGGGCCTGCACAATGAGAGGAGACTAGCAAATCGACCCTTTTATTAGATGGATAAAGTCTTTCAGAGTACGAAAATGTAGTTTATTAATGACATTTTTCAATATAACTTTAAAAACCTAACCCAGTAAGCAGATCAGGTATTTTTAAACGAAGTGTCGAGTAAAAAAGGGGTTACATTATTATTATTAGGTGAAAAATCATTAGTGTGTGTGGTTTCGCTATAGTTCGTACTCTTAATTGCACAGTGTTAGACAAAAGAGAACCAACTAATACGACACTGAACTTGAGAAAATTGAGATTTTATAAAGCATTAAATTATAAATTCAAGTTGCTAAACTTTGGATCTCCAGTTAATATGGAATATTATTAGATTATTAATATTATAACTGACCTAGAATAATAATTATTTTTTCCCAGATAGATGATTTGTGGCGCACCCTATCGACTACTTAACATTTTATTTGTGAGCTGATTTCCTTTAGCATAACACTGACCAATTAGGGCTTATATCAATAATGAAAGGATTATAATTTCGACACTGAGTCATATATGGTTAATTCTTATTAATATTGTTTATCATTGCTTATCATCGATATATATTAAGAATAATAAATGATAAAAATACATTAAAATGTTTGTTATTAATAATCATGTATAATTATTGTTTTTTATAATTAATTTCCAAGGGTTCAGAAATGTGGTCCCACAGCAAACATGTAGAGCAAGGAACTCATATAGAAAATAGAGGATTTCTAGCGACAGAGATAATAAAATTAGCATGTGAGTACTAGAAAACAGAGAAAGGTTTTCGATGCACCAAATTTAGAGTTTTTGACATTAACTTTTACGAAAATCAAAGAATTATTGCACACTTTTTACACAGCAAACTAAATACTGACGGGGTCAAGCTGACGGGAGCAAGTAAACCGTGATGATCACAGATGTAATATATACAGAAAATGTCTTCAGTATATATCATCCAAAACAAAAAAATGTTCCTTGAAAAGCTTTACTTCACAAAAGTCCATATAAATATCACAGAGAATGGAAGAATGTGAGGCGTTTAATTTGCCGGACCATCCATTGTGCCTGCTTTGTCTTACCCAGGCCCTGATTTTCCATTAGGCCCGGTAGGCCCTAAATTTTAATTTTAAGAGAAAAAAAGTAAAAAATTCTCAATTCATATTTTTAATTTTACCTTTTTTCATAGCAATTAATTTATATATCCTTTCAAATTTCATTGATTGATTGGTTCATCATATGTATAGTTACATGTATATTTTATAATATGTATGTTATAGTGTATATAAGGGATCAATACGTTTTTCTGGTTGCATTGTATTGGTGTTTTAATGATGAAGTTAATACGTTGTATTGCTTTTTGTTATTCGATAATGTTTTAGGTTTCTACGCTTCAAATAGCCAATTCTTGGTAAAATGGTACTTTTACAGTGACTTATGATTATTTTTTTCTCTGTGTCAATTTTGGAAATTTTACGCCCACATCAGTGTTAGGGGCCCCCATCGCGAATTGTGCCTATAGTCAAGAATTTTCTAAATCGAGCCCTGGTCTTACCTTCTAGGAGTACTCCTACTTCGCTCCTGGTACAGTAAGCATAACTAGCTTTCGAAATTCGAGGACAGAATTCAGTTCCTAATTTTTATTTTTATTTTTTTTTAATGCGGAGTGACTTGTCGTCAAACATTCGCCTATACTACACCGCAATTTTACTGCCCATTTTATTATGGAGGCACCATATAGTCAGACAGCCCAGTTCCTAATGTAATAATTTTAAGATTGTTTTTCAATCTCTGACGATATCAGTTGTTCAAAGCCCGCTTCCTGAAAGGAGCGAGGTACCAAAGCTAAAAACATAAACAAATCGAGAATAAACAAAGTTGAACTGAAAAGGAGAAGTTCGAAAGTTAAAAAAAACCTAAATAAACGATTTTTAAGAATTTGTATAGTAAGAAACACATGAATGAGCGAATTATATTTTTTAGACTGTTTCTAGAATTGAGAGACATAAGTCATTGGCGAACATTGAAGTGTGAGCACAAATAGTAGAAATGTACATTTGTAAGATTCAATGTTCTCTTCCCGGTAGACACTTGCGAGGAATGTTCCATTGATTCTACATTTTATATTAAAGAGTTTAATGGTTATCGAATTTCTGATTTCTCCACAGAGACAATCCTACCTTAAGTTCTGCCTTAAGTCCATCTTCGCACGTGGTTTCTTAGCCTCTTGTTGTGCTGCTTTGTCTTGTCTTTATCTGGACATTTTTTTTTTTTTTTGCATATTATTTTGTGAACAGTATTTGTAACTAGCTGCATGTATTTGTTATGGGTATTTAAAAAAAAAAAAAAAAATCTGCATTAAGTGCGGATCACCTTTTAACTGTGAAAATAATCACATAGGTAATTGTATGTATTGGTAAAATGGTCTGTTTCGATGCCAATGTTATGAACATGTACCTTGATCAGCTTTGTACATATTTGCTTAAATAAGTTTGTATCAATGCATATTGTTTTATAAGTTTTTTTGTGAATTTAATGTCGTATTATAGCTAAGAAAATGGTATTGCATTTTTGTTTTCTATCTCGATCTTGGAAATGTGTCTATTTTTTGGAACAGAATTATGTTTATGTTTAATAATTATGCGACTGCAATATGTGTAGCTTGTATAATAATGTAATTTAAAATAATATTAAGTGTTGTAAAGCCGGTATAAAATATGTGAATATATAAACCGCCGTATAAGCTTTTCGCTGAGGTCGGTGTAACTTTCGAACTTAAGTTCTGCAACCTAAGGCCGTCTACACACGTAGCAACTCAAAAGAAACTGATAACTGACTCCTATCACAAACCAGTCTGTGATGAGTCGTCACCTATGTAATTGAATGGAGCCACGCTCACGGCGCAACTGGTTACAAACCCGTCGACGGATTTGTAACCAGTTGCGCCGTGTGCGTGGACTCCAATCACAAACCAGTCCGTGATGAGTCGTAACCTATGTAATTAAATGCTCCATTCATTTACATAGGTTACGACTTATCATGGACTGATTTGTGATTGGAGTCAGTTATCAGTTTCTTTTGAGTTGCTCCGTGTGCAGACGGCCTAAAAATAAATATACCAGTTGGTTTAAAACTAGTGGCAACTATTATTTTATTTAAGAGATTTTACATAGCGACTTTTTAGTGTCTTACCGTCATCCAAAACCTTCCTGAAGTGATCGGATATATAAATAAGTGGAAACTAACATGTTATATATATATATATATATATATAATGAATGTGTGTATACATAACTGTAACTATAATTTTCTGTGAATATATATATGATAAATTTAGATTTTTTCCATGCAACATGTCTGTTGTTTGGAACTGGATATTTAACAATAAATGGCTACTAAAGAAGAAAAATGAAAACTTTTAAATTTTTAAATACTGGAATCTAATACAAGTATAAGAGAGAACACTATTAACCGAAAATTCACGAGAAACGCCTTGAAAAACTCTGTAACTACTTATGAAAATGTATGGAATTTTTTTTAATCTGAGACCCTTTTATCTTTTATAAATCTACATGATTACAAATCCTTACACTTTTCAACGGTGTGCTGAATATAAAAGACGAGGAAATTTGCTTGCATTTTTTTCCCTTTATCTCTTCGCTTGCGCGGTCACGCACAGGTTTGCTGATTACGTTAAAGGTCATCGGATACTGTCAGTTTATGATTATTATTCAGTGACCGAATTTATTGAATGAATTGAACAAAATAATGTGATTTAGCGAAATACAATAAAAAACTGTCTTACACATACATGTTAAGATAGTTGTTATCTATTACATGGAATAGAATGAGATATTTTAAATGTGAAGTAACTTTTATGAAAGATTTCACAAAAATATTTAATGCATTTTTATGGGACAATTTTGCTCATATTAACACATATTTTGAAAATATTGTTCAGAAACATGAGGTATTTAATTTTTTTTTAAAATCTTAAATGTTTTTACCGTTGACATTCCCCTTTTTACTTACTCTCCTCTGTATTTTTACCTATTTTCATGAACTACTTATTTTCATTTACCTATTTTCATGATATACTTATTTCCATTTACCTATTTTCTAGATCTACTTATTTTCATTTACCTATTTTCAATATCTACTTATTTCATTTACCTTATTAGCAATATGAACGAAGAATTGCTTTAAAGGTCCATTAATTGCTTGCCTTTCCGAAGTTTGACGTCATATTTTGCATTTCCATTTTAAGCCGGTTCAAGTTAAAATGATTCAATTCATAACTAAGCTGAATCACTGACGCAAGTTTCTTTTGATTACGTCATGTTTGGCAAACTGCCGTACGTCATATAATTAAACATAAAAGTCTCTAGTAGATAGTGTATTTCGTAGAAGTTACAACCCGATATTTGAATATCAGCTTTTGACACGTGTATATAAGCCGTGAACACTTTCAGTAGTATCGGTGAGATAGTGGTTATTATCAGGTAGTATCAAGGACCTAGTATCAAGGATGTAGTAGCAATGATCGAGTATTATCAAGGATCGATTAACAAGTATCAAGCTGCTCTGTCATCAATGCGTTTATCAAGAAGTTTGTGTCTGATCTGATAAGATAACAAGATGTTGTATCAAGCTTGCTGAGAGTAAGATATTTTTGTATTACTTCGACATTTAAATCCCTTTTGATAGTCCATCACAGTATGGGAATTAGACTGTTTTTTAAGACATTGATTCAATGTGAAAACCCGGCGTATATTACCTAGTGTTACTAGTGAAAAATGAAGATATTGACATTGTTGTTTTTAACTAATTTTAACTAATTTTTCAAATGTATAAATACTTTTGTGTTATTGTTAAATGTCTTGTCGTCTATACATTATTTTGAGCATCTTTAATGGTTTTAACGTATACCTTTTTTAACAGACATAGCTTTTACTGCACAGTTTTTACTCTGCTATTTAAATATATAAAATAGAAGAACTATAAGAATTGTTGACGTACATGTTTTGCATGTACGCTAACATACCTATTTTCAAGATATACTTATTTTCATTTACCTATATTCAAGATCTACTTATTTTCATTTGCCTATTTTCAAGATTCTCTTTTCATGCGGATGGCTGTATCTCATTTTCTTATTCGTTTTAACATTATTGAGTGTTCATAACATTTGTATTTAGAGAGATCCCAATATAAGCATGTGCTCAGATATTTTAACTTTGTAAATTATATCTCGTTTCAAACTCAGCGTTTCCTCGTTAGAAAAATCCTAATAAAATATGTCCCAAAATCTCTTTCTAAAATTGAGAATATAAAGCGAGCTGCGAGTACAATGCAATTTATATTCAATCATTTACTTGTAATATATTTTTAGGATATTCATAATAATGGCAAAAAGTAAATGCACGCCTGAAACATTATGATAGCGAATGCAAAATGCAACATGTTGACCGAAAGGGGTATAATATATAATTAATATATACCCACCCATATATATATGTGTTTGTTTGTATGTGTGTGTGTGTGTGTGTGTGTGTTCATGCATGTGTGTGCGTAAGGGGATTAGGTGATTTTGTTTCAAGCTTAAAATCTGAACTGTTTTAAAATTTAAAAACTATATGTTAGTAAAATATCTATGGCGTAGAAATAAAGTGTGTGTGTGTTCATTTCTAGATTGAAAAAATTACAATACTCTAGTAGTAAAACACTTTGTTTTTTTAAATTAAAATTTTTTTTCAAAAGGTCTATAAGTATTATTACGTATCGTTGAATTATTTTAGTTCCCAATTATGATATGTTTTATGCTGATCATCTTTAAGTTTCAATAAACGAAAAGAAAGTTGAAATGAACTATAGGAATATTAGAATGATATGAGTGAAGCGAATTTATCTAAAAGATTAATGTAGATTCAGGATATTTAAAAATATTGATTTTATTATCATGCTCAGAATCTAAAATTTTGTGGAGGTCATTTCACCTATGTTTTTGTTTAATGTAAGCTTAACTATTTTATACTAAATTTGCAATAATACAAACAGCACAAATATTTAAAAGTTATTTTTTACATACATTCTTGATTTGAAATGTCTGCTAATGCAATAGTAAGATTCATTGGTTAACATTCTAATCATTTCAATCGTTCGAAAAGTAGACCACAAAATATAAATATACAATTTTAGTTTACAATGTCTTAATTTCTAATAACCCTTGTGGCTTACTGGAAAGATTAAAAAAAGCACGGAAATAGATGAGTAGGAATTCTAATTACCATTTATGAGTTGGTATGCAGTACGGAAAAGATTCCCGAGCAGAAAAATTGCAACTTAACATCAAGGGCTGAAAAAAAATTCCTTTTTCTTTATTTGTAACCATTTGGATTTTTCATTAGTAAAGCTTAGTAATATCAACCCCATACGCAAATTGTATTAATGACAAACGTAGCACATATTGTTCTTTAATTCTCTAAAATTTCCCTTTCCTTTATTTGTAACCATTTGAATTTTTCATTATCAAAGTTTAGTAATATCATCCCTATACGCAAATTGTATCAATGACAAACCTAAAGGCCATTGTTCTTTAATTCTTTAAAATTTCCCTTTCCTTTATTTTTAACCATTTGTATATTTCATTATAAAAGTTTAGTAATATCATCCCCATACGCAAATTGTATTAATGACAAACGTAAAGGCCATTCTGCTTTAATTCTTTAAAATTTCTCTTTCCTTTATTTGAAACCATTTGGATTTTTCATTATTAAAGTTTGTAATATGCAAATTTTCAATTTTAGAAGAGTCTATGCGGGTAGAGCGTTTATTACTATCCTACTCTCATTTTCAGTCGAAAAACAACATTTTAATTTTGAGAAAAATGCACAATTAAATACATCTCTTATACATCGCATCACCTCTTATAAATATCGCATTATGTAGCAAAAATAGTATTTTATAAATACATTTCAATAATGGGGCTATGGATTTTGCATAAAGAATAAGTAAGTGTGAATAAGGTGAAAAAAAAAGTTTTGCAGGGGTGGAAAAACTGAAGATTCAATCTTACTTGACGTGAAAATGAAGCATTTGATGATAGAGCTTGGAACCTATTTGTCTCTTCATAAAAAATTACCCTGGTAATATCTGCTTGACAGCTTTCTTATTCATCTTATCAAGTTAATGGTACGACGCGTGGATATTCTGTCCGCCTTTATAGACAAGCTTTTATCCCTGGCGGGGCCATTATTCAAAAGGATATTGAGGGGGATTGATTTACAAGAAAACTTGAAGATTTTATCTATGTAAAGCACGAGATAAGATCACATTTTTCTCTCTCTTCCTCATCGCTTTCCCGGAGAAAAAAAATAAAACATGAAAAAAAACTCATACAGATAAAATGCTCTGTTAAATAGAGTTCTGCACTGTCGAGATGAATGACAGATGAATGATTAAAATAAAAGAAAGCAAAGAAAAAGTTTAGTCTGTATTTAAATTTTTTTACTAAAACACGTTGATGAAAGTGTGGAATATGAATTGCAGATTAGATTTCCTCTGAGTGATGGACATTAATTCTAACTCCCAGTTGAGGGAATCTTCCAGACAAAAGATTTCTTACTTATCTCACCAGTTTTGTGAATAAAGGTACCTTCTGCAGCTGTGAAGCATTTGCACCCCCTAGACAATAGTTACAATAGAGCGTATACGAATTAACATATACGACCGTCAAACACTTATAATTATAAATAAATATATATATATATATATATATATATATATATATATATATATATATATATATACATATATATATATATATATATATATATATATATATATATATATATGTGTGTGTGTGTAAATATGTATATATATACTACCCTACAATAATGGGCCGGAAGCCAGCGGATTTGCATAAAATCCGACTGCATGTCGGATTTTATGCAAATCCAGTGCTTGCACGTGACCTCTTAAAATACGATATATTTATATTTATATATATATATATATATATATATATATAATGGCATGTGACTAGTAAAATACGATACGCGCGTCGTTAATTCTGTGTGAAATTGTGACAAAATGTCGAAACGAAAGGAACTTAGTGACTTTGAAAGAGGTGTTATAGTTGGTTGTCACATTAGTGGCAAGTCTATTCGCGCAATTGCGGTAGAATTATCACAGCCACGGTCAACTGTTCGTGATGTCGTGGAAGACTACGGGAGTTGGGACACGAACTGCACACGTTGGTCGTCCCCGTAAACTGACCGAACGGGAATGGCTTGTCCTGAAGCGTGAAGTTCGTAAGAACCACCAGAAACTACTCCAAATCATCAACAGTGAGTTTCAACAGGCAGCAGGGGTTACGATGCACACCATTACTTTTCGGAAAGAACTCCATGCCCTCAATTTATATATATATATATATATACAGTATGCCCACTAAAGTCCATTCCCACCCTCTTAACTTCGGAACGGCTGTTGCTATATTCATAAAAGTGGTGCATAGGTATAGTAAAGTAGCCTTGCGCTACTGAAAGAAACCACCTACCACGCCACCTGGTGGAAAACTGTGGAGTTAGCATTCCTATCTCGAAAACGGAACGAGATAGGGAAAAGAAGTGATTTACAAAGTTGTAGAGCATGATCAATTTAGTAAGAAAAGACACCTTGTGGACAATAATACGAAGAATAGAATGGTTAAAATGCTGATTTGTTTTTTCATGATTTCCGACACTGTGACGTCACGAAGCTTGAACGAAAGGAGAAATGATTATCTTTCGGGCAAAACACGACACCGCAATGTGCACAGTGGTATATCGTTTTTGATCCCCAATCAAAGGGACCGCGGTTCAAACCTCGAGGGTTTCATCCTTGTACTGATTGTCTTTATAAACAGAGTAGACAATAAGTAGATAGTGTAAAATAGTGTCGCATCAACTCAACGCAACTTGCGCTTGGTGTTCGAAATTTTTGGAGTATGCAAATACGTAAGAAACGCCACGCCTGTTCACCCGAGACAGCTATAAAAGAGACATCTTCTTGGGGTTGTAGTATGTTGGTGCTCGTGGTCATGGCTGAGTATTCCAAAGCTGAGATCTCCAGTGAAGCAGTACCTCGTCAAGGAATTCGGGGACCAAATAATTGGGTATGGCGGTTTCAAAGAGTGGACTCCGCGTTCGCCTGATCTAACTCCACTGGACTTTTTCTTGTGGGGATACCTGAAACAGCAGGTGTATGCGACCCCTCCACAAACATTGCAGGACCTTAAACGACGCATTACGGACGCTTGTGCCAACGTGTCACGCTCTATGCTCCAACGTGTGCAACGTGAGATTCAAACGAGGTTCCAAATGTGTATTGCAGCTGACGGTGAGAAGTTTGAACATCTCAAATAAAGGTATATTGTTAAAATTAGTTTATTTTTCTTTCTCAGATCCTTTGTCCCGTCACAGTGTAGAAAATCACGAAAAAACAAATGCTCGTTTTAACCGTTCTATTCTTTGCATTAATGTCCACAAGGTATCTTTTCGTACTAAATCGATGATTTTCTACAAGTTTGTAAATCACTTTTTTCCCTAACTCGTTCCGTTTTCGAGATAGGAATGCTAACTGCACAGTTTTCCACCAGGTGGCGCGGTAGGTGGTTTCATTCAGTAGCGCATAGCTACTTTACTATACCTAGACACCAATTTTATGAATATAGCAGCAGCCGTTCCGAAGTTAAGAGGGTGGGAAGGGACTTTAGTGGGCATACTGTATATATATATATATATATATATATATATATATATATATATATATATATATATATATATATATATATATATATATATATATACAGGGTTTATATAAAAAGTATTGGGAAAAGTTTCAGAAAAATAAATTTATTTGAGATATTGCTACAATTCCTCAAAAGTCTTCAAAATACATCCCTTGACCGTCGACACACTTTTGGCAATGGCTTTTCCACGACTCGAAGGCTCCCTGGTAGGCGAATTCCGGAACATCCTTAAGGGTACGCGTGCAAGCTTCTTTGACGGCACTTAGGGTCCCATGGTGGTGATCTTTGTAGGAGGATTTCACTTTTGGGTATAGGAAATAGTCTGATGATGCCAATTCGAGACTGTAAGGAGGTTGGGGAATCGTCGCGATGCCATTTATCGCTAGGTACTCGGTGATCATGGAGCAGGTGTTGCTGGGTGCATTTGGTCATCCGTCAAGACCTTCCGGACGAGTTTAGTGCAGATCTTTCGCATCGGCAAATTTTCAGGGAAAATGCTGTGCATTGTCATCTTATCAATGCCAATTTTATCTGTGACCATGCGCACACGTAACCGACGTCCTAAATTCAGAACTTCACGGACTCGTTGCACATTGACGCCGGTTCTTGAGGTCGACGGCCGTCCAGCAAGGGGCTCTTCCTCCACACTCTCTCGGCCATCTTTGAAGAGCTTGTACCACTGAAATACTGCAGTTTGTGACATGATTTCATCCTTGAACACTTGGCGAATCATGCCCAACGTCTCCATGCCCGATTTCCCCAGTCCAACACAAAATTTGATGGCGTACCGCTGTTCAATCGTTCGCTGCATTTTGCGCTTGCACAGAGTCACTCGACAGGGGTCCACTAAAAACACGATCTAGCCCGAACGAACGCTCGCAGAGGACTGGAGCTTGGTTGCTTCTGGTAGGTTACATCCCCCACTACAAAGCATGCATGTTACGAGCGTGCTCTGATGCACAGTCACGCCAGGAAAAAATTATTCCCGATACTTTTTATACAAACCCTGTATATATATATATATATATATATAGAGAGAGAGAGAGAGGGGGGGAGAGATACATACACAATTTTTGTAAATTTCTTCACTTTTCAGCAAACTATTGTGGCAACGCTGGGCTAAAATTGTGTATTATTTAAATTGCAGTTGTTATTATTCATGAATATGTATGACCAATGTTTATATAAGCAGTTCTTTGTAATTACCATGATTTTATTAACTCGCTTTCTTGTTTGTGTGTGTGTTTATCCAGTGCAAATCTTGCAATCGAATTTTAACTAACTTCCCGACTAGCTAGACATTTGAAACTTTTAGAATAGCTCAGAACACGATGACAATGCATTATTTTAATAATTTTACCCATCTTTAAGCAGCATTGAATTCGTTTTCTGTTAATTTTGCTTTGTAGACTGGTGCAGCCATCTATCAGCCGGGACGGAAACGAAAAAGTTAAACGCAAATTAACTTCCAATTAACTTCATTTTCTTTCAAGTTGATGGGATAATTCATCAAAAAAAAGTTTAAAGCGTATTTATTAATACATAGAATTATCAAGTTTATATGATTCAACAGAAAATTTAAAATCCTGGTATATAAAAAGTTCTTTTTATCTTGTAATTATTTTATATTAAATATGTATTAGAACTAGCAGATTATTACAATGGCATTTGTTCTAGGATGAATACTGAGCATGGTAATTAGCTAATATCAGTTATAAGTAATGAATTAAATCCAATGCGGTGTTAATATTAATTTTCCTGCATTCATATGATTATTTGTTTACTTTTGGATAGTACATTCATTTTGTCACCTACTGTAACCTATACTGAAGTAGGATCAAAATAAATGCATGTATCGGTTGTAATGATGTATTGACCTATTAGATTACTTTAGAGCTAATTTGAAATGCATGAAAGGAATGCAACACATTAAATGAATAGAGTATCCCATCATAATTGTTTTCACGCTTGAAATCCCGGACCCTTTCAACCATTGAACTCTGTTTCATAGCATAATTGTACATCAGGTAGTTTTCATGCCTTCAATAAAATATTTCAAATGTAGCTATATTGACTTCAATGTTCATTTCACTTTAAAATCCACCGACAAACTTAAATTATGTTTAAAATAAAACATTTCCTTCTGATATATATCAGGTAGGTCATTGCTGATTTCTATAAGATTTTATGTTAGGTAATTTATATTGGATATAATGCTTACGGATATTTCTGAGTGTAGGGTAAAATTACAGAAACAGGAGCTTTAAAACTGTATACTAGCCCTCATGTTTGATTCAGAGGATTACAAATCAAAAGTGCTTGTTAAATCACAACTTTATATCAATGAGAACTTTTCATATGTAAAAACATGAAATTAAATGTAATTTAATTGATAAAATATTTGAAATTAAATTGAAATTAAATTAAACATTTCGTTCACTTCATAGAAAGGAATTCCAATATATTTTTATGTACCCGTATGTATTCCCAGAAAATAGTATTTTCTACATTTGTTTCATTACATTAATTTTCTTTTCCTTAAAGATTTTATGCTAATATTTTTTATACTTCTTAAATAATTTCTAACTATAATAGTTATAGCATATGATTAAGATTTATAAAGAAGATTTCACGTATTTTTTTCGGTATAATAAAGCGATAATTAAGGCAATTACTCTCAGTTCAATTCGAAATGACGCTCATCTAAAACAGCACATTTTAATTGGATACTAAATTATTGCTCATTTAAGAAAACAAATTTAAGCAAAGATGAAATACATATTATAGGTCCAAAAAAAATAAAATTATTAACATTTAAATTTTTTTAATGCTCTATTGTTAAGAATTTTTCAAAATTGATTTCAGTATTTTTAGAAAGCATACATATTTTAACAGGCATATTTGGAGTAGAAAATGTGTTTTGAGAAGAATATTATTATATAAAATACTAAGCATTAATTACAATTAAAAAAACTTAGACAAGAATTTTCGACAGTAAAAGAATCAATTAATCTAGAAAAATAGTCTAAAACTTTAATAGCAGAACTACAAAATTCTAAGGAGGTACTGTATTCACTGATACTTATAATTATTTCGTTGATTATTTTAATTCTCAAAGTATCAATATGCATCTGCAAATTAAATCTTTAATTTTCTTTTGATCTTTTTGATATCTCTCGGTAGATTTTTTGCTTCGAGTTACGTGCTAAAATTCGGGTTACGAGCAAATTTCAGATATCCTACTGCTAGTTTGAGCTTCGAATGCCCTGTTACGTGCTCATCAAATGAGAACACAAGAAGCATATAATATTTACAACCTTTATGTACAATTATTATTCAATTGTATACATATTATTCTGAGACTAATATCCAGTCTTAAACCGAGAGATTAACACTCAACAATTACCACCCGGGACAGCTTGCTCTGCCCAAACTTGAGTCGCTCTCTGAAACTTAACTTCATCAATCTCTCTTACAGAGAGATAGCTTCAATTCCCTCCCCTACACTGGAACTCTCCTTGGGATCTAAGGGATGGGAAGACCTTGGTCGTAGGATCGCAAGCTCTCCCCCTTCTACCTATTCTGAGAAAACGTTCTTCATATTCTCAGGAAGAAGAATCTGGACATTACAGCCACAGTGAACGATGCAACAATCGCCCAGCTTCCGTGTCTCACTCGTTCACTTTAAGAGAGTAGCTGGTAATAAGATTTAATTTCTCAGTTCAGCCTTTCTCCTCCTCATCCATCAGCATCTTCAAGTCTGATCTCCAAGGTAAATGTAGTACATTACACTTAATAAAACAAATTTATTGTAGTACATTCTAATGAATTGCGTTTTGATACAATGTTCGTCGTTTATAAGACCATTTTTCATATTTAAAAACATGTAACAAAAATTGCGGTGTTTTGGGGGAGCCCGGAACGAATTAATGGAATTTCCATTCATTTCAATGGGGAAAATTGATTCGAGATACGAGTATTTCGAGTTACGAGCTCCGCCATGGAACGAATTTAACTCGTAAGTCGAGGTGCCACTATATATATATGCCAGGTTATTTTAACAGAAGTCTAAAAATTACTATTTAAGTCTATTAAATGTGTTGCGATATGAAAAAAAGGAAGTGATTAATGCTATACTTCCTTGATATTTGACAAACCTTATCAGTTAAAAAAACAATCCTATTAAACAACTACAGATTTTGAAATTGTGATTGTAATTTAAAAACTAACCTGTTAGATCACCACGTTTATTAATCATTCAAAAGAGAAAAAAAAAATGTGGCACTTTTAAACGTGATCTCATAAGGGAGAATGACTTATCGTCGTACCCAGACCATCTTTTCATTCTTTAAATATTCTAAATGTCAGACACCTAATTTGCTTTTTTCATAACCTAACTCTGATATCCAATGAGATTCTTGTCAGTGATACTTCGTAGAAACAAAAGGATAGGAAAATGAACGCGTAGGTGTAACATTTACTTTTCGGAAAAAAAACCGATAAGAATAAAGATAGGTGAATCTAAAAGGGAATCTTCAGTGTGGTTAACAGCCCCGAGAAGAAAATGCGTTTGCTTATTTCGATGTCGAGTTCGTGATAAGAATCGGCCATTTGAGATTGACGGCGCAATTATCACGAGAAACCAGAGAGAGAAATACCGCAGAAGGTTTTGTTCCAGCAATATACGAACGGAATCACTTAGTGATATCTTTGTTTTTCTTTCCGTGGATGAACCACACGTGCTCTGGATTCATTGTGGTACCTGGCACTCAGAATCATACGAAGGGAGAAGTACTTAATAGAAAAATAAATGGGATAAGAAAGAAAAAAATATAGCTATATATTTACTTCCAACATATTTTATGTTTGCTCATTAATTCCGAGCAGTGGATGATATGTGTAAAAGTAAGGAAGAAGGGATAGTAGCATTCCAACGTGAGCTTTTATTAGCATGAAGGTATCGAAAATCAATCAAATTTAGTCATGTCATGTATTATAATAACTTGAATCTAATCCATTAGAAATGAGTCATCTCAGTTCCTATAATTCGCTTCTGAGCTTCAGTTCTTCTGCATAAATTTGGTGTTTCCTTTGTTTTAATCACAAAGTAGTATCATGATGATCTTTATAATTGTAACTTGTCCACAGAGGCCATCAACGCTTAATGTCCTTCGGTCTGTTGATGAAGTATATTAATTGTCTTATTTTTTTAATAGAATTTAAAAAGTTCTGTGTACCTGTGATAGTTTTGGGGGTGTGGGGTCAGTTAATTTATTAATATAATTTTATATCTTTGTGGACTGTATTAGAATCCATTAACAAAAAATATTTAATGTTCTTGTTTAAGCGCAATTAATCAATCTTCTTAATTCTTTTAATAGAAGTAATACTGGAATGGCTTACCTTTAACATCAACTGAAAGATACTTGAATAGTAAGTCAACACTAAAAAAATTATTCAATGCATGTATCCTTAAGATGATTTTAATAACTAACTTCAGTTTAACTCATAACTTGAATTCCAGACACATTATGTCATTCCAGGCATTAAGTCGAATAACCCTTCGGAATTAAGTTTTACAAAATGAATAATTGACGTTAAAATGTCAACAGCTTGAACAATAATCTGCACACAATCTTTAACAAAAAAAGAATAAACGGAATCGCATCCAACATAGCGATTTTTGAATACTTACATGACGTTGCTTAGAATAGAATATACACCACAACACATTAAACATTTCTTAGCCATTTTCTTGAATTACTCAGAATCGAATGTGCAACAACAGAATAAAAACATTTTAGCTTGAAGTAAAAAAAAAGTTACATAGTGATGCCATCAATTGACCAAAAATACAATTAGAATGAACATTTCAAACAATATAATGAATAAAATGAAACAGTTATTATAATGAATTATTTAAAAATAAAAATTAAAATAGTAAGTATTTTATGAAGACTGAAAAGATGGTTTTAATTTTTAATGTTAAAATTCCTACTTTAGGAGGGAATCCAGATATAATTTTGTTATTGTCATAGAAAAATTGCAATAAATATTTTCATAGTACTTACTAAGAATCTTATGAAGAACAATTAATTCGAAAGAAGCGCATTTAAAATATAAAGAAACGCTAGTTTCAAAATAACGGTGTACTTCTTTATTTAGCTCGTCTTCGGAACCAGTGAGTAGGGGTTTCGATACAGTGGTAAATTGTAGCCTCTCGGAATAGGCTTTAAGCTGTAGGAACCTGTCATTTTAAGCATTTTTCCAAAAGATGAACATAACGCTTTCGCCCTACCAACCTTCTTCAGGCCACAAAGTATTATATAAGACAGCAACCCTTTAAAAAAATCCCAAATAAATATCCCAAATGCAATGAACTATTTGTCTATAGGATGGGTTGATAAATTTTTCGGGCCTGCTATCATCATGTGCTGCAAGAAGGATAAAAAGACTTTGTCTATGGGATATTAGCATCCAGTTTCTAAAGAGTGAAGGAAGACTATATCTGTTAAGAACTATTTTATGGATTTAATGTGGATGTCCTTTGAATGTTTACATCAGGGGTGGGCATTAAGTCTATCGCGATCGACCGGTGGACCATTATGACATTTTGGAGTGGCCGCCTTTACTAAGACCTAAGATTATTATTATGTTTGTATCTTGCGTTTTGCTTTAAACGGTTTTTTTAAGAGTAAGTTTTTTTATTGTAGTTATGTAAGTAAGTACATATTCCGTATTTATTATTAAGCTATAATAAATATTGTATACTTTTTTTTAACTCACCACACCTAGGCCACTGGGTGGACCATAACACCTTAAAAAAATTAGAAGTAGCCCGTACCCTGGAAAAGTCTGCCCATCCCTGGTTTACATCATACATATTTTTAACCTGAACTAAACTTGCTTGCAAAATTTTTTTCAACTATACACTTACCACTTTAATTTCTTAAGATAACACTTTTCGAAGAATATCTTTGTTTAATTTTTCATCTTTTATTAATTTCATCATGTAAATACATGATAAAATCTTAAAACATAATCACGAAGATATTTTGCTAACTAATACTTTTACATTTAAAAAAAAATCTGTCACTTACTTCTCAATTATAATTCTGTTCAAATTATTTTGTTATAAGGTCTATAAAACGCTATGTCAGTTTTATTAAGGATGGTTTAATGTATATTACCCCTTCAGCGCGTGCGCCAATTTTTGGAACACCACCAGGCGCGCGTTGCACGAAGTGCAACGTCTCTTTCAACCTTGATTATTCCTTTTGTAATGAACTTTTTTTTTTCAAATTGAAAATAATAATACTGCGTTTTATGAGAAGATACAAAATGTTGATAATATTGAGATATATTTATATCCAAAAATTGGCGCATCGCTGAAGGGGTAATATACATTAAACCATCCATAATAAAACTGACATAGCGTTTTATAGACCTTATAACAAAATAATTTGAACAGAATTATAATTTAGAAGTAAGTGACATATTTTTTAAAAAATGTAAAATTATTAGTCAAAGTCTGCAGATACAATAGCCTTATTTCAAAACTTTCTGGTTTAATGCATCTAAGGACAACTTGCAAATCGATTCCTATTTGTACAAAAATCTAAAAAACAATTAGATTGTCCATCTTAGTGCTATAAGGAATACCGTGTAATAGCTGCAAATTTGATCTACTACATGAGCTCATAATTTTGTCGCATTGCAATCCATTATAATCGTTGGTTTACCACGGTTAAATCACGACTACCAATGAATGGAAAGGAATACGAGTGTCAGAAAATCAGACCTGCATTAGGAAGGGTGTAACTATAAATAGAAACTGCTTAGAACATTCAAACCTTACTTGTAAAAACAAACCATTCAAAATTGCAAAAATGTTGCACTTTGTACACGGGCGTACCCGCTGAAGGGTTAATTAATATATTGCTGGAATTAAAATAACATTTAGAATACTGGACTCGATAAAAATAAATATGTGACGCCCTGTATTTCATCTTTTTTGAAATTTTATGTTAAACATAAAAAAAAAATATTTAAAACATTTCCTACCATGCTAATTATATTGACAGGATTATTAGCCAATGATCTAAAAGTGAAATATCCGTATTCAGATTAAAAGCACCACTCATTCTCGTTACACTTGAAACAAATTAATATATCACAATTATAATCAGGCAAGGATCAATGAAAATGATAAACATTAAATATATGGTGATACAGAAGATTTTATTACCTGTTAAGCGAATATTTGAACAGGAAACTTGTCAGTTTTGTAAGGTGAAATAATCATTTCTTGGTGAGGATAAATGGCGTTATTTTCATAATTACGGTAACAAAACAACTGAAACAAAACAAGAATTAATTATCACGAGAACTCTCTTCATAAGTGCAAATAAAATTGACGGTTTTAGGATTATTGTATGACATCCATATTTGTGGCGACTTCATTTCAGCCACCTTTAATAAAATGTTTACCCTTCTGCAATAATTTGGAAATGAATAAAGCCATTAAATTTAATTTTATAATTAAATGTTATAAATCAATATGTTATAAATCATAGTTTATAAATCAAACTCAAAGAAGTTTACAGAAACGGAGTAAAATTTCTAATATAATAAAGAATATTTATTATATGAGAATTAGTGATATTTTACCCAAAAGGACATTATTCTGGGAAAAGATATTTTACAAGAAATTTTTAAAAATATTCAGGCTTAAAATTCTGAGGAATGGTTTCATATTCGTAGGTAAGACTTATTCTACAGTGTAATAACGTTATATATTGATATCTTTAAATTAATTATTCGTGGTATTTCATGCTACTTCATACATTTTTATTGAGGTCATCTTTTGTTGTTGTTTTGGTTCATACCATTTTAGTCTTTTCTAGTTATATACTAATTCTTAAGTGAACTTGTCCGTTTTCCTTTGACATTGTGCCATTCTCAAGGATTCTCAATGACGCAACACATACTTATATGGGATGTAACGTTTTATTTTTCAAGACTTATTTTTGGTTAATTTTCGCAAGTTAAGGTTACTTTTTTCAATAGTTACACCCCTTTCAGTGCATTAAGTGTGGTTGTTTAGGGATACACAAGACTTCTTACTTCCTTTTGAGTTATGGCCTTATGACATAACTAGCTGAAAACCCGTACTTCGCTACGGAGTACATTCAAATTAAATACAACGGTCAATGTATGCAATTAATGCCAGTATATATATATATATATATATATATATATATATATTTATAATAAGTATGACGATCCATGTATACAATTGATGTAATAAAAACAAAAAAATATATTTATAAAAAAATAGTAAGGGATATTTTTATAGACAAAATAATGTAGAAGAAAATATTCAAATTAAATTTAATAGAACATACTAAAGAATATAGCACAGTTAATGTAGTACAATTTGAGAATCATATCTTTTACGGAATTTTATTTTTTGGATAATGTCCAATGTCTATTCATCTGGCGCATTAGCAAGAAAAAATATATATTTTTTGTCTATTTAGTTGTTATGCACGTGACGATAAATTTATTTAAAGTACCAGAAAAAGAAATCACGTGATCAGCGTTTAATAAATTAAATTCTAAAAATTAATCTTTAAAAATTCTCCAAAAATCAGAAAATGGAAGTAAAGATTCGAAAAAGATTTCATTTTAAACGCATTTATATGATCTCTCTCATGATATAAATTTTATACCCTCAAATTATCATTTTAAATGCAAATTTTAAAAAAGTTACAAAAACAGCTTAAAAATTTAATTTAAAAAAATCTAACAAGAATGTTTCAAAAATCTTTCTTAGTGCATCCCTACACTATAAGAAAAATCCCCATGCAAATTTTTAGCTCTTTAGGTCCAGAGGTTTGTCTGAGCGTTTTATGTCAGTCAATCAGTCAGTCAGTTAATCAGTTACGGAACTGTTTTATATCTATTTAGATTAATTCATGTCTCTTTTTTCCAACGCTTGATCGATTGTAATTTTTACACCCAACAATTAATGCATTTCAAGTGTAATTTGCTTTGCAAATTGCATTTATATTGAATATTCTTTCTACGTATGGAGAACTGAAATTATACTTCTTTAATAACGTTCTTTAAAAGTACCTGTCAAGCAAAGAAAACAACATAAAGTAATAACTTCCAGCTTTACTTTTATCAGTTTAATAGACATTTCCGTTTCTGTTCTTTTATACTAAAAATATTTCTCGCTTTCGTAAGATGAGTAACACTGATATGCATAGCAACATGCTATCATCATAGCAGAGACAATGGAGATATTCAAACAGCTTAAAACATGTGTCTTCTCATAATACCAGAACCAGTTTCATAATATTTTCTGATCAATATTATAAAGTGCCTACCTCTCTCTTTGCTCAAATTTTTACGTAACAAATAGTCAGCGATTCATTTAACCTTATTAGAAACAATAGCGAAAGAAATTGCAATATATTTTTCTGTGCTTAGTTTTATTCCAGGAATTTCATTTTGATATATCTCAGCATCTGAATTATTTAGCTCACAACATATTTCTTCTCAGAATTATCTGTAACAGAATCATTTAATATCGAGTATTCCTGGAAAAATAAAGTTTTGGGCTCATGTTATATAACTAATTTCTGTAATTCTCATATAAATTGTTTTCAGTTATTTTTATTTGTAGGATTTTTACTATTATATTCCATCTTACTTTGATTTCATACTTAATACAAGGGAAAAATTATTCTTATGCATATCTTGCATGTGCAGTAATAAATACGAAATACAGAATATTATGCATTTTAATTAAACATATTTAATATTTAATAGAAGTGTTATTTCTATTAATAAATTTCCAAGAATGAAATGATTACATTTTAAATAGAAGAGTTCTGTGTGTAATAATTAATATTTCTGCTCCAGTTATGTTCATTATAAACCACAGAATAAGAAAAGAATAATGATTTATAACTAATACATGTTATTCCTTCTTTTATAAATCCGACTTTTGCGAAATTATGTATTTGAAATACTAGAAATATTTCAAATATTAGGAACATTTTAAAAATAAGGCCTATTAATTCAAAAAATATTTCATGGTCTACTTTACCAGTTCAGGAATTTCAGATACTTAAATCGTAAGACCATTTCATTCATTTAAATTTATACTTATTTATACTGAATTATGCTTCAAGAAATTATCCCATTTTCTTGCCTGATTTTAAATCATTCATGGCTGTTTAATGGCCAAATATTTACTTCTAAATGCCACACCCATAAAAAAAAGGCACAGAAAACCCTACACCAATGAAAAAAAAAATCGCAGTTGCACCATCCAAAATGGCGCAGAAAAAAAGGGTACTACTTTCAAAGTTAATGCCTCCATTAGAAAGAAACGACATCCGTTTTGAAGTTCAGCTGCGTAAAATATTAGTGTATAAAAAACCCCAGAACATTTTAAAACATAGAATGGATTAAAATTCCCTTTTATCAGAACTACCATCTGCACTGCAAGTCGCGAGAAGTTGTTGACTTAACGTGTTTTGAGGACGTGTAGCGTCGTAGCACTTAGACACCAACACAGATTAACGAGCCGATAAATGTAACATCAATCAAGGCTTGGGTGCTTGGACCGGTTTTCAGAGTAAAAAGAGAAAGATTGAAATCGTAGAGACTTCGAAAACGTATATTAGGTGTGCGATAAGTCAAGCTAAGTGAGTAAAATGACCTCTTAAGGAAAAGGCAGAATAGAAAGCACTCTGAAGATAAATAGATCCTAAAATGAGATTTTTTTTCTTTCTTAAACGTCAGCTTGATATTATTAAATCGGTCGGAATATAACTGGAAAACGCTCACCTTGAAATGAAATATATGTATGTAATTATTTTCTTTCTTAAGGATATTATATACTGCAATTCAAAATATTTACCGACCCCAGTATTGGCTTATGCGGCATTGTGAACCGGAAGACTAGTCGCTACGCAATAATACCTGTATATGCAGCCGAGGGATCGCCTGTTTCTTCCGATTAGTATGGATCTGGGCGCTGGTCAAGCAGTGCAAACTACCGACCCTAAAAGCAACCCCGGACCCCTAAACCTGTAAATTAAAGTATGTTGGATGTATGTATCAACTAAAAAATTTAGTATTCCTCTTTACTCTGAATATATTTCACATTATTATCTTGCTTTCCAAACATGGAAATTGTGCGTGAGTTATAAAAAATGAAGTGATGCTTTAATATAAACGTATCACTTGATCTTTACTCATGAAAATAGTCATGAATATATAAATGATAAACAGATAAAATATCCAACATTAAAACGTTATTCATGAAACCAATAAAATGGAGTAATTCTTTAAGTTGCAAGATTTTTTTTTGTGTAAAAATCTTTTAAAAGGATTAAACTAATTTTATTCTGCTGTAATTACATATTATTTTGTGAGGTAAAATAATTATTGAGAAATATGGAATTGGTCACATCTTGTCGCCATTAAATTTTATAGAGAAGAAAAAAATGAAATCAAAAGAAAAAAAAACATCTAAAATTAATTTCTAAACACAGCATAGATCCAGATCATAAATTCCAGTAGTGAAGAGTAAAGTCCTAATAGTTTGTGCTTTAAATAAGTAATAGTAAAACAAAAAGGCTCA